>CM046454.1:8767713-9215213 GCA_025506515.1 Flaveria trinervia | reverse complement strand
TTAAAAAAGGGAAAAATGACATGTGATTTGTATGTGATAAAAAATGAGTAGATGAGATTGGTTCCTAAAGTTTTTACAAAAAAGAACTCTCATCTCTCTCTATATATATACACACACATATATACATATGTATATATATATATATACGTATAGGTGTATAGGTATATATATATATATACACGTATAGGTATATATATATGTATACGTATATGTATATATATATGTATAAGTATATATGTATATGTATATATATAGAGGAGAGATCAAATGAAAACAATCATTTAATAGAAAACCAAGAAAACCATTTTCCAGTAATCACATAATTTATTCATTCTTTTATATTTATTTAATTTAAAGGACATTCTAGTAAATAGTCATACCACTATTCTATGAAATAATATTTTAATCTTACTAATAATAACAACAACAACAACAACAATAATAATAATTACACTAATAATAAATAAATTTTATTAGTTATCATTTATATAATATTTGTCAAATTTTAGATTATTATAATATTAGGGTTGACACGAAACGGATATACAAAGAGATTCAATTCGAACACAAGTTAATTACGCAAAATAATAAATGCAGGGAAAGAGAGTTAACGAGTTGCGAGTCAATTGACGGACCTAAGAGTGACGGATGTTAGAGTATCCCCAGTTGAGAGAATTTCTACCCGAAATTCAGTTGGAGTTAGATCCCGAAACTCTAACTGCGAACAAATGCGGATATTTGGATTTCATCTAGTCTTCTCGTTTCCACGTAAACTCAGGCCCACGCTTAGAGTTCCATCTCACTCTGACAATTGGAATCTTGTTGGGCTTCAGTTGTTTCACTTCTCGGTCCATAATTGCTATTGGTTCTTTCACAAAATGTCATTTCTCATCAATCTTGATTTCCTTAATTGGTACATGGAAGGATCCATCGGCTAAACATTTCTTAAGGTTCAATACATGAAATGTATCATGCACGCCACTAAGTTCTTGAGGTAACTTTAATCGATACGCTACAGGACCAATTATTTCTGTGATCTCGAATGGCCCAACATATCTCGGAGCTAATTTCCCTTTCTTTACAAACCTTACGATTTCCTTCCACAGAGAAACTTTAAATAAGACACGATCACCCATGTTAAACTCTAAAGGTTTCCGACGGTTATCAGCGTAGCTTTTCTGACGATCTCGAGCTACCGTAAGCCTATCCTTGATTTGAAATATCTTATCAGTAGTTTCCTGGATAATCTCCGGACATGTCAATTGACTTTCACCTACTTTCGCCCAAAACATTGGAGATCACACTTCCTTCCATACAATGCCTCAAACGGAGCACATCCAATGCTCGTATGATAACTATTGTTATAAGAGAATTCGATCAAAGGTAAGTGAGTATCCTAACTCCCACCAAAATCAATCACACATGCCCTAAGCACGTCTTCTAGAGTTTGTATCATTCGTTCATTTTGACCGTTTGTTTATGGATGATATATAGTACTTAAGTACAAACGAGTACTGATCGATGTCGAAGTACCAATCAAATAAGATGTTAAATTGTATTTCTATTCACCTTAAACTAGTTAGGGTAAGTAGGGTTGTCGAACCTCGTGGAATTAGTGGTCGGTGTATTGTAATTGATTATAAGAAACGATTAACTAAATTATCAAATTACTTAAACTATTGCTTCTTAGCTGTAAAAATTGGATTTTGGAATGATTAAGAAATTAACTAAGAAAACAAATTGCAAAGGAATAAACTTGATTAAGAAGACAATTATGAGAAAAAGTAATCCACTTGGGGGTTAAGGTTTGGTTTTCAGTTGTAACACCCGAATATTTATTATTTTGAAGCCGGGAAAGAAAGAAAAGAAAATAAAGTCCAAAAGTCGAGGGACCAAACTCGCCAACGAAGAAAAGTTGGGAAATGTGGTGATATATGTAGGGAGAGGGCAGCCCACTCTCCCCACATCCACATTTCAGCTTCATAAAGGGAGAAGAGAGAAAGAAGAGGAGAAAAAAGAGGAAAAAGTGTTGGTTCGGTCGATTCGGGTCGCCGAAATCGTCATGAAGCAAGCCGAGTCGAAGCTCTTGTCATTGTGCTTGTTTAGGTGAGTTCTAGGACCCCTCTTTTACATGTTTTTGAATGATTTTGGGGCTGGAACACATCTGAAAACCTTTTTTTTCGCGTTTTTGGGTGAAAAACCCGTATGTATGCGTGTATGTATGTGTAGGACCCGTTTGGGGCTTGATTTCTTGCTTGGTTGTGCTTGAATGATGTTATGGTATGCATCCCTAAGGTTTAGGATGGTCGATTTAGGCTTAAAATGGGTTTAGATGAGTTTGGAGGCCGAAAAACCCTCGGCTGCAGTCGGGTTGAACTGCATTCTGCATCAGTTAGGGTTAGGCGACCGACTGGAGGCCGAATGGAGGCCATACGGCCGATTAGGGTGCGATTGGGGTCCATTCGCACGATTGGGGTTCATTGCACGACTGGAGGGCCAGTCGCATGGGGGTCATGCGACTGAGGGTCCATTCGCACGACTGGATGTTCATTCGCATAGGTGTTCATCCGTATTAGTTCAATCGCATGATGTTCAGTCGCCTGGAGGCCATGCGACTGAAGGGTGTCCATACGCCCGAATAGGGCTGTTGAACCCGAGGAAGGTGTAGATTGACTTCTGACTTTTGGGGGAAAGTGCAGATGTAAGTTTGACGTAAAGGTTCCCACAAGAGTATTAAGACGACGATCGAGGTCTTAGAAAGCATGTTGGGCATGATGAGGGTGATGATGTTGCATATTGTGTATGTATGATGTTGCCTAGTATGATGTGATGTTGATGCATGTTTATGTTCTTATTATGATGTATAGTATCTTCCTGTGGCTTTACTTGTTATGATGAATGAACGAAGTATATGTAACGTAAAGTGAAAGATAAAGGAAGAGGAACATGATGAACGAATGAAACGTCTTGCACACATCGGATACGGGGTCCCTCTGGTGATTGACCCCAAATGTAGAACCTCTACCGCTCACCCCTAGTACTGTGGCATACGTTTAGCTGTCATTCGTTGACTTCGGCCCAGTAGCTAAGACTGACGGTTACTCCTAGTACCGCGGCATACGTTTAGCTGTCATTCGTTGACTTCGTCCCGGTAGCTACGACTAACCGGGGTGTAGCACATGGTATTGGTTCGGGATGATGTCCGATGCGCAAGTAAGGTAACGAAAGAAGGAATGAACGAATGAGGAAGATAATAATGATATTATCTATGTGTACGTATGATGTGTGATCATGTAAAAGTACGAACGGTTATATGAAAGTAAAGTATGTTTTATTTATAAAACTAGAACTCACTCAGCAACGCTGACTTTGATGTGTTTCCAGTTGGCAGGTAGTGATTGCTGAGGATGGCACGGGCGACTACTCCGCTCTTTGAGATGGCATTCTTTTGATTAATGTTTTGCATGTAATGCGAACAATCTATTTTTGTAATGAATGTTGTATTAGTTTGCAAAAGCATTTACATGGAAATGAAAGTTTGTTTTAGTTTTCCGCTGCAATTTATTAATACTAATGTAACTTATATGTTTTATGTGCGATGAGAACCCAGCTGTAAGCGTCCCGGGAACGGGGCCTTACATCAGTAATTGTTTAGTTCAACTTGGTAGAAAATCCTTAACGGGGATTCCATACGTGTAATGATTAAGTGATAATGATAATCAAGATTTAACAGGTCTTAATACACAATACCAATTCAATTAGTAAAGAAAACTCTACAACCATACGATTCGCGCAAGATCATACGACATTCAAATAAAGGTCAACCAACATAATTGTTTAAATAATCAAAACACAAGTTAACTTATAAAAGAATTTAAATGGTTCGAAAGTTTAATCCCAACACAAGTCTAACAAGAACAAGAACCTAATCACACAAAACCCGTTACCCGAAGTAGATCACGGGAAGTTTAGCCGCTCATTGTTCTTGAATGATCTTCAAAATCATTGTTGATTGCATCCCGGATGATTGAAATAACTACTAATAAAAAAAAACAACAACCATGGGTACACATTTATCCCATACTTAGTATTTTTTTTTTGCATTTTTCTTTTTTATTTATTTTTTCTTTTTTTTCTTTTCAAAAACTATTACCAAAAATCAAATACTGATATACTTGGAACGTCATCATCAGTGATTAATAAGTCATATTGGGTAGAAAGAATAATTGTCTATCATTGTATTTTGTAAGGGTGAATGGGTTGATTTGGGTTTTAATGATATGGGTTTAACAAAAGGAAAGGTTTAAAGCTCAAATGGGGATACTAGGGAAAATTTTAGGCAATTGGTAACACATGAAAATAGGTTGAAAGGAAACAAAATAATCCTAGATTGCCTCTATCATTTATGTGCATTTATCAAGTCCACCATCTTAGCATGCATCAAATCACACAAGTTTTAAAACAAAGAGTCATACGGCCTACACTCAACAAATAAAATAGGTTTTATGAACTAACAATCTAGTAGGCTTCAACATCTCACCAAGTTGGGAAATATGGGATGCCGATGTGTGCATGAATTTATTTCACCAATAGCTTGTTAACCACAATTAAGTAATTCTTAACATTTTCTAAAAGCCTTGCTAAACACAATTCCTTATGCTATCATGAAATTAAACTATGATTAAGAACCATTACTTTTGAACATGGTAGGAATCAATTGGCATGGTTTAACTGTTTTTTTATGCCTAATTGGATTGCTAAAAAACAAAAAAATTATTTAAACTTTTCCACACTTTTCTTTCCTCATCCCCACACTTGGGATACATTGTCCCTAATGTATGGTATTTAGGTTAAGTGTAAGATTTCTTTAAATCAATTATCCAATCAATCACACAATGACTTTTCAACCCAAACCGGCCCAAACTTAAAAACAACCACTCTCAACACATAATAATAATAACACCACCAAATTAACAACACAAACTACTTAAACAACCACATTAAACATAAAAACATAAAAATTTAATTTCGGGTTGCCTCCCGAATAGCGCTAAGTTTAGGTCTTCAGCCAGACCATACCTGCGACCACTCAAGGTGGTCGAGTAGGATGCTTGACTCTAGTATTCTTCAAATAATATGGTGGGTCTTTAACTAGATTGTATTGTGGCCCAAACATTAATGCCTCAACTCTGCCTTTTATATGATCAAGTGGATCACCGACTTTTTTCTTCATTTTAGGCTTCTCATTTTTTGTTTCCATCATCATAATTGGCTCTCTCTTCTTTTAAATTCGTCAATTCCTTCAAGTCCACATGTTTAACCCTATCATACTCAAAACCATTCTCAAAGTTGGTGTTCATACTTACACATGAAGTATAAGTAGGAACACACACGTTAGTCATATCTTCCATAAAAACTTCATCATTTACAAATAATTAACTTACTTGTAAAATACATCAAAACATAACTTACGAGTTTCGTAAGTCATTTCAATTGTTCCATTCCGACAATTGATTTGAGTATTGGCAGTTGCTAAAAACGGTCGACCCAATATGACATTCGGTTGCTCGTCTGTCCTCACCGGTGCATAATCAAGCACCATAAAGTCTACCGGGTAGTAAAATTCTCCCAACTTGATTATAACATTCCTTACCATCCCCCGAGGACTTTTCCGAGTCAAGTCAGCTAACACCACAGTGGTGTTAACTTCCTCTAGAGAACCGAAGTCATACTGATCATATAACATACCTGGCAAGATACTAATAGATGCTCCATAATCCAAAAGCGCTCTTTTTATCTTCAATTTCCCCACTTTGATTGGAATGATGGGTGCTCCATCATCACTATCTTCCACTGCATCCGCTTTTTCTTCCTTATCTGCAATTTGTTGTGGAAAAGAAGTAAAGTTATTATCAATAATTTTAGAGTCAGGAAGGATACTAACCGAATTGATGTGAACATTTCTCATGTTTTTCGTGTTGGTTCCTTGATTTTGAGGATTGATAGTGGTATCACTCGGTAGCTTCACGGGGTTACATTTAATTTGGGCTACGTCCTCAGCAAGTTGACCCACTTGTTTATTCAAAGCTTCATAAGCTTTGTCTCTTATTTTATTTTCCCTTTTATTCTCTTTCATATTCTCTTTTATAATATTCATCAAAGCATCTAACTTGTATTTGTAGACTCTTGTTGACCCGTATGGTTATAGCTCCCTTGATTGTTTCCTTGAGAATATGAGGTTCTTGGATAACCATTTTGATTGTAATTCCCTTGTTATCGGTTCTGATATGCTTGACCACCTTGATTACTACCTTGAAAATTAGGATTCATCTGGTTTGAAACATTTCCATACTTCAAGTTTTGATGATTTCTCAAACTGGCATGATAAGTATTGGAGTTCATATCAAACTGCTTATTCTCTCCATATACTTGATTCACCATTTCATGTTGACTTAGAGGCAACTGACACTTTACACTTGCATGCCCCAGTTCACCATATTCATTGCATACATTAAATCCAAATGAAGCTACATCTTTAGTCCCCACTTGTCCTAACTTAGCCAATTGTCTTTCCAAAGATGCAATTCTTTCTTTAGTCTCATAATCAATGGTGGTTGACCTTGTCAGAGCAGGCTTTGACCGTCTACTAGCTGAAGCTTGAGCTTTGAAATTCTTGCACATTCGTTCTAGGAATTCCCAATCCATATCTTCATGATTAGATAAGAATGTTCCATTACTTGTAGAATACAAGTATTTTCTTTCTTCTGGTGTTAGTCCATCTGAAAATGCCTTAATCAATTCCCACCTTTCAATATCATGATGAGGACACATACGGATCAACTCCTTGAATCTTGTAAATGCCTCATGAAATTGCACACCCATTTGTTGTTGAAAAGACTGAATAGCCTCTCTTTCATCACTTGTCTTTCCTATAGAGTAATATTCTTCAAGGAAAACCCTTTGCATCTCTTGCCAGTATGTCACACCCCAACCTTGACGGCGGAAACGTCGAGGGGTGAGAGTTAAGATCGTTCATAGCCACATAACGCTATTAAAAATCCAAATATATTTTACACATAAGTTTCATTTGTCACATTACAAATGTAAGTCTCAAAGGATATAAAAACATAACATAAAATGTAAAAATTCATCCTATTTTATTAATTAATCTAGGTCCAATCCTAGATGTGCAAGCTTCAATGTGCAGATAATCAAGCTTGGGCATTTCCTGAAACATGTTAAAATTAAAGGGGTCAACAATAATGATGGTGAGCATTCCATAGTTTTAAATACGTAGCATATATAAAAGATGGCAATTCAAGTCATAAGTTAGTGAATAAAGTGATTAGGGATGTCATGAACAATGCAACAATCAAGCCTTGACAAAATTTTACAAGTCTCAAATGTTTAAAGTATATACGATTAGTTAAGTGTACTTGGATCACCAAAGCAGGCTTGTCTTGCCCATAGATCTATGACTTCACTGGGCTAGCAATAGTTAATGATTGTACATATAGTGCCATAACATGGTAATCACAAAAGTCCAACTAACCACAACTTACATGAGGAATTGCCATAACGTTTACAAGTCTCAAAAATGTGTGCAAGTGTAAAGATAATAGGATAACATGTTCCACCCCAAAGTGTAAAAATATGAAAAAGGGGTATGGAAGTACTCACATGATCAATAAGTATATATTGGATGATTAATAAGAAATAATACTAAGCGTCGTTTCAATGTAATCCTTCACAAGCCACCTATATATATATATTTACAAGTTTTAAGTTTAGTTATAATAAGTTTAATGGTTAAACGAGGGTTAGGGTTTAAGTGAATTTGGGGCTTGTCAAAAAAATATTACATTTAACAAATGGAATTCATTCATATTTTCTTAAATATATATATATTCATACAAAAGTGTAAAAAGATTATTTATAATAATTTGCAAGATCTTTATATAAAGTTTGGATAAAGTGTTATAGCTAAAATAATTACGATTCAAGTAATTTAAATTGAAAAGAACGTTTGGGACCAATAATAATTACTAATTTTTTATTTTATTTTATGTAATCCATTTAGAATTTATTAAGAAAACAACCTTGTTAAATGTTTTATTAACAAGATATATATTTATTTAACCTTAGAAAAAATTGCAGAAAAATCTTTGGTGTCCTTTAAAAATATTTAAAGTTTATAACAATAATTTTTATAGTTATTAAGAATTTTCTGAAATTGATTTTTAGGCTAAAAAGCCTTAAAAATAAAACATGAGGGTGCCCGGGTTCGAACTCGGGACCTCATGTTTAAGGGGGATGTGTCTTAACCAGGGAACCAGGCGTGCAACCGTGGTATGAAATGGTTTTTATATTTTAAAAACACAATTTCAAGAGAGCCCCAAATCAGTAAGAACCCTAGAATGGGATTGATAAAAATTGAACACCGATTCGAGGTTGATAATCAAATTAACCATGGGGCTTTTGTTCCCCATGCTTAAACGATCACTAACCTGTAATTAACTTACTTTATTATGAGCCAATCGGTACGATTTACTTCGGTTTGTCTTCGGTTCTTTCGCGATGAACAGATGATAATCAGTTGATCGTTTGAGTAAATGATTCACGAATTGCTTTTACAGAGAGTTTAAAGGGGTCGAAAGGAGTATTTGCCCCCTATTATATAGCTTTGATTTGAGCGATTTAGTCCCGAACGGGTTTCACCTTTGATTCGTTTGTTTCGGTTACGATTGGATGATTAACTGGTTATTAAACCCGAATTAAACTTCACACTTAGTTTTTCAGTGATTAATCGTGCGTTTCTAATCACTCAACGGCTCAATTCAACGGATTTCAAGTGTAATTACATGGTGGCTTTCGGTTTCGTGTGTGGTTTCTTAATGAAACCATTATTTCGATCGAGTTAACACCGGTACGTATTCGATTAGTGCCACGTTCGAAATATTAGTTTTAATTTGGTCGAACCAAGCGTTTATTGGGCGTTTTGCCCTCGCCGGAGCTCGGCTGAGGGTGGCCGGACATTTGGCCGGAAAATCGAGGGTGAAAAGGGGAGGGAGTTTGGGTTTTGTAAATCTACATAAATGGTCCCTGAGGTTTAAAAGTTGCTATTTAATGTGCAAACCCTTCTTTAAACGTTTCTAAAATGACAACTAGGCCCCCTTGATTTTTAAATCAAGATTTTATACATTTTAAGTTTACTAATTCTTTATTTTTAATAACCAAATTATTATAGTTGATGTTATTCTTAGTTTATATTATTATTGTTATAATTTATTATTATTATTATTATTATTACTATTTTATTGTTGTTAGCAACATAATTATTGCTCTTATAATTATTTATTATTATTGTTATTAGTGTTATTATTATTACTTCTTTAATATTATCATAATTATTAGGTGATTAGAAAATTAAAGGCAACAAAGAATACGCATAACAAAATTCACAAGTTTCATAAATGACAAAATTAGCCCATACAAGAACTTAACAATGCTAACATTACTTTAACCCCAAAATTACAAGATGTTACAAAGTATGAATACTATTGTCAGGCAAAGTCAGGAACCATTGCTTAGCTCTATCTTTCAAAGTAAATTGAAACAGTCGCAACCTCACTTCATCTTGTGTGAAGTGATTTCCACCAATGGTGCTACATATGGCATCAAATTCAGCAAGATGTACATATGGTTCTTTTGTTGTAGTGCCTCTAAATGCAGGAAGAATGGTGAGATAATGAGGGCATACATCAAAAGCTCTTCCTCTACGATTTGGAGGTGCGATAGGATTTGGATTTTCAGAAATAGCCGGTCTGAAATGGCTATCCACACCATGTACTTGAGCTCTTTGAGGTCTTCTTGGTTAATTGACATTATTGTTAACCCTACCCTGTTTTTTATTGATAGGTGGTGCATTCCACCCATGTTGATCATTCCCCTAATTGTTATTTCTATTCTGTCCATCACCTCCACCGAAGTTTTCATCCCAAGCATCATAATTTGCACCATTATGGGGTTCTTCATTGTTATTCCATTCAGCTTCATAATCTTCATCACCCATATGGACACTATGCATGCTCACATGATCAAATTCATCTCCTTGATTGAGGTTATTTTGATTCATATTATCATTAGGTGGTGGTGGATTCAGGTTATTGTTGCGGTTGTTATTTGGTGGTGGAAGTGGATTTGGGTTTTGATTTTGGTTATTAGGAGGAGGGGTTGGATTTTGAGGTGGTTGGTTATTTGGGTCATCCATTTGGGTTGAATCAGACGAACTGTCAGCTGCTTGATCAATAGCTTGTGAAATTGATGTAGTTGGTAGCCCTGATCGATGCAGAACACGATTATACCTTGCCGATTTCTCTATCTCTGGATCAAACACAAGCGGTGATTTCCTACCCGAGTATCGGGTATGCATGCAATCCTATCACCTGCACAGTGAAAAATACCAAGCGTAACAAGGAAATAAAGAAATAAAGCAAAACAAGTAAACAAAACTAAAAACAAATCAAATAACAAAACACCAAGCGCACGATTCCCCGGCAGCGGCGCCAAAATTTGATCGATGTCGAAGTACCAATCAAATAAGATGTTAAATTGTATTTCTATTCACCTTAAACTAGTTAGGATAAGTAGAGTTGTCGAACCTCGTGGAATTAGTGGTCGGTGTATTGTAAATTGATTTATAAGAAACGATTAACTAAATTATCAAATTACTTAAACTATTGCTTCTTAGCTGTAAAAATTGGATTTTGGAATGATTAAGAAATTAACTAAGAAAACAAATTGCAAAGGAATAAACTTGATTAAGAAGACAATTATGAGAAAAAGTAATCCACGTCGGGGTTAAGGTTTGGTTTTCAGTAATTGTTTAGTTCAACTTGGTAGAAAATCCTTAACGGGGATTCTATACGTGTAGTGATTAAGTGATAATGATAGTCAAGACTTAACAGGTCTTAATACACAATACCAATTCAATTAGTAACCAAAACTCTACAACCATACGATTCGCACAAGATCATACGACATTCAAATAAAGGTCAACCAACATAATTGTTTAAATAATCAAAACACAAGTTAAACTTATAAAAGAACTTAAATGGTTCGAAAGTTTAATCCCAACACAAGTCTAACAAGAACAAGAACCTAATCACACAAAACCCATTACCCGAAGTAGATCACGAGAAGTTTAGCCGCTCATTGTTCTTGAATGATCTTCAAAATCGTTGTTGAATCGCATCCCGGATGATTGAATGGTGTTAGAACAATGTAGAATGGTGAATCACAGGTCTAGAAACACCTAAAATTCATCTCAAATCATCCTAGGTCGAATGGGGGGCAAGTGGTGGGTGAAACCTAACAAAAATGCGGTTTTATAGGTGTTTCACGGAGGTCCTGGCGTAGGCTACGCCAGCCAGCGTAGCCTACGCTTTCTGCTGTTTTTTTGCTGATGCTGGCGTAGCCTACGGTGGCTGTAGTAGGCTATGGTGGAAAATTTTCTGCTGCATTTTGAATCTTCGTTTTTTGATGCCTCCAACGCCTTGTATCACCATAGAAGCTTCCAACTTGGTTATTTTACCTACAAAATCAATTCAAACTCCTAGTTAACCTATTCAACATGATCAAATGCATAAATATGAGTAATCAGACTTAATATTGACTTTTAAACACTTAAAATAGCATTTCAACACACTCACATCAAGTACCCATTGCATTTTGTAGAGTCTGCCATAACGTGATGTAAATCTATTGTCTCGATCTGATATAATTGACACAGGCACTCCATGCCTAGCCATGATCTTATTCACATATAACCTCACTAACTTCTCCATTTTATTGTCCTCGCAAATAGGCAAGACATGAGCAGATTTCGTCATTCGATCCACGATGACCCAAATCGAATCATGCCCACTACTTTTTCTAGGCAACTTAGTGATGAAATCCATCGCTATATTCTCCCAATTCCATTCCGGAATTTTTGGTTGTTGTAACAGACCTGACGGTTTCTGATGTTCGGCTTTGACTTTCGAATAAGTTAAGCATTCACTCACATACCTTGCCCTATCCTTTTTCATACCTGGCCACCAATACAACTCCTTAATATCTTGGTACATCTTGTTTGCACTAGGATGAAAAAAATACTTGGACTTGTGCGCCTTGTTCATCACTAGGGTTCGAACATTGCCCCACTTAGGTACCCATATACGAATCACAAAATACTACACACCATCCTCTTTATAGTTCATCTGTTTGTCTAACCCTCAGAACTCTTCACTTGCGACATTATCCTCCTTCGGTGCCTCGCCCTGCGCCAACAGTATTTGCGTTGTTAAGTTCGATTGAATAGTCATCCCCAACGCTCGTGCACGTAGGGTTTTAACATGCTCCTTCCTACTCAAGGCATCAGCTACTATGTTCGCCTTTCCACGATATCAAATATCACAGTCATAATCACTTAGGAGTTCCACCCATCGCCTTTGACGCATATTCAGTTCCTTTTGATCAAAGATGTGTTGAAGACTTTTATGATCAGTGTAGATAACACACTTAGTCCCATATAGATAATGCCTCCATATCTTAAGTGTAAACACCACTGCACCTAATTCCAGATCATGTGTCGTATAGTTCTTTTTGTGAACCTTAAGCTGACGTGAGGCGTAAGCAATCACCTTATCGTTTTGCATAAGCACACAACCTAGGTCTTGATGTGATGCATCGCAGAACACTACAAAATCGTTTACCCATTAGGGAGGGTCAATATCGGTGCATTACACAATCTTTCCTTTAACATCTGAAATGCCTCTTCTTGTTTATGCTCCCAATCAAACTTATAATTTTGTGTTAACATTATCAACGGCCGATCAATCTTTGAGAAGTTTACAATGAATCATTGATAATAACTAGCCAATCCTAAAAATTTCGTATCTCTAAGGGCGTCTTAGGAGCGTCCCACTTTTTAACTGCTTTGATATTTTCGGGATCAATGTTGATTCCCTTTTCATTAACCACCTGTCCCAAAAACTTCACTTCTCGCAACCAAAATTCACACTTCGAGAACTTGGCGTAAAGTTTCTCTTCCATCAATAATTTGAGTATCGCTCGAAGGTGCTCTTCATGGTCTTCCTTTGATCTAGAATTGATGAGAATATCATCTATAAACACGATCACAAATTTGTCCAGATAGGGTTTGCATACCCGGTTCATAAAATCCATGAATACGGTTGGAGCGTTGGTCAGTCCAAACGACATGACTAAGAACTCGTAATGTCCATATCGAGTTCTAAACATTGTCTTTGGTCTATCCTACTCGTGAACCCGTACCTGGTGATAAGCTGATTGGAGATCGATCTTAAAGAAATACGAAGCTCCCTGTAATTTATCAAATAGATCATTGATCATGGGAAGTGGATATTGATTTTTCACAGTTAGTTTATTTAACTCGCGTTAGTCTATGCACATTCGGAATGTTCCATCCTTCTTCTTGACTAATAGTATCGGTGCTCCCATGGCGAGTGACTTGGTCGTATGAAACCCTTATCTAGCAACTCTTGTAGTTGGCTCGATAAATCCTGCATTTTCGATGGTGCTAATCGATATGGCGTTTTTGCTACCGGTGTCGCTCCAAGTACCAAATCTATGCGGAAATCCACTTGTTGGGGAGGGGGTAAACCGGAAAAATCTTCAGGGAATACCTCCGGAAAGTCTCGCACCACCTGAATGTCTTCCAGTTTCCCTTCCTTGGGTTTCTTCTCCACCACATGAGCCAAGAACGCATAACATTGCTTCTGCAAACAACGGCGAGCTTTTATACATGATACGATCTTTAGACTTCTTCCTTGTCGTTCTTTTGAATCTCGAGCATATCGCCATTAGGCATGGGGATTCACACCAGCTTTTCTCGGCAAACAATTTCAACTCTACACTTCGACAACCAATCCATTCCCACTACCACGTCGAAGCTTCCCAATTCAAAAGGTATTAAATCTATGTTAAAGGCATGATCCTCTAATGTAATAGTGCAACCTCTAATTATTTCACTAGCTCTCACAAATTTACCATTCACTATTTCTACTGAGTAGCTAGTCTCTAAACAACTAGGGTTCAAACCAAGTAGAGGTGCAAATTCCGGGGACACAAAACTATTGTCTACCCTGGTATCAAATATTACAGATGCAAGGTGATTATTGAGAAGCTACGTACCCGTAACGACATTCGGGTCCTGGCACACATCGTTTCCACCAATCACAAACACACGTTCGCGGGCAACATTTCTTTGATTTCCTTGCCCTTGATTACCAGCGATTGCCATCACTTGGTTTTGGTTATTCCCATGTTGACCCGGTGCCCGATTCAATCTGGGGCACACATTTTGATAATGATCGGGGCTTCCACACTCATAGAAAATCCTAACATTTCTAGCTGGATTGATTACATTAATCCAGGCAACCAAATTGGGTGCCACTTTATAATCTTTTGCAAAATGCCCAGGGCGCCTACAATTCATGCAAACTTGACATGGTGACGTCGGCGAATGATGATAGTTACATTTTCCATATTTAGGATGTGGCCCAACATAGTCCTTTCTCCCTTTGTTCACCGCCACAAAACTTCTAGTCACCTTTGCCTTTTAACGAATCTTCCCCTGCTTGTCTGTTCGATTCCCCCATATCTCTTCTTTTCTCACTACCTTTACCTAGCATCCCAGTTCTTACCATCTCATCAGTTAGAGTGTCTGCCTTCAAAATTGCACTATGTATAGTCGGGGGTGCCGCAACAGTCACCAAAACCATGTATTTGAGGTACTAAACCCCAAATGTAATGCTTAATCTACTTTGACTTAGGTTTCACCAGGTGTGGCACCAGCCTTGCCAACTCATGAAACCGGTCGCTGTAAGCAGCATGACCCGACCCTACCATCGAATGATTACAGAATTCATGCTCCAACTTCTGCATTTCATTCATTAGAGAATATTCTTCAATTGCCAAGGCTTTGAATTCCACCCAAGTCATGGCCATTGTTGCCTCCCTACCCCGAGCCTGCAGTTGTGTATTCCACCATGTTACTGTTTTTCCCACCAGTGAACATGTAGCATACTTCACCTTCTAATTTTCAGCACAGTTGCTGATGTCCATCACGAATTCCATCTTCTCAATCCAACGGGTCAAGACAATTATTCCATGCAGGATCGTTGAAGGGTGTGAGTTACAACACAACAACACAAAGAGGAGATTAACTAAACTTTAATCAAACAGTAAACTGGATTAACCAAGATAAGACACTAAGAACACAAGTAATGTAAGAGACAGAACATAAAGAACACAAGTGTATGGTTTTCAAGAATGTAGTATATTGCTTTCTCTATGTTCTATTACAAGTGTTACAAAGCATATTAGAAAGATACAAGAACATGAGATATTTATACAACATCCTACAGCCGGCTATACTTTGAAAGCCAGCTGGATAAAATTGACTAGACACACAAAAAATCAATTGTAGAGTCAAAAGGCAAATTGTCTTTTGACTAGTGACTATGACATGCCATAGCTCACATCCTTGTCTATTACGAAAAGGATAAAGTACATAAAGTAGAAAGTTACAGACTCAAGACCTCAATGTACAGTTACCAAAAGCATGGACCTTTTCACCAAACCATGTTAGTTGGTGACTTGCAGAGTTGCAGTGGAAAGGTGTCTAGCTTTATGGAACAGTACATCAGATAAAGCATGTTACTAAAAGTCTTCGGAAGAAATCTGTCTTCATGAACTTGAAGCTTCGGAAGACTTTGTCTCTGAGGCTTCGGAAGACTTCATCTTTGGCTTCGGAAGATGTTGGTCTTGGCTTCGGAAGATTCACACTTAGAGTATTTCTGTTGCACATGTGAAACTTCTGAAGCATTCCACTTCAATGCACTTGTGCAGCATGCAGGAAAGACTAAAGATGTTTAGGTTGTATCAACTTCTTCATTAATCTCTACAAACTCCCCCTAGGCTGATGCTACCAAAACACTTAGAAAACTTCAGATATTAACAGTCCTCATTAGGATGATCACCATTCCTTTCTTCATAAGATGATCAGGATCCTTCAGGCTGTCAAAGTGTCTTCTCATGTCAAAGAGGTCATGCAGAGGCAACTGAAACATATCTTGCCATATATAAATGTATTTAATGCCTTGATCTCTAATAACATGTCACCTTTCTGGATTTGTGGTGTATGTCCAAGACAAGATGGGTCTTCCTGATGCTAGAGGAGATACTGAAGTTGGAGTTGATTAAGCATCCTCTGGCTGCACATCCTCAGGTTGTTCTGATTCATCCTAAGGTTCAGAAGGGGATGCAGGCTTCTTCTTTTCAGAATTTGGTTTAGAAGCCATCATCTTCTTTCTCTTTCCAAATTTTAACTGAAAAGACTGGCCTGCAGCACCAGATTGATCTTCACTGTCTCTCTCAGTTGGGACTTCCTCTCTCTCAGGCTCAGAAGAAGAGGGAGGTTGACCCTGCTGTGGATCAGAAGATGAAGCTTGCTGAGCATTAGTAGGAGGTCCGAGTTGTGTTGTGTCTGTTTGTTCAACCTTAACCTCCACTTCAGGTGGGGCCTGACTTGGAGTGGAGTGTAAGTCAGTGAGCACTCCACTCTTAATCTTCTGCTTGATTACCCTGATATGCTTATCCATAGGGATAGAGACATGGGTCCAAGTCTCCTTTCGGAGAATCCATACAGCTTCAAGAAGCTCATCATCCTCTGCCTATCAGCAGACTTCTTCATGCTCTTTTGGATGATGGCTCTTGACTTTGCAGCTTCTTCATCACTTTCTTCTTTGTTGTCTTTCTTTCCTTAACTAACTCAAGCTCAAGTTGTTTTAAATACTCAAACGCAACATAGTCATAAGGTAAGGAAGGAGTGCATCTGCCTGATAGAGACCTGTGGCACTCAGGTAGTTAATTATCTTGATTCTGTCTTCTTCCTATCTACCTGAGGTTCTTATTGAACCACATCCTCTTGTTCAGGGCTTTCTTGAACTGGTGAGAGGGTAGGCATACCTCTGTACAGTCTTTTTCTTTCTTCTTCTTTGACTGTACTAGGAGTTCTGCATCTTCTGCCTCCTTCTTCTCTTTGACCTTTTCAGATCAACCAACTCATTCAATTCATCCAAGGGGAGAGAAAGATATTATCTATGTCATAGTTCTAGTCTGCAGATAGTTGATCCTGACTACCCTAACTCATCATTCTGAGTATCTGGTCTGGGGGCAGCCCTGATTGCAAACTCCATGAGTCTTGGAGACTTAGTAGAGGAACCTTCTCCCCTTAGCCTCCTTTTCCTCTCTCTCCTCCTCCTCAATCTCCTCAGATGTCATTTTTTGTTTTCCCTTTGTCACTCACAGACCTTTGTGACTCAGGGTGGAGAGAGCTTTGGCCTTCATTGCTTATTGCAGCATCTGAGCTCAGGCCAGAGAGAGGTTGAGAAGCACTTTCACCAGCAGGTGTCTTAGAAGGAATATGGATCTCTACAGCAGTTGGAGATGATGAGACAGGGCTCTCAGGTTCTGTCACTGGGCAATGACATTGCCTGATTGCCTTAGTCTCCTTCTTAGGCTGAACTCTGCAATGATCCTGTCTTGGATTCTTTTAGCCAGTCTGTCAGCTTGTCTTGATTGGCTTGGGTTGACAAGTGGCATGTTGACTAGATCCAGACCTTCATAGTACTCCAAGTTCTGAAAATTAAAGACTTCTTGCTGTCCTTGAACTCTTATGATGATTAGGGCCTTCCAGTTGTTTTCATACCTCCATCCAATGATGTGATTGAAGGATGATGAATGTGACATAGCCTTTGGTATCCCATCCTCAAACAGACTCTGTATGAAGGAGTCTGTGTAGTCCATATCAATGTGAACTAGAGGAGGTTGCTGAGAATGCACAGATGCAAGTGAGGATGGTGAGTCCTTAATGTCCATTCTCTCAGAGGAACTCCCTGGTTCTGTGGCTATAAAGACTTTCTCCCCTTTTTTGGTAGCATCACCCACTTGCATAAGTGAGCTGGAGGATAGATCAATCATATCCATAGGTTCTTGTGTTCCTGGTTGAGCTCTCCTTAAGGGTCTCCCAGCTAGTTTTTCCTTAAGATATGAAATCTCAAGTTGTTGATCATTGATCCTATTGTGTAAGGTAGTCACCTGAGATTCAAGGTGACTGACCTTTAAGACTAAATAGGTGCATGTTTTGGATAGTTGTTGCACTTTTAGTCTCAGATCCCCCTCATCTTCATTAGAAGAATCACTGGGGGTGGAGAAGATTGGACCAGAGTCCTTCTCTCATGACCAGTTCTAAGTTCTTGGCCAGATTTCCTCTGCTTACTGGCAGTCTCAGTTGAGATGTTAGTAGGCTGAGTTACCATGGTTGAGGTCTTAATGATGTAATCACTTGTAGAAGTGAGAGCCTCTTCCATATGGACATCCTAACAGGTTCAGGAGTGTTCACTCAGTTGTAGGTGACTGATGTGGGATAGATGTAGGAGACTCAGGAGTATTCATCTCTCTTTGAGTAGGGGAAAAGAAGAGAGACTCATTATACTCACTGAAACCTAGATCTTCATCAGTATAGAAGTCAAGGTTGGGAATTGGTTGGTTGAGGTCTATAGGCTGGGGATGGTAACTGTCCCCTGAAGGTTAATCACTTGAGTGTTGAGACTCAGAGTGATGGCTTAAAGCATAGGGCTAATGAGCTCATCAGGCTGAGCATGAGGAACCTCAACATTGATTCTTGAAAAGATAGGAGTGGTCTGCTCCTCAGGAGAAGTGGGAGCTCCAGTATCCACTTCTTCCTGTATAGGTGAGTATATGGGAGCCTCCATAGACTGAATAGTCTGAGCAGGGGTTCATTTGGATTTTCTTTTGTAGGTGATGGAGATTTGAGGTTGTGTAGGTGGTTGGAAAGTAGCAGGTGTGGGTTCAACACTAGCTTGTACTGCTAGGTTGTCACCTTGAGCAATGAGCTCTAAGATTTTTGAGACTAGGGCTGTTTTCTACCCCAGAGAATCCAACAGTGGACTTTCTTAACGTTTTAAAGATGTCGGGCTTCATCTGTCCCAATTTAAGAATGTTACCTGTTTCCCTTAACTGTGAGCCCAGTTCACAGTTAAGAATGTACTGGACATATCTAGGAAACATGTAATACTCTAAGGAGTCTAAATTAGCAAGAAATTTGTATAAACAAACTAAGAGTACCTGAATTTGACCCCTTGAACCATTCCATGGACTATGAAGGAGAGATCTTCAGAATCTGGTCCCATCCACCATGCTTGTTTGATAAGCTGTGAATGACCACATGGAGCAGGAATCTCCATTTGGATTAGACTTTCCTTTCCTGAAGGTCTTTACAGAGAGAATCCCCTCATACCCCATCTGCCAAGGAATGATTTACAGCTTCCTTTGGGAAGAACACCTCACCTTCTTCATCATCCAGCTGAAGATGTCGGTTGATGATGGCCGGAGTGATGAAGATTTTTCTCCCCTGCACTGTGGCAGACAGTGCCTTCTCCCCGTCCATAATGACCTCTTGGCAGGTCTTCCAATTCAAGCAACTGATCCTCATAGAGTGGAGGATCAATGGTTAGGGAGGTGAAGTAGTTGGACAGAGACAAGAAACGACAACCTCTGAGAAATGTGGATCTTTCTCAGAGCATAACAGAGCAACTTGATTGTGTTGTGTGTAGCTGCATGGTAAAGTTGTGATCATTTCTGTGAGCAAGGTTAGCCATTGTGAGGTAGCTTAGAGATGAAGAAAAAGAAGAAAGAAATTTCAGAGAGAAATTTAGGTTTTTAGGTTTGGAGGAATAGCAGATGATAGAAGAGGGGAAACTTTGGTTAATATAGAGAGGGATTTCAAATAAAGTTTAATGAAAGAGGATAAACTTTGAAATCCGATGTCGGTCCCACCTCTGAAAAAGTAGTTACCTTTTGCTCAAAAAGTAGTTTTCTTGGAAGTCAAAAAGCTTCCAAGGTTGATTATCTTCGGAAGTTTTAATGAAAAAGCTTCCAAGCTAAAATGACTTCGAAAGAATTTCCTGAGAGTATTTGATGATTTTGCTTCGGAAGAAAAAATTAAGAATTGAGTGCTTGTATAGAGATCCAACAAGTAATTTTTGCTTCGGAAGGAAAAGGTCCTGAAAATAAGTAAGTGTCTAAGATAACTATTTAAGCTTCGGAAGATAAAATTGAAATTTCTTCCGAAGGTAAATTTCTTAGATAGTTAAATATTTTAAGGTATGATTTTCTTCCGAAGTTAAAATGCATAACTTCCGAGTATAAAATCATCAATTATCTAAGGAAAGTCTTTAATCCAAGGAAAACATGAGCTATGAAGATGATAGACTACAACTTAGAACACACATTTTTAAGAAATAAAGAATTAGTTTTAAAAATTTATTCAAGGTTGATCATCCCAATAGCTGATATTAGATATTTAAATCTTGTTCATCAAAAGCTTTTGTAAACAATTAGCATATGTTCATCTGTGTGAACCTTGACTAGTTTAATTAATCTATTTTCATAATTACTCTTATAGATGATACCTGATATGATGTGCTTTGTCCTTGTGTGCACAAGATTCTCTGTAATTGAGATAGCACTGTTGTTGTCTATGTGATTGGAGTCTCCTTGAAATTTAACCCACAGTCTAGCATTTGACTTCTGAATCCAAAGCACTTGAGCACAGCAGCTAACGGCGCCAATGTATTTCAGCTCAGCGTTGATGCAGAGACACAGATTGTTTTTCTTGCATTGCCATGAGACAACCCTTCCACCAAGAAATTGACATCCCCCAGATGTAGACTTTGCAGTCATATTGCAACAACCATAATCACTATCTGTATAAGCATACGATTGAAGTCAGAATTCTTGGGATACCATAGACCAGTGTTGATGCACCTTTGAGGTATCTTAGAATCCTTTTGACAGTGATAAGGTGAGACATCTTAGGGTTGGCTTGATATCTTGCACAGATGCATGTAGCAAACTGATATCAGGCCTGCTAGCAGTAAGATACATAAGAGACCCAATCATAGCCCTGTATAAGTGTTCATCTACACACTCCCCCTCAAGATCAGGACCAAGGGAGTGGTTTCTGGCTATGGGTGTCTTAGCAATCTTACAGTCAGTCATATTGAACCTTTTGAGTATGTCTTGAACATACTTTGACTGACTTATGAAGATGCCATCTTCAACTTGCTTCACTTGAATTCCGAAAGAAATTGAGTTCCCCCATGGCACTCATTTCAAATCTGTCTTTCATCAGCTTCTCAAAGTCTTTGCAGAGCTTTGGATTAGTTGAACCAAAGATAATGTCATCCACATATACTTGAACTAGATTGTCTTTTCCTTGTCCTTTGATGAAGAGAGTTCCATCTATAGTACCTCTCCTGTATCCATGTTTACAGAGATACTCAGACAGTGTCTCATACCACTTCCTGGGTGCCTGATGTAACCATAGAGAGCTTTATCAAGCTTGCAAACATAATCAGGATGATCAGGATACGAAACCAGGTGGCTGTTTAACATAAACCTCTTCATCTATCACTCCATATAAAAAGGCACATTTCATATCAAGTTGAAAGACCTTGAAGTTCTTGGATGCAGCAAATGCCAGGAATATCCTAACAGCTTCTAATCTTGCCACTGGAGCAAAGACATCAGTGTAGTCAATCCCTTCTTCTTGTGGTATCCTTGAACAACCGGTCTAGCTTTGTTCTTGATCATGATGCCTCTATCATCTTTCTTGTTCCTAAACACCCATTTGGTTCCTATGATAGTCTTCCCAAAAGGAAGAGGACAAAGGTTCCAAACTTTCTGTCTTTTGAATTGAAGTAGCTCTTGTTGCATAGCTTCAACCCAACTTCCATCCTTTAGAGCTTCCTCAACTTTTTTGGCTCTATCTGGGATATATAACAAGAATGAAGACAAACATTTGCTTCATGGGTTTGTCCTCTTGTCTTTACCCGAAGACAACATCTCCAATGATGTTTGTGTAGGATGAGACTTGTGGATCCTAAGCTGAGAAATCACAACAAGTTGTTGAGAAAGATCTAAATTAGAAAAATTTAGATTTGGCATAGATGTTTCTCCCACCACATCAGCACACTTTTCAAGTGAAACTTGATCCAAGTAGTGTGTGACATCATTGATGTTCTCATCTATGGTGTGGTTAGTGGCATCAAGAAATTCTTGGTCACTGTCACCATCACCATTGTTGCCTTCCACAGTTGAGGTGTTCTTATCTGGTTGTAGAGCCTCTGAGCTGGAATTTAAAGGCATACCAGATGTATCAGCTAAATTTTTCATTGTTGTGCTGATAGAAACCTCATTTGCAGAAGTAGTTCCAACTGGAGCTGAAGATGTATGACTTGAAGGTCTTCCTAGCTAAAATCTTGGATCAGGATCGCCTATTTAAATTTTCTGCAGATCCTAAAACATTCTCACAGGTTTGTTAAAACAGTTGGTAACCAAATCAAGATCAAATAGCCAATTCGGACCAGAACCAGCAACACATGGTGTGTGTTCATTGAAGGTCACATTGGCTGACTCCTCAACTATTCTAGTTCTGAGATTGTACACTCTATAAGCCTTAGCTTGGGAAGAATATCCAATAAAGTGTCCATCATCTGATTTCTCAGCAAACTTAGCAATTTGATCTTTGGTATTCAAGATGGTGTAAGGACATCCAAATGACCTGAGAAAACCAATGAAAGGTTTTCTCTTGTGCCAAAGTTCATAAGGAGTCTTTCCATGAGTCTTAACTACTAAAACTCTGTTCTGCACATAGCAGGCAGTGTTGACTGCCTCTGCCCAGAAGGTGATGGGCAGCTTAGAGTCAGACAACATGGTTCTTGCAGCTTCAATCAGTGTCATGTTTCTCCTCTCAGCAACACCATTTTGCTGAGGAGTCCTGGGAGCACTAAATTGTCTTGCAATACCTTTTTCATCACAAAATGTATCAAGGGTTTGGTTCTTGAATTCTGTTCCTTGATCACATCTTATGATTTTGACCTTGTGATCAGACTGATTCTCAATCTTTAAGATGAAATTCTTCAGAATCTCAGGAGTCTCATCCTTAGTTCTAAGGAAAAAAACCCAAGTGAATCTTGTAAAATCATCTATGATCACTAGACAGTATAAGGTCCTTCCTAAACTCATTACACTGGTGGGGCAAAGAGATCCATATGTAACAAGTGTAGGGGTGTAGTGATGGAGTTCATTTCCTTAGGCTTATGAGATACCTTATGTTGCTTCCCTTTCAGGCATGCAACACAGTGATCATCACTTGTAAACTCTTTCTTGGCATTCCAGTTACCAGATCATGCTTAATCAATTTATTCATGTTCTTAAAGTTTACATGGCACATTCTTTTATGCCATAGGAAAGACTCATCACTATTGGCTTTAGATAGAAAGCATGAAACTTCTCCGGAGGGAGAGGTTTCTTGCAAATCCATCTTGTACATGTTTCCTTTCCTGGGGGCTCTAAGCAGGATATGCTCATGAGGAATGACCACACCAGGCTTAAGAATAATGCATTCATGCTCAGTAAAGAGCATGTTATGACTCTGATCACAAAATTGAGATACACTCAGAAGATTGTATCCAAGCTCCTTAACAAAGTTTACTTTTCAATGCTGAGCTTACCATTTGTGACCATGCCCCTTCCAGAAATGTAACCACCTTCATCTCCTCCAAAAGCAAAGGTCCTCCATCAATCCTTTCAAAGTTCTAGAGTAGTGACCTATTACCAGTCATGTGCCTGGAGCAGCCACTGTCTATGATCCAAACATTTCTGTCTGTTTTCAACTGTCCCTGCACAAAAGAGAATGATTAGTTACATCTGGAAACCCAAGCCTTGCTTGTCTTGGGCTCACTTGCAGAAGGTAAATTAACAATAATAGATCCTATGGTTGTACTAAGGATCTTGAGCTGTTTTTGATGGAGAAATCTCAGTCACTTGCTCTTTCTTAGACGTCCACACCACCTTTGGAGTCTTGGACTTGACCTTCAAAACTTTAGAACTTTTGGAGTTTCAGAAGTTTTGATGACTGAACCTTCAGAAGAATCTGCAAACACTGCAGCAGACTTCAGTGCTTCGGAAGAACTCCTTTCTTCCGAGACCAAATGTTCTTCCAAGAGAATTTTCCACTTCCCTTCTTGTTAGATTTGAAACTTCCGAAGGAAACTGGTTTTCCTTCCGAAGCTGAATCTTCTAGAACTCTTTGAAGCCTTTGTTTTGGTCATATGGACAGTACCTTTAGGATTGAAGGGACAATCCTTGGCAATGTGAGTAGTGCTGTCACACATAACACAATTCATCTTCTTTTCACAAGAGCCTTTTCTTGAGAATAAGACTGTTTTTGGTCACATCCCTTCTCCACCTCATCTTTACAGATGCTGAGACAGTCCTCTTAGGCTGAGGACTGTGCTTGGAGTTTGATGGTCCAGGCTGTGTAGCAGTGGTACACAGCAAATCAGTCTTCTTCTTGCTACTGAGATAAGTTGAACAAGAACCAGAACTCTTAGCAGAAGAGTTTTGGTTGATGTCTTCAGTCCCTACACTTTAAACCCGCATAAATAAAAACTTGTTTCTGCTTAGAGTCAAAAGTAGCCTTGATCTCTTGAGCCTTCCTTGCCTTTCTTTTGCCCTTTCTGATCAAGTTCTTTCTCATGGACTTGGTCATCACAGTCTTCACTTTCTCCTCAGAAGGATAGTGGCCCTTCTTGGAATCCTCCTCTTCACTCTTTGTAGAGGGATTCTTCACTATCTCTTCTTCATCCTCCTCACTCATAGGATCTATGAGAGGAAGCTCATCTTCACAAGTTCCACACCTAGGGGGTCTTACAGACAAGATTGTGTGTGGAGGAGCTATCTCATTTGATCCCAGTCCCTGTCTATTTTGATAGCACACTTTGTTGTGCAGGGATGAGGATATCATGTTCTTGAAGGTCTCTTCTTCAAGAACACTCTTTTTTGCCTTGGCTTTGCTGATCACAAGCTCAGCCTGGCACTCAGTTAACTTGGTTATGAGATCTTTAATTTGAGTCCTAAAATCTGTGTGTTCATGTTTTAGAACTGAAATGTTTTCTCTAAGTCCTCTATTTTCAGCTTATAATCATTTTCAGACTTTCTAAAATCAGATTCTAAAATGTTTAAGGACTCAATATCAGATCTCAGTTCCAAGTTATAGGACCTGTACCTGTTAACTTTAGCAATGCATTCAGGAGTACAGAGATGTTCCAATACCTTGGCTTCATCATGATCTGCCATCAGTGCTTGGTTTGGACAAGCATCTTCCACCTGAAAGCTCCAGTCAAAGCCTCCTTCTTCAATAGCAACAGCAGCTTGCTGCTTTGACTTCTCATTATGGAGAACTTTGTCAGTGTAGTTTGGTCTGGATTGTGTTTGGCCACCATTGGTTCTAGGTGCCTTACACTCTCTGGAAAAGTGGCCCATCAAGTTACAGTTGTAACACTTGACTTTGCCTTTGTCCAGTCCAAACTTTCCACTGGTTGCATTGCTTGGGAACTTCCTTCCAGTCCTCTTGTAGAACTTCTTGGCTCTGTGAGTGAGAAGAGCCATCTGTTGGACTATTTCCATGTACTCCAGATCATCTGGATGGATACAGTCCAGGTCTTCAAGAGTGAAAAGAGAGTTGCCACAGCTTTCATGAGAAGACACAAATGCTTGAGAAGAGCTTGTCTCTTGGAATGGGCTTCCTTGAGTGTAGTTCTCCCTAGGTGTCTCTGGGAAGGTGATGAAAGGACCCTTGGGTGAGTTGTCAGGGTAGCATATAAGATGATGTTTGGGTCCTATGCTATCCCTTTCAACCACATGTAGGGCTGAACCCATTTGATTGTTCGAGTTGCTAGATGAACCCTGCATGTTCATCTCCATCTGGTAGCCACTGAGAATCCCATATAACTCTGTCAGAGTGAGAGTTTTGAGATTTTCAGTTCTCTTGATCACCACACAGTAGTATGTCCATTGCCTAGGAAGTGAGGACATGAACTTCCTTACAATGTCTCTATTTTCAAGAGAAACTCCTCCATCCACTAGGGTATCCACAATCTCAACATACCAGAAGTATTGCTGAGTCATGGTCTCACCTGTTTTGAAGGTGAAGTTTTCAAACTGCTGCTTCAGGGGATCCTTCTTGTTCTCCTTGGCTTCAGAAGAACCCTTATACATCAGTTTCAGTGCATCCCATAGCTGCTTAGCTGTTTTGCACTTCTTGAAACCTCTATACATAGAGTTTGGAAGGGCAGTTTGAAGAGCTATCATGGCTTTCCTGTCTATCTCTACTCTCTTCCTATCTTCATCAGAGTAGTTAGTCACATCCTTGGGGATCATACCAGCACCAGTAGCAGAGGGTGTGCTGGGTATGAAAGGTCCGTTCTCAATAGACTCCCACATTCTTGAATCAAGAGACCTGATGAAACCTGCCATTCTTAAACACCAGGTGTCAAACTCATCAAGAGTGATCAGTGGGGACTTGTTCATGGTTCCAGTTTCCATATCAGTTTTGGAAATGGCTGCCATTTGAAAAGTTTGGTATTTGTGTGTGTGAGGGATCTTAAGATGGTGAGATCTTATATCAAGAGCCTGAATGCTCTGATACCAAATGCAGGATCGTTGAAGGGTGTGAGTTACAATACAACAACACAAAGAGGAGATTAACCAAACTTTAATCAAACAGTAAACTGGATTAACCAAGATAAGACACTAAGAACACAAGTAATGTAAGAGACGGAACATAAAGAACACAAGTGTATGGTTTTCAAGAATGTAGTATATTGCTTTCTCTATGTTCTATTACAAGTGTTACAAAGCATATTAGAAAGATACAAGAACATGAGATACTTATACAACATCCTACAGCCGGCTATACTTTGAAAGCCAGCTGGATACAATGACTAGACACACAAAAAATCAATTGTAGAGTCAAAAGGCAGATTGCCTTTTGACTAGTGACTATGACATGCCATAGCTCACATCCTTATCTATTACAAAAAGGATAAAGTACATAAAGTAGAAAGTTACATACTCAAGACCTCAATGTACAGTTACCAAAACATGGACCTTTTCACCAAACCATGTTAGTTGGTGACTTGCAGAGTTGCAGCGGAAATGTTTCCAGCTTTATGGAACAGTACATCAGATAAAGCATGTTACTAAAAGTCTTTGGAAGAAATCTGTCTTCATGAATTTGAAGCTTCGGAAGACTTTGTCTCTGAGGCTTCGGAAGACTTTATCTTTGGCTTCGGAAGATGTTGGTCTTGGCTTCAGAAGATTTCACACTTAGAGTATTTCTGTTGCACATGTGAAACTTCCGAAGCATTCCACTTCAATGCACTTGTGCAGCATGCAGGAAAGACTAAAGATGTTTAGGTTGCATTTGCCTCTTCATTAATCTCTACACTCCACCTTTTCCATCAAACTCCTTTAGTTTACACTCCACCTCCATCTCCATGTCCATTTTTGTCATTCTCTTCAAAACCACCATTTTAATCATTATGTTCGTTATCCTCATTACCACCCCCATTATTGTGATTCATGATGTTGTCATTCACCTGTGCCACAATGGTCGGGATGAGTGCTTCCAATTGTTGAGCAATCATGGCGGCTATATCAGGGTTTCTGTGACATCCGGTAAATTTCCGTTACCAAACTCCGTTAGTTCCGTTAAGTCTTGCATACACGTGTCGTGAACACACACTAGTTGTCGTTTAACGTTGGTGACCTAATAATAATGAATAATGTTAAATTAATGAGAATCTAATTGATTATGCGATTATTGTGTTATGTTTATGTGTTTGCATGTTTTTAAAATGTTAATTAGAAAATTAATCGCGTAACGCGGAAACACGCCTATTTATTTGTATGTCTTGTGTTTTTATAAAGATAAGATATATAATAATTTTCATTAGTTTATATCTTTATATTATTAAGTTAAAAACACTTTACAAAGAGTTTAAAGCTTAGTTTTTATAAAATACAAATTACAAGGGTTAAAAGGGTAAATGTGTAAATTAAATTAAACAAAACAAATCCCAAACCCTAATCCCCACCCTTCGGCCGCGACTTCTATCCCCACACCCTCTCCCTTGCGATTTCAACTTAGAACAAGCATCAAGCATTGGATTTTGGTCGATTTGAAGGCATACAACACATTAGAAGTCTCAATTTTGTTACTTTTCACGAATTAAAGGTTAGTTGGTGTTTTGTTTGCATGAAATTTGATGTGGCCGAAACCCTAGTTGCGAAATTCATGTTCTTGGTGTTGAGTTTTGATCAATTGATGATGTTAACATGTTAGTTAGATTGTATACATGTTAGTTAACGTCGATTATGCAAGAAAGTTGGGATTTTGATGCATTGTTCATAGGTTACTAAGAATAGTAACTTTATTTTGCATGTAATGTTGAATTATTGATGATATGATGTTATGGATGTGTTCATGATGATGATTAGATGCTATATTGTTGTTATGAATGCTAGAAATCTTTTATTTGATGTTGTTGTTCATAGCTTGCCAAAAGTAGAAACTTTTGTTCATGAAGATTGTTAGATTATGATGATTAGGTATTGTTGATCATGTCTAGATATTGTTATGAGCTTGAGATGGTATAATTATGATGAATTCATGAATATATTGGATGGTTGATAGATGTTGGGATGTACTTTCCCAAAAGGGAAACTTTATTTGTATTAAGTCTGAAAAATGGTAGTTTGAACATGTTTGGGATGTTAGGAGCATGTTAGTATGATCATGGATAAATTCTAATGTGGTAGAACATGGTAATTTGGTTGTATGAGATGCCAGGGTAATCATGAATGATATTTGGACATTTATGATCATGTATGATGTTGATGTTAATTAGTAGTTAGGACATCATATTTGGGACTGGAAATTGATTGTTGTGATGTTGTTGAATGCAATGTACATGGCTAATGAATGTGATTATGATCATCATACACGCGTGCGAATCTGAGGCCCCTACTTAGTAGGATTGGCAGGGCTTAGGATGTGAAGTCATGAGTGGCTTCACATGGCATGTGGTGAGTGGTTTGATCTTTGTGTGTCATGTTAGTTGTGTCATAACTAGTGGTTATGTTAATGTTCTAGATTCGCATGACTTGTATGATACTTGGTTGTATGATGATCTAAGTGTTACACCTGGATGATATAGCATACATATGATCTGTTTGAATGTTAACTATGTATGATATATGTGTATGATTACTTGAATGGTTTACAACACATAAAGTCACCAACGGGTCAAACGGGTCAATTAGGTCAAACATGTCTGTTTTGTTTGAAATCTTGAGTCCTTGGTTGTAGTGTACTTAGGATTTCACATGTTCTTTGATTACATGTACTCATGTACTTATATGATCTAGGTAACCTCTGAAGGTTGTCTCTCTATTCTGTTTGACAAGTCAAACTCTAAGTATCTATACGCATATCAGGTGAGTTCATGCACTACTTTTTATTTAATCTCTTTTGGGGGAGATAGCATACTAGTAAATCACGAACGCTTTATATATTCAAGTTGTGTACAATATTATATAGTATTGATATCATGGAAAAGTCCTCACACTTTCGAATTGTTAATATTGAATAGCGGGGAAATTTGGGTAGTACTACTGGGTCTGACGAGCCCCACCTGTGTGACCCGAGGTCAACCGGGTGCAAGTTGTCCTAATGAACATTGTCACGACCTGTTAAGTCGTGGCAGGAGGCAACAACGTAACACAGTCAGCTTCAATTGCGAAATCACTATGAAATAATATTTATTGTTAATGGACTAGCTATCTGTTACAATGCGCTACTTTTATATCTATGTTACTAAACTGTTTATGTTTGATTATCTCGTGAACTCACCAACCATTGTGTTGATATTTTAGTATGCTATTCTCAGGTCATTAGCTTGCTTGCCATAGGAGCACTGCATGGTTCACTACATTCTAAGACTCGGTCTTCAAGACAATATTAGCATTTTAATGATTATTTGTTTACTCTTTTGGGTTGGCACATGTTTTGCCATGGTTATACTTTTATTTCTTTGACTTGTTTTCAAAAACGCTTCCGCACTGTTTAAAGTTTGTACCTTGGTTGATTTTATTTAAATTATGGCATATAGAGTCGTTCTGAGTAACTATTGACTGTGATCCTGGTTTGTTCACACGCCTCGCGATAAAACTCCGCAAGTGGATTTTGAGGGTGTGACAGTTTCCAGCTCCTTGATTATAACCACCCTGCCCACCTTCATTTCCACCTGCAAGTTCATCACCCCTACCTCCTGCACCTCTTTCTCTACCTCTACCTCTTGGGACAGCACTAGAGGTGTTCAAAGTCGGATATCCAAAAATTGCGGATAGTGTAAATCACTATCCGTAATTCATTTTTTTCATTTTTTTCATTTTTTTCATTTTTTTATTTTTTAGTTTTTTATAATAATTAAACATATAATATTATAAAAATAACATAGAAAACCAACTCATATAAAAAATTCACAATATACACTAAATAATCTCAATCTAAAGTAAATACACATCTAAAACTCAAAAAAATAAAAAAATATTTTTTAGTTTTCGGACAATCAGATATCTGAATATCCGAAACTTTTGAAAATCACTATCCGAACCCAAATTTTTGGATATATGGATATCCAAATTTTAGGATATCCGAAAATTCAGATATTTCGGATTCGGATTTTTGGATCGGATTCTTGGATTCAGATATTTTTGAACACCCTTAGGCAGCATCACCACGACTAAAACTGCGAGTAATCCTTCTGGACGGCATCTTTCTAATTCAACATAAACAATATATAAGTTTTAGTAATATTAAATGTCATCACAACTCAGTTAGTCTCATAAAGCATATCATTACAAACATATTTTCCACAATGTAATACTACAACCGAAAACATAATAATAATAATATAAAGTCTCATTCTCATAATTATAAAGTCTCATTCTTATAATTATAAAGTCTCAACATGATAATAGGTAGAGTAATTGTCACACCCCGACCGATGGCGGAATCATCGAGACGGACAAATGTGAAACGATTGTTCATAGCACATGGAACTAATAAGTTGAAATAATATTAAATATCATTATTATTGAACATTACAAGACAATTAAATAAATACAACACAATCAAGATATACACAACAATATAAGACTTTCAATTAAGTAAGTCCAAGTCCTATATGAGCACGAAGATATCTTCAACTAGAAAACCCGAAACATATTAAAAATAAAAGTGTCAACTTTGAAAGTTAATGAGTTCCCATATATTGAACATACACATATATGAAAAGATTTACAAGTAACAATTCATGTCAATGGTTATGAATTATGCAAGTTTATAGAACACATATAGTTACAACCAAACCTCGACTTGATTACAAGTTTATAAGATTGGCTAAGTGTACTTGGTTCCTATGATGAACAAGCATACGTCATCAGGAGCCGGCAATGCATCGGCTTTAGCACCAAATAGGCTTGTCAGGCCCAAAGATCTAAGACGTTGCCAGGCTAGCAATAGTTAATGATTGTAAACAAAATATGTATCTCATATAAGACTTACAATAACACAAATAACCATGACAAAAGATAACGATGAATTGCATGTGCATTTACAAGTATCAAGATGTTTACAAGTGTAAGTTTATAAAGTTAATATGTTTCACCCCAAAATGTGTGAAATAAAGTAAAAAGGGGCATGGAGAACTCACATGTTATAAGTTATACATAAGATAACAATAATAAGATATGATGGTCCCAACGATTCCTTCATGATTCAACCTAATGGTTGATGTCTCAGAATTAGAATAAAGATAAGATTCAAGAGTAAATATGAATCAGGGGTCCATTTAGAACTTGGGGGCTTTTAATATTTAAGTCAAATAGGATATAATAACACAAACGATTATGTATTGGTTCAATAAAGATTAATTATGATTTGTGAAAAGTAATAATTAATTTAGAAATTACTTATTTAAACTTTGATAAAGATGATTTATTGAATACTTATTTATAGAAACTTGCATAATAATACTAAATTATTTAAAGTCATTTTATAAAGTTTTTAAACGTTTTAAATTATCTTTATAAAGGTCTTACAGTATCGAAATCCTAGAACCAGAATAAAGATTAATAGGAATTATATTGTTTTATAAGTTTCAAGAATTTAAATAAAAATTTAAGGAATAAATTAATTAAATAACTAAAAACCAAAATAAATCGTTAGTGAACTTACATAATTACGTACTACTCAAGTATTTAATTTATATTAGTTGATGAATAAAGGTTAGGCATTAAAGTGTGAAAAGTAAATAATTATTTATTTACAATATAACATGATTAAATACTTGAAATATTGGTAACATATAGATTTTAAAACGGTTTGAAATGATATAAGTTTGAACTATAATAATTTTATACTATTTAAATCACATAAATGTATTAATGATGTTTTTATAATTTTTTTATTCTTAAATAAGGTAATTAAGTTTAAAAATTATATGTTTTGAAATCTTTAGTAATTAATTAAAAATGTCTAAAATGTTTTAGTTAACAATACTATTTTTATACTAATATTATGATATAATAATAATTTTTAAAAGCTTATTTGTTTAAAAAATTGATCAAAAAAAATATGCGTGTGCCCAAGGTCGAATCTGGATCGCCCGTATATATGAAGGGTGTTTTACCATTGGGCCAAGTTCTTGAATTTAGTTTAAGTTTACCAAATATATTTTATAAACATTAATTAGGAAAACCCCAAATTACTCAAGAATCCTAGAATCATTTTGATTCCAATTGAACATCAAGATGATTATGATAATGAAATTGACATTAGAGCTTTTGATGTTCGAATGGTTTCGGGTGTATACATGTGTTTAATTACCTATTATGATGCAGGATCGATAACAGTTAGAATGGAAGAGGGTCGCTAACTCATATATACTTAGCCAATCATATATACTTGTAATCAAGTCGAGGTTTGGTTGTAACGATATGTGTTCTATAAACTTGCTAACTCATAACCTATGACATGAATTGCTACTTGTAACCTTTGTTATATTATGTATGAAAACCTTGGAAACTCACCAACTTTATAGTTGACCTTTTATTTTTATCATGTTTCAGGAAATGCTCAAGTTTAAGATCGTCAAATAAAGCTTGCAATGATCTAGGATTTGGACCTAGTTAATGAAATAAAAGGATTATGATTTGTTATGTTATGCTTGGAACTATTTCATGATTGAGACTTATGTTTGTACTTTCCTTTGAAACTTATAACTTTAATATTTACATTTAAATATAGCGTTAGGTGTCTATGAGCAATCTTAACCCTCACATCTCGACGATTCCGCCGTCAAGGTTGGGGTGTGACAGATTGGTATCAGAGCCCATAACTATATGGATTTAGGTTATTAGAAATGGTTACCTAGACTATAGTTTATGCATAAACCTCAAAGAATAATATTTATATTCTTGTAAATATATACATTGTTTACATGCTACATAATGCTATGCCTTCTTATGTGCAAGTTGATGCCTTAGCATAGGATTGCCTTGTAAATGCTTAAACTTTTTTGCTTGTCTCCCCTAGACTTATTCTTTATTTCTTTAATTCTCCCCGACGAATGAAACTTTCCTAACCTTATTCTCGACGACATGTGGAATCGACACTTATTATCGTGGGTAAAATTTCTTAGACTCTATGTCTAATCTATGAAAATCTCATTAAGGTTTTAGTTTCATGAACCTAAGAAATTTGTGTGACTCATAGACACTTGTATCCTGGTTTTCCTAGCAAAAGGTCTTCGGCTAAGGCAAACATTTCGCATAAATCCTACGAGACTAGTTATGCTTACCTGGGGATTTATGGGATGAGTGATAAACTATGGTCAACATGCATAAATTCCTAAGGCAAATGGGTCAATTTACCTTGACGTGTCAATGTTTCCAAATGGTAATGTGTTACCAAATTGAACCATTCCATGTGCCTTACAACTTTTGACTTATCATTGTTAAAATTATAATCCTTGTTATTCTCTCTCTCCCGTGTCTAACTCATTTTGTATATTCCAGCATGTCTCGTCATCATGGAAAGCGTGGAAGTTCCGATCCTAAGTTAGTTGCCTTGATTGCCCGGCAAATGGCTGTCGTCATCCTGACCATGGTTGCTGAACTCAATAGCACTTTGATGACCAATTCTAGCAACAATGGAAATGGTCAAGGAGATAATAGTGCTAACCAAGGATGCAACAACCAAACTTGTACCTTCAAGCACTTTAGTTCTTGCAAGCCCACTAGTTTTAGCGGCAAGGAAGGAGCCACTGGTCTTCTTGGGTGGTTCGAGAGCATGGAGAACACTTTTGTCAAGTGTGAGTGTCCCGAGGCACTCAAATTTCGTTATGCCACTAGTATGTTCCAACAAAGGGCACTTACCCGGTGGAATAGTGAGAAGAGAAATCAAGGATCTGATGCTATTTTGGCACTCTCTTGGGATGAGTTCAAGAATATCACAATCGCGAAGTTCTGCCCGATGAGTGAACTACAAAAACTAGAGGATGAATTCTGGAACTTGAAGCAAGATGGTGGTGACTATTTGGCCTACTCAACTAGGCATCATGAGTTGAGTATATTGTTGCCTTATATGGTCGACACTGTCCCCCGCAACATCAAGAAGTTCATCAAGGGTGTACCACCCCAAATTCAAGATGCGGTGGTGGGTAGCTAACCCACAACTTTGGAGGAAGCCATCACTATCACTGCTCAACTCACCGAGAATCATATACGAGCAGGCACCATGTCTGTGAAGGGTGCAAGGAAGGTGGAAAAGACGGATACCGAGGCTGTTAAGGAGACCAAAGCCAAACCGTCTTACAACAACAACAACAACAACAACAACAAGCGCAAGTTCACACCGACGCGCAACTATGCCGTGGCTGCACCCAAACAACCCCAAAGACAACTTGTACCTGCGGTTGCACCTGTGGCACAAGTGCCTGGGGCTAGGGCCTATGTTGGTCCTCACCTATGTGCAACACTTGTAGGTACCACCATCCGGGGAATCAACCATGTCGTATCTGAACCTTATGTGGTAAATATGGTCACTTGGTGTCGACTTGTCACCATGCACCTAACACGTCGTAATGGTCACAAACCGTGTTTGCTACAACTGTGGGGAACCTGGTCATTTCCGCACACAATTCCCTCGTCTTGTGGGTAATGTTCCACAAGCCCGAGGACGTGCTTTCAACATCAATGCAAATCAAGCACAAGCAAAAAACGATGTGGTGAATGGTATGTTAACTTACCTTTAACTTTTGTGACCTAATTCTTTTCATGCGTTACCTGTATCATTAAATACCTTTAAAATTAAACAGGTATGTTTCTTATTAATAAAACTTATACATATGTCCTATTTGACTCTGGAGCCGATAAGAGTTTTGTTTCGTTAGACTTTGAACCCATACTTGCTAAGCCACATACGAAACTAGAAAGACCTCTCACCGTCGAAGTCGCTGATAGAGAACCGATCATCGTTGATATCATTATCCGCGATTGTATTTTGAGTCTCGACGCACATGATTTCCTTATCGATCTATTCCTGTGAAACTTGGAAGCTTTGACGTTATCATTGGTATGGATTGGTTAGCCAAACACCATGCTGAGATCATTTGTTTCGAGAAGTGCATTCATATACCGTTACCTTCTGGGGATACATTAAAAGTGTTCGGTGAAAAATTCTCCAAAGGGCTCAAACTCATGTCGTGCACTCAAGCCCGAAAGTGCCTAAGCAAGAAATATATGGCTTTCTTAGCTTACGTGCTCAACACGAAAGTCAAAGGAAAAGATCTTAAGGATGTCCTGATTGTACGAGACTTTCCTGAAGTGTTTCCCGATGAACTTAGTGGCTTACCTCTCGTGTGTGAAGTCAAGTTTATAATTGATTTGATTCCGGGAGCAAACCCCATGGCTAAGTCACCATATCGACTTGCACCATCAGAAATGCAAGAACTCTTTAGTCAACTTCAAGAACTATCAAGGGCTTCATTCGTCCTAGCGCTTCGCCTTGGGGTGCACCTGTTCTTTTCATGAAGAAGAAAGATGGATCGTTTCATATGTGCATTGACTATCGTGAACTTAACAAGCTTACCATCAAGAATCGTTATCCTCTTCCTCGTATCGATGACTTGTTTGGCCAACTTCAAGGAGCTGCTATTTTCTCGAAGATCGATTTACATTCTGGTTATCATCAATTGCGAGTCCATGACGATGATATCCCAAAGACTGCATTTCGTACTCGATATGGGCAATATGAGTTCATGGTTATGCCTTTTGGTCTAACAAATGCTCATGTTGTCTTCATGGATCTCATGAACCGAGTATGCAAGCCTTATCTAGACAAGTTTGTGATCGTCTTCATTGGTGACATACTTATCTACTCCAAGTCCAACACCGATCATGAACTGCATTTGCGACTAGTTCTTGAGTTTTTGAAGAAAGAGCAATTGTATGCGAAGTTTTTGATGTGAGAATTCTGGCTTGAGGAAGTTCAATTTCTAGGACACGTGGTGAATAGCCAAGGAATTCACGTTGATCCTGCAAAGGTAGTAGCCGTGAAGAATTGGTGTGTTTCTACAACTCCTACCGAAGTTCGTTCTTTTCTTGGTCTTGCTGGTTATTATCGGCGATTCATTGCCAACTTTTCGAGGATCGCAAAGCCGCTCACTTCTTTGACACAAAAGAATAAACCGTTCGAATGGGGGTCCGAGCAAGAAGAAGCTTTTGGAGCGTTAAAGCACAAGTTGTGCAATGCTCCTATCTTGACCCTACCTGATGGGAACGATGATTTCACCGTGTATTATGATGAATCTAAACAAGGCTTTGGTTGTGTTCTCATGCAATGATAGAAGGTCATAGCTTATGCATCGAGACAATTGAAGGTCCATGAGGTGAATTACACAGCTAATGATCTCGAGCTTGGAGCTGTCGTTTTTACCTTGAATATTGGAGACATTATTTGTATGGTACGTAATGCATTGTCTACACCGATCACAAAAGCCTTCAATACGTCTTTAACCAAAAAGATCTCAATATGAGACAATGTCGTTAGGTGGATTTGATTAGTGACTACGACTCTGACATTCGTTATTATCCTGGTAAGGCAAACGTTGTAGCCGATGCTCTAAGTCGAAAGAGTCATAACAAGACAATCTTGTTCCAAGAGATTCGCAATCGACGACAATGGTTTGGAACTTTGGGTGAGTTTGATACTGAGATTCGACTAGATGTCAACAAGACTATTGTATTGTTACAAAACTTAAGAATAGATAGTGAAATTGAGTCTAGTATCTTGGAAGCTCAACAAATGGTGCAACAAGAAGGAAGGGTGAAGGATGAACTGGAGCATAACCTTTTAACTCGATTGGAAACGAAACCCAATGGATTGATGTACTTCGCAAATCGAATTTGGGTTCCAAATCGCGATAATCTTCGTACCTTTATCATGAACCAACTCGATATTCTATTCATCCTGGTTCCGATAAGATGTACATGGATCTATGTGGTTAATATTGGTGGCCTTGAATGAAGAAGGACATAGCAACTTACGTAGCTTAGTGCCTCACGTGTACGAAGGTTAAAGCCGAACATCAACGTCCAAGTGGATTACTTGAGCAACCCGAGATTCCTATATGGAAGTGGGAACACATATCCATGGACTTCATAACCAAGCTGCCCCGAACCTCACGTGGACATGATAGCATATGGGTGATCGTTGACTGATTGACCAAATCAGCATATTTTATACCCATACGTGACACTTACAAGACATCAAGGTTGACTCGTATATACGTTGATGAAATTGTAAGTCGTCATGGGGTACCTTTGCATATCATATCCAACCGAGATGCTCGTTTCACTTCGTACTTTTGGTCGTCTATGCAAGAACTCTTTGGTACACAACTAGATCTAAGCACGGCTTACCATCCTCAAACTGATGGTCAAACCAAGCGAACGATCCAAACCTTGGAGGATTTGCTACGCTTGTGTGTCCTTGACTTGGTGGTGATTGGGATACGCATCTACCGCTCGCGGAATTTTTGTATGACAATAGTTATCACTCGAGTATCAAGATGGCACCGTTCGAAGCACTTTATGGTCGTAAATGCCGTTCACCGATCTGCTGGACCGACATTGGTGAAAACTTCATCACTAGTCCTGAACTTATACAAGAAACGACCGATAAAGTCTCTATAATCTGTAAGAACCTTGAAGTGGCAAGAAGTCGACAAAAGAGCTATGCGGATAAGCGACGTAAGCCATTGGAATTCCAAGTTAGGGGGATGGTTCTTCTTAAGGTTTCACCGTGGAAGGGTGTTGTTCGCTTTGGAAAGAAGGGTAAACTGGCTCCAAGATTTGTAGGACCTTTTAAAATCCTGAAAAGGGTTGGAAAGGTGGCTTACCAACTGGAGTTACCTTTCGACCTTAGTGGAGTTCATCCTGTGTTCCATGTTTCAAACTTGAGAAAGTGTTTGGCCAATAAAAGTCTGCATGTTCCACTAGAAGACATTCAGATTGACGAGTCATTGTTTTGTTGAGAAACCTGCTGAAATCATGGACCGCATTATGAAGAAGACTAGAACCACAACTACCCTAATTGTTAAGGTTTGTTGGTAGAATAAGCGTGGTGCTGAATTTACTTGGAAACGTGAAGAACACATGAAGAAGAAATATCTGTTCTTATTCGTATAGTTTCATTCTTAATTTCGGGACGAAATTCCTTTAAGTTGAGGAGACTCTAACATCTTGTATTTTTCCGTTAATAAATGTTAACGTCGTTTTTGAAACTTATGGTTGTCTTATGATTGTCATTAAATTAATGTATGAAAGTTAAAATTTTAATATTAAAGTGTACAATAGTAATAATTACAATAATATGATTAATAATAATAGTACCAATAAAAAGTTATAATAATAATAATAATAATATAATAATAATAATAACTAAAATAATAATAATAATAATGGAAGTAATAATTTATAAATAACTGATAAGTTATAAAAACTGAAATTTTAATTAAGTTTAGGGGACTTATTGTCAATTTAGAAACTTTAAATATAAATTTTGTGCATAAAATAATAAGAACCAAACTGCAGGGACCATTTATGTAACATTTCAAAACCCAAAACTCCTTTTCCGTTGACCCCCGCATTTCCGGCCATCGTCGGCCGCCGGCGACCACCACTCCGGCAAACCCCATAAATCGCGATAAAACACTTGATTTGAATGCCTAAACCATTTCTAATCGCTTCGTGAGGAAGTATCAAACCTTAAACATGCTTTAATTCTAGTTTAAGGCCGGTAATGGGTGTCGTTTGGACTTGATAACTGTCGATCATCAAACGAAAAGCGTTCGACCATTAAACCTTAATAATACACAAATTAAATGAACCTAAACAATCATCTAATTACACTTAATCGTTTACTATCCTCAATTGCATCTGAAACACACAAAGTTTACACCCTCGATTCCCCTTTCGTCGCGAACCTGCAACTCTAACAAAACCTATCTTTCGAGCTTCATAAACGAAAATTGATTGAGGGCTTTTGATCAAAAACGTCACACGAAGCAACCCACGGGTTTAATTTGGTTTCTTTCATCATTTTCTTGCAAATCGAATTCAACCTTGGTCACGCTTGTTCTTCAACCTGTAACATCAATTGCAAACATCTAACAGGTGATTGATCATGCTTACACGTTCGATTATGCATGGAGAACAAAAGCCCCATGTCTATTACAGTGATCTTTATCGTTTCATGTTTCAATTGGATTTGGTTTTGAATTAGGGTTTATGCAAATTTGGGGGATTTCAATGGATTATGTTTTAAGGTTTAAAAGTCAAGTTCTAACACGGCTGAGAGCTTGGTTCACTGGTATAGCGTGTACAACTTATCTTGAGGTCCCGGGTTCGAACCCGGGCACCCTCAAGCAAATATTTTTAAAGCCTTTTGGCTTTAATTTAATTATAGAAAATTTTTAATAAATATAAAAATGATTTTTACAAACTTCTAATATTTTTTTAATCATCTAAATATTTCCAGTAAATTTATTCTTGTAAAACATTTTAACATTTTATTATAAAATTTATTTACAAATGTTATGACTAAATATATTTATAATATATATATATATAACAATTTAAATTACTAATTTATTATTGGATCTTATGTTCTCTTTGATTAGAGATTAATCATGATAATTATAATATTCAAACATATTTTACAACTAAAAGCAAGTTATATACAAAGGATTTATTCCTTTAAAATTTTATAAATTGTACTTCTTTTGAACAAAATATAAATAAGAGTTCACTAATTTTATTTATAAAACCCCCCAAATTCTAATACCCTAGTTCACGTTAAATCGTTAACCTTATTATTAATCTAAATCTTGTAATATCTATATATTAGGTGTCTTGTGATGATTTATCTTGGAACGACGTATATTATACTTATTAATCTCCATTATATACTTATTTGACATGTGAGTTTTCTTGTCCCTTTTTATATATTTCACACTATTTTGGGGTGAAACATGATACATATACAACATACACTTGTAAACGTTTGAACTTGTAAAGCACTTGCAATTCATCTCTATATTTTTTCATGGTATTTGTGTGTTGTAAATGATTATATGAGATATATATTTTGTTTTCAATCATTAACTATTGCTAGCTTGGCGACGTCTTAGATCTTTGGGTCAAACAAGCCTATTTGGTGCTAAAGCCGATGTATTGTCGGCTCTTGATGACGTATGCCTGTTTATCATGGGAACCAAATACACTTAGCCAATCATATATACTTGTAATCAAGTCGAGGTTTGGTTGTAACGATATGTGTTATATAAACTTGCTAACTCACAACCTATGACATGAATTGCTACTTGTAACCTTTGTTATATTATGTATGAAAACCTTGGAAACTCATCAACTTTATAGTTGACCTTTTTTTTTATCATGTTTCAAGAAATGCTCAAGTTTAAGGTCATCAAATGAAGCTTGCAATAATCTAGGATTTGGACCTAGTTAATGGAATAAAAGGATTATGATATGTTATGTTATGCTTGGAACTATTTCATGACTGAGACTTATGTTTGTACTTTCCTTTGAAACTTATAACTTTAATATTTACATTTAAATATAGCGTTATGTGGTTGTGAACAAACTTAATCCTCACATCTCAACGATTCTGCCGTCAAGGTTAGGATGTGACAATAATAATAACAATAATAAAATAATAATAATAATAATAGTAATATTAATTACACTAATAATAAATAAATTTTATTAATTATCATTTATATAATATTTGTCAAATTTGAGATTATTATAATATCAGGGTTAACACGAAACGGATATACGAAGAGATTCGATTCGAACACAAATTAATTACGCAAAATGATAAATGCACGGAAAGAGAGTTAACGAGTTGTGAGTCAATTGACGGAACTAGTGGTGGCGGATGTCACACATCACTTTTCTTTTAACAAATAAAAAACCAGAGAACTTTACATCATCGATATTCATGAAAATCAAAAAGCTAACATGTGGAAGAAATCCAAGAGATTAAAAGAAGGTTTCTTAATGGGTGAAGGATCTAGGATCAAAAGAAAATGAGTGCAATTGTAAACTATCTTCTATGTAATCGAGTATCCATATCGTTTATCCATTTTTCACCGACGTTATTGTGTTTAGTTAAGGATAATGGGAACGTATGGTGGTGAAGGCAACATGCTAGCCTCCGAAAACATCCGTAAGACCATAACATTGTTTTTCGTTTTTTTCGTTTTACTACTATCTGAAGGTACCATTTTTTAATTAAATTTTAAGAACTTAATTCTAGATTTTCATAACTCGTATTGTGATTATTGGATAATATGATTGCATGAATTTGGTCTCTTAAATTTGAATTATTTTGTCGATGTTTGTCAAAAAAAAATTGGGTTTGGTTCCAATAAAAAATTTATTACTTTAATAATAATCATCTACTAAATTTTTTTCTTTTTTGGAAATCGAGAATCATTTAACTTCATAATTCATTATATTCCTTCTTATGTTTGGTATTCATTCTATATAATGTTATTTGGCATTCATGATAACAGAAAACTATAACAAGTCACATGTATGTACCTTAATATTGTTTTTTCAAATGTTAACTTGGGAAGTTATATAGACGATGGATCAAAAATTGATGATGGGTCAAAAGATGATACATTAGAGACGAAGATAGGTCACAAAAGATAATGCATCAAAGATGACAACGAGTCAAGTAACAGTCAAAGCTTGTGGTTTTGAAAACGAAGAACATAATGAGCAAGACAAACATTACTGTTACACATACATAACACTGTAGTTACATATACGTACACTGCTTGTACATATAAGTAACGATGTTTGTTTATTTAATATATTTCACTTGTATTTCATCAATTGTAACCAGATTTAACTTGTATTTGTTTATTTATATGCAACAATGTCTACATATGAGTAAATTTAGGAATTCAATAACTTGTTTTTGTTCTTGTTCTACATATGTGTGCCTACATACGACAACACAGTTACATATATGTAACAATATTTATCAATCTGGTTTAAATGGTCAGAAGATTTAGGATTCTATTTGATGGTAAAATTAAGATTTTATTTAGTTACGTACACATAACGCAATATTTCATGTACACAAGACATTATTACGTATACGTAACATAGTGTTACATATTTAAATTTATCGTTTTTATTACACAGTTACATACATGTAACTTTGTTAGTGTACTCCGTTTATATTCGGTTGATCCATTTAAAAAAAGTTAGTATGCTTTGATGTTCAAACTATTAAAAAAAGTTAGTAGAACTAAATATGAAATATTATAAAAAAAATTGTTGTAAAATAAGAGAGATAAAAGAGAATGAGTGATTTTTTAGATTTATTTAATTAAAAAGGGGGTTTCCATTACGTGTTTACTTATTATACCCTTACAACCTTTTAATTAAATCATTTAAACGCCATTTAATTACAATCATGCTACTAAACAATCTTAGTCGTAAATCAAAAAAATCAAAGGCTATAAAATGGTTTTTTTGGTTTTTAATTATAATACGGTTTTCATTGGAACCATCCCATATATAAATATCACTTTTTCTTATCAAGAGTGTTATGCGTGAATCAAATCATACCATTTGCAATGCCCTAGTGTATAGTGTTGAAACATTACAATACAAAATCACATCCGCCACTCCAACTTTCTCTACCGCTACCATGGAATCACCACGTCCAATGACTGTAGTCACCCCCTTTCCGCAAAGCTCAGCTAGCTTCTTTGCAATCGCCTACAATTCACAACAATCAAATATGACTTTATCAACTATAAAACAATGAGTCAGTGACATCTCTGAAAGCAGTTTCTTTATCTCATAGAATACTAATAAGTAATAAGGTTTGCCCTCATCTCATTCCACCATTCACATACCTTTAAATTAAACTTTATTGGATACTTTTGTTTGTTTAGTTTGTAATCAACTGCAAAACAAAACACTTGGCAAAGGATTGTTACACACCAAAGTTTCAACTGTAAATTTGTCAAACTCAAACACTCCTATAGGTCCATTTCAAATGACAGTTTTTGTAGTTTCCAAAGCGTTGTTGAATGTCTTGACTTGATCCGGTCCGATGTCTAATCCCATCCACCCATTTGGAAAACAAGACGTCAATTGGTAGTAACAAGGATACTCCTTTTGCCTCAGCCTTTTCAAGGAGTTTGGTGGCGAGATTGAGTTTGTTTTCTTCCATCAATGAAGATCCTACTGATAACGCCCTTGTGCCTTGTAACAGATGAAGATCATTCCATCACCCACGGGCAAAATGTCACATTTTTCCGGAAGGGATTCGATTACACCAATGACACCTTTGAACCACCAAGAATGGCGACAAATGGCCTCTTCGGGTTTGAAACAACCCCATCAAGTAATCTAATTCATGTATTGAGTACAAACATGTGGCACTTCATTGCTCAAACGGTCGAAATGTTTTTCTTTCTTTTTTTTACAAGAGAACCCGTTACCAGTAAACTCATGAGCCTCGTCAATACCTCATTATAACCAACAAGATCAAGTAAATCATAGTTTACGCTGAACAAATGGTTTTCAGTAGATTATGGCATGAAACTAGTGGAAGCAAAGCTCGAATCTAAAACTTTTAGAGAGGAATCAAATGCTTACAACTACATCGCCCTTAAAAATTTTAAAATGATTATTAGGATTGAAATAAGGATGGGTTACCTTTTGCGAAAGGTAACCAACTAGAAATGGCTTTAAGTACTTTGTGACCCTCAGTAGACGCATGGGCTCTAGCCTCCATATATATGTGCGGTTCCAAAAGCATCGTTTCCCTATTTACACACATCAGCATCACCTCCCTTTTCATCCAAAGATTTTCTCAAACAATTCATTTATGTTTCACTTATCTTTACCTTATTCTAATCATCAACTTTTATATTTAATATTTCATGCTCAAGTTATTCATTTAAATAATTTATTTAGTTTTTTCATACTGTATAGGCAATATAATACATCACTTTTAATATAACATATAAATGAAAAAAAATTAAACTTTATTGTTAAAAATTAATACTTAATACACTTTAATAAGTTTATATATTTACAAAGATTACAAAAGCTTTACAAAGAAGAATAAGAAAAGAAAATTATATTTATAAAGTTTATAAGATGAAAAGGAAATCCTTTTATAATTTGATTTTATTAATAGTTTTGTAAATATTTATATGGGTTTATATATTTTGTATAAAAAGCATTGATGATATATGACGTCTGGTGTTTCTTATGATCCAGTGTCTCTCCGACAGGTCGAACAATGTGGGATTTGCCTAAAATGAAGAAACGCTACAAATATCCAAAGATTCTTAAGAAGGAGCAACTGGCTGAACAATCAGATTCATAATGTGCCAAGTACGGTATTGAATTTGACATGAAAGAGGTTAATTAAAGTTTTCATGAAGATACAAAGATGTAAACCCGAAGGCAGATGAGTCACAGCGTTTTGGATATAACCATTAGTAGTGCGACAGACCTAAATTGACTCGTACCTATTTTCTCGAATGACTTGAATGCATCAACATATAGTTTCAGTGTTAATCTGGATAACATAAAATGTCACATTTCAGATGCATCTACCTACATTAGATTAGTAATATGCATCAACATCCCCACATTGTCCACTAAGATATGAGACAGTTGCTTAATATATAATTTATTCAGCGAATAAAAACGATTTGTCCCAGGAAAACTACATCTACAGCGATAGATGTATTACTACTCACCAAACGTAACGAGGAAGTTGACTGTAATATCCCAAATCCGCCATTCGTTCCATTAAGCTACAGCTTGCTAGAAGGCACCCCTGTGGGTGCAGCTCTAGCTCGTTTTTCTACTACACGAGAAAGCATTTTCACTTCCTCCTTTGGTATATGACGTGGGCGGCTCAACCACAGTCCTCCATCGACAACAATGGTCGTCCCATTCACATATTTACCTTCATATCAATCACAGATTCACAGATGTTAATTCTGAACTAATCGACGCGTTGAAAAACAAAAGGTGTAGGTCAGGGTACTAACCAGCATCTGATGCAAGATAGAGGGCTGCAACAGCAATATCCCATTTTTCACCGAGTTTAAACAGTGGCATAAGCTCTCTCGTCTTGCTATTTATCTCGTCCGGCCCAAGCTTACTCATGCCAGGGGTGTCACCTATCGGTCCAGGTGCAATCCCGTTGACTCGTATGTCATAATCACTACCCCATTCTAGAGCCAAATTTCTTGTAATAGCATCTACAGCAGCCTGTTACAAGGAACATGCGTAAACTATATCCTAACACAACAAAACACAAATCAAAGTAAGTTTAGATTCAGCATAACAAACTCACTAAGCCTAGCAAAATATGTTGTGGGGTCGGGGTTAGGGAAAAAAACAGGTCCTGACCAAAATGGGTTCCAGTCAAAACAAGTCTTGACCAAATTGACGCGTTGTATGATTTGTGTCATTATTTTAGTAGAATTAAACGTACTCAAAGGCGCCAAATATGCGCGCCCATTTGAGGCAGGGCAAGGCACAAGGAAACCGCCTCACGAGCAGCAGGGCATAGAGGAAGTAAAATTTTGAAAAAACAGGCTCAAACCTACAAAAAAATCTGTCTGAACCGACCTAAAGTAGTCTAAAACAGTCTAAACTAGCCTAAACCAGTCTAAACATACCAAACACGTCTAAAACAGCTAAAAATGACACGTTTACACCATGTATGTTGCTTTCTTGGGCCCTAGCTTTTTAAGAACCATGCACCTAATCACGAGGCTCACCCTTTGCAGCTTGAGTGCGACTAGCATCTTCAACTACCTAAAATGGACCCCTTGTATAATTTACGTAGACCTAAATTGATTCGCCGTATAATAATAAACCCATATTGACCCCTGTTGTCAATAGCGGCTATAGCGACCGCTATAGCGCGCTATGTAGCGTGGCGCCAATCGGTCGCTATTTGTAAATAGCGACTACATAGCGGTATTTTTTTATTTTATTTTATTTTTTTATTTTTTTATTTGGTAAATATGAGATTTAGATGATTAGTAATTAAGTATTTTAGCTATTTTGGGGGTCTTTGCTTAGATTTCCTACTACTTTATTACTAAACATGTTTATCTATTGAATGTAAAACAATCTTACATATTATTCTACTTAATCGCTAAACACGAAATAGCGGTCGCTATTTACCACTATTCGCTACGTAGCATATAGGTGGCTTGTCGCTATTTAACGCTATTCGCTATTGACAACTATGATATTGACCCATCAGCAAAAAAAACAATTTACCCAAAAGCATTATTACCTTAGCAGCAGCTACATGAATTGGTACCAAGCAGCTGTATAATGCAAGGTGGCACTAATGTTCAGTATTATTCCACCACCATCATCAGACCTTCTTCCAGTTCCGCCTTTCTTAAGATAGTTTAAGGCTTCATGACACATCGTAAACGTACCAATAGAATCAATCTCCATCACTAACCAACATAACAACATCAGCACCATCAATCTTCTAACGAATAATTGGGATAAATTCAATCTGAAGAACAATAGTATGAACCAAAACCTGTTCGAAAGCCGTTTGGGGATAGATCTTCAGGTGAAACCAAAAAATTTCCAGCTGCAGCATTCACCAGAATATCAAGCTTTCCGTAGCGTTCAATGGTTGATTCTATTACTTTCTTTGCATCTTCCTGCTTGCGAACATCCCCCGCAAAACCAACAGCCTGAAAATATCACCATATGTCATAATTTGTAACCAACCGAAACCATTGCAAGGTATGAGATTTGTCTCTTATCATTGTACACCACAACAAATATGATGTTTATGGACTAAATGGGCTCTGTCACCCAACAAAAAACTAGTCGGTAAGAGCATTCACACTAGCTTTCCCATCACCGTCCTCATATTTACACTAAAAGCACTATTTTTTTACTATCGCTTTCAATTAAATAATATTTTTTTCATATCTTTATCATTATCATTTCTTTCTCCTTCACTCACAACCACTTTTAAAAATATTAAAAAAATTAATGGGGATCGTACAATGTTTCCCCAAATATGAGGAATCACAGTACAATCCCCATAAATGTTCTCCCTCTTTCGCTCGCAACCACTCACAACCATTCCCTATAATATAGGACACATACTCACATTGAAATGGAAAACCAACTGTAAATGCTCTTAGAGAGCCCATAGTTTATAAACCCTAAATTATTTGTTGTCCATACGCTGGACAAGTTTCATATCTTGTAATGTTTACACTTTGTAACATAATTTAACCTAACTTCCACCATTGTGAAACCTGGCGATTTCATGTAATAGGCGGTCAAAATCTTAAGCCAGATTCCGGCCAGCCATTGAAAATTTTGGTCAAATTTGTATGTATATTTATATTCTGAACAATTCTTTTTTATATATACTACATATAAATTTATGTGTGTATATATAAAACTGAAAATTTCTTATATAAATTTTAATCTGATTAGTCCCAATTAATTACGATTGATAGCTAGTCTATATAGAGCTCGAGCTTAGGGGTTTTTACGACCATGCTAACTTCGGTACCAAATTGAATCGTTTTATATACTTTTATTTAACCATTTACATAAGAAACGGATTAATGAAATAATAGCAACGATAGAATTGGGGTATTCAACGAACAAATTGACAGTTAATCAGCATTTCTAAAACCCTAGATCCACAATTAGTTAAGAAAAGTACCGAAATCCCAAGAGACTGAAGGGAATCAACGGCGGAATCAACGACGTTTTTGCGACGACCCATAATAGCGACGGAGGCGCCATGTTTACCGAACTGTGTGGCGATTTCGAAGCCGATGCCGGAGGCTCCTCCGGTCAAAAGGGCCACTTTGCCGTCGAGAATCTCCGGTTTGAATGGTGACTCCATTTGGTGAGATTTGTTGCTTGTGATATCATTGATGAATGATGATGGTGGTCATAAAAGAACCGTCGCTATAACCAATCAATGACAAAGGTTATATGACACATAGGTTTGGTTTTGTCACAACTTTAACCAAAATAGAGTTGAGAGTTGATGTTTTTAATTTAACACCTAAGTGTGGATCAATGTTGTCATCCGATCATATCTATTACTTAAGTGTGAAACTTTAGTCCCGCACAGGTGAGAAAATCCTTCGACTTAATTTGGAACCTCCACATCTTTTTTTCGCCCCGTGTGAGATTTAAACATAAAACCTACACTTATTTTATTGAAATTTTGTAATATCTCATCTTAAACACTTGAGATAATGATCATCGGTAGTTAAAAGTTTATGTATCCGAACGAAAGGATGTTTCTAGTGTTTTTGGGACCGGACCAAGAATGTTCGAAGGAGGACCATTTGTAAAACATGTTTGGTTTGCGTGTGTCGGTTGGTTACTTGTTGGACTAGCAAACCTAGTTAATTGGACTAGGTGATCGGGTTAGATTTCAATTTTTTTGTTTCATCACTTAAAATCTCATATTTTGATTAATTTAGTATTTCATGATCAATACTTTAATGATTTAAGACTTTATATTTTCTTGAATGTATAAGTTTTGTAAAGAAATATAGTTTTTTCACATTTTGCTTTAAATATTCTTCTATTATTTATGATTTTATTCATGATTTTAAATCTTGTTTGATTGATCTAACTAGCATAGTGGACTGAAAAGACAACCAATTTGAGGTGTAGTTTGATTCAGATAACATTATTTTTTTACTGAACACCACATAAAATAACCAGTTGAACATTGTTGTTCTAACGTGTGATATTGTGATAACATACATAGCTACAAAGTAATTTACAAGTGAATCAAATTAATATATAATATAATTACAAACTAAAAGGAATCAAATTTATTATGAAATTTAATAGTTAAATTGTTATGTTGCCGGCTATTATAACAATTGTTAATGTAAAGACTGACACAAAAAAGTGAAAGAATTGCACTAAAATATTATTGGATTTCTAGAAGATGTCTTTGAGATGATGTAAGCTAAAGCAACATATAGTGGTAGCGGAAACCACCTACCTATAATATTAACGATGTTACAAAAAGGAGTGTACATAATAAAAAGTAGTTATTGATGTAATGTGTTACCCTATATATGTTTTATAACTTGTAATTAATGGTTCATACCCTATATAATAATGTTTTCGTATGTTAATAATTCACATTGACCTAACTACTGAGGTATAACATAGGGAAATGAAAACTATTGTAATTTTCTCTTTGGTTGATATGTATGTCCCTACGAAAAAAAATACAAAGGTTGGTGAGTGGTATGTTTGAAAAGTCAGAAAACCCATGCGCTCGTTTGTTCATATATTTTTTCTCCTCTGGTCATTTAGTTGTTAAGACTGGTGAAATGGGGTGTGTATCCTCCAACTCATCCGGTCATCCGCAGCCCGATGACCAGGTGATCAAACCCAATCATTGGTTTGACTTGCCATCCGACAACAAACATACGGTTGGTCATGCTAACATCCTGGAAAGGCGCGCAAGCTTACAAATGGTCGATGGATATGATAAGTTGTTTCAAAGGATCAGCAGCAACAATGATAGTGAGTTGATGATTACAGACATGACAGATTCAGAAAGAAACACGACAGGGGATATGGGAAACATGGAGTTTCAGAAAGTGGCTAGCCTGAAGCAGTGGCTTCAGGCTCCGGGTGTCGGCGGTGCAGCTGCAGCTACAGCCGCTGGGTATACCACACCGAAGTATGGTTTTAGTTTCTATGATAATAATAAGTGAGTAATAATACTCAGGTGCCAGAATAGAATTCTGTTGAGACTTATACGACTAGCAACAGGAAGATGAAGGCATGGTAGAACTAGTGACTGCTTTCTATAGGTACACAACATTTGAAATTCAAACAGGTTTAAACATGCAACATACATACATGCTGGCTTTAACCAACATCACTATCCATTAAATGCATCATACATGCATGCACATGATTCATTGATGCATCTTTTTCATGTGCTATGGTCTAACCAAATTTAATCAGAAGCCATCCAACAAAGTATGTGCTTTCAAATTTACGAATCAAGGTATAAATATCACTCTAGATTTCTTGTTATAAATAAGTACAAACCTGATATCATCTGACAATTACAACTTCTTCCACCTATCTTTTTGAATTATGGTGTTCTCGGTTAGATACTCCACAAACTCATCGATCAGATATGGCCACGCACCTTCAGCGTCATAATTTGAAAGCCCGGGCTCCACACCCTACAAACATTATATACACGACTTAATCCAAAGTAACATAATAACATACCCATGCTAAAATAGCACCCAAGAAACGTGATTTTAGGTAGTGTATCTTACAGTTGCAAACTCGAGTAGCTGAGACCAAGTATCCCGAGAAATAGCTTTGTTATGCTTTGCCTGAAATCAACAGCAGCACCGTACTAAATGTCTAAATCAATAATTCCACATTGCAAAATAAGATTATTACCTGTAAAACTGACACCAATGATCAACCAATGGCCACTTCTTTACTGCAAACAATAACTGCCACATCCCTATAGCTGTATCCAATGCCAGGGACTTCTGACCCTGAAATCATATGCTAAAAATGAGCACTTGCAAATTAAGGCACGTAAAACTGGCTATTATTTTAAGAGTCAATATGTTATGTACGGACCTTCTCCTTTGCCCAGTCAAATGTGAAGATATAGATCTCCTTGAATCTTTCTGAATATATAAGTAATCACAATTAGCAAGAGAGTATGAAGTTCTTATAATTTAAACCGTTGAATAATTACATAGCTTAAAGTCTTAATTCTTAAATATGCAGCAAACATTTATTTTGCAAAATGTAACAACCAGTTAGACTTGTTTTTTAAATAATATGAAAGAGTTATAAAAGGGTACATACGGTTATCATTTAGTTCAGAACGCATAAATGGTAATCGCTCACGAAACTTCTCCAATGAATCTATCCTGCCACACAAATCACAGAACATAACCAGGTTAACTTAATGACACATCATTTCTAGATGCAGATACAAAAAGTGCTGTTAAAACTATAGGTACCCAAGAGATTGCAAGCCACCAACAAATTCCTGCTTGGAGAATTCACACATGGTAGCAGCCTTCATGTACCATGAGACAACCAACTGAAGTAACAATCCAACATTACGCCAATCAAGTTCAAAATCCATCTCACCATCAGAAAGTTCTAAAAGTTACATCTAAATCTAGCATTCATGCTGACATACCATGACAATATCTTGAGGGTCTACCTGCAAAATGACAGACGATTAGGGTCAAACAAATATCTCGTGAAGACTCCATTGTAAAAATGGCAATAATTCAAGCTACACTATGTATATCATACACGCTTCAAACAAAGATACAGTTTTTGTTATGTGAACTAAGATGAAAATGTATGCTAGATTTACCATTAGATCATTGCAGAGGGTGCTAATGCCATCAGCCATAATCATATCAGTGTAAGGATCTGAAAAGAAACATAAAGGACCTTATTTAAGTCATCCAGGATCATATCAAAAAGAAAATTTTGAGAAAAAGTCAAACACGGCCATTTATCTTATGAACTAGAACTACCATAAGATGCTTTAATTGGTAAAACATGCCTTTGTATCTATTGTATAGTGTCTCCAGATGTCTTGAATTTGTAGACAACTGGACTTGGGGTTGACTATAGAACACATCAAATGCTCCTTCAAGATGCCAATCACTGGTCTTCAAAACCTGAAGAGCAACTCTCTCACTGCAATCAGAAAGATTGAAAGAGAAACAAGCTATCAAAATCATGTAATTTGTACACAGAATATCACTGCAATTTAAACGCATGCTACAATAAACATTAGATGAACAAGGAATAACACGCATCACAACTTACACACACGGCAGCCGATTTGTAATTAACTCTAAAAAGCAATGTGTTTTGAGGTAAGGCATTAAGATCATACTGCAGGAAATATTAGAGGAGCAAATTGTTGTTTGCATGGTATTAATGAAACCTGTAAGCCATCCAACCTTAGTGGTGAATCTGGAAGATCTCCTTAAGTGGAGCAAGCAGGTTTAATGGATGGGGAATTATGAGATGTAGAGGATTCTCATAATATTAGTGAAGATTCATGAGAAACAGAATTAGTATTAGGAAGAAAGGAATGAGAAGCAAGTTTAAGAGATTGTGATAAAACCCAGAAATTAAACGAAGGTAATTGATTGATTAAGTGCTGGAAACTGAAATATTACAAGATAGAAGACCCATTCAAGATGGGTTGATCTCCAACAATGAAGGTATAGATACCCAATTTAGATAACACAAACATTGACAATCCTCAAAAGTCAAAACAAATGTGGAAGACTAATACTTAACTAAAAGTTAATGGAGTAGTTATCTCCACTTCCTGATTTCATGGATCAGCCCCTAAGGCTAACCCTCAAACTTTGAATCCTTCCCTCCACTTGTTTCTCTCCATTTAGCAGCTAAACCGCATATTTGATCCAACAATAGATTCAGGTTTGTATCAGATTGTATGGGAACAACATTTGGGTTTAGAGTATCATTATTAAGAGTAGAGTAGATAGAAAGGAAGAAAAGTAGTAGATTAAGGTGAAGAGTTTGCAGGGATGCATGTTTAGAAGAAAATAAATTTTCCATGAAAATGCAACGAGTTCAATAACATGATTTGTCACTCACCTTTGTTTCTAACTTTTGCTGAACTATGTAATGGCCTTATATCTGGTTTTTTAAAACTCATATTCATCATTGAATTTTATCACAAATTTCCCTATTTTTGTGCAGCCTTCATTCTCTAATAAACAAATCAACAATTCCACATGAACTTTCTATAATGTTACAACAATTATCCTAAAGATGATTTAATTTGTTAAACCAGCCCACTTTACTAAGGTAATCTTGAAAGACTTATTTAAATGTTCAAGTTGATAGATGAGAGGTCCAATACTCTGAGAGTAGCTTCTGAAATTTCTTCTGTAGTTTATAGCATATTTTGCATACAAGAAAATAGTTGATTAACCAATGAATTGATAATCTAACAAGTGATTATATAATCCGATCTTGTTCAACCATGGAGACTTCATCACCAACCACTAGTTAGGACATGATTCACCAATAAAACGAGGTTTTAGTTTTGCAAGTAATTCATTTTCATTGTGTGATTTTATCCTAGAAAATTCCTCAAAGAAGGACGCCTTCGTCAAAACTCAAAACCATGGTTAAATTATCCAAGCTAGCAATACAAAGTGGATCATTCGCAGAGTTAGGAATATTATAATATTCTCAATTATGAATATTAAGTTATGGGTCTCTATTAATGAAGATTAAAAATGAAATCCCAAAAACTTTTCATAAAGATTCAAAATCCTCATTTCCAAAAGCAGATAATCCATAAAACAAACTAATCAATTGAGGTTGAGAACAATTAGCATTTGATTTGACTTAAAAAAATTTAAATGATCTACAAAAATGGAAATTAATTGAATAAGAACACGAGTGTGGGTATTCAGTTGACCTGTAGCTCTAATACCATGCGAAAGCAGAAGAAAAAAAAACTGATATGTGCCCACCCCACTTAACACACACCCACGTACCCATGAACATCCACTACATTAAATCATGTTTAATTTTATTTTCTTTGTTTTTAGTAATATTAAGATAGTGGGTAGTTATTATGTGATCATAGGCTATAAGAAGTCTTCTTTGTTTAAAAATTTGTAATAAATGAAATTTTATAATGTTTCGAGTCTGATTTCTCTCTAATTTCTTCTGGTTATCTTCAACTTCCATTCTAAAATTATCCCAATTCCAAGTGGTACACATCATTCATGGCTCACCCACATAATAATATACACACACAGGCACATATACTGTATCAGAAATGTAACTAGCTTACTACAAAAGGCGTAAACAAAATAAATGAAATCTCCATCTTGTAAACTCTACAAACAGAAATCCCTAACAATTAAATAGTTTACCAATAAACAAATTGAAAAACAACCAACCTGTCTCATGGCACAATTATGAGGGAATTAAATCAAGTAAGACATGATAGAACAACAGACTGCTGGCATTGTGAAATTAGCACAAATTAACTAAAAAACAAGCAAAACAACAACCATTTCATGAGAAGAGCGGACTACCTTGCGCCTGTAATAGCCATGAACTGTTGAACTTTGTCACGGTGCCCTCTGCCCAATTTGTTCTGTAACACAACCAAAAAATGAACAGAAAAAGTAAATTAGAGTTGAATTCAGAGGTTTTAGCTGGAAAACCTAGATGATGAACAAAACCATCGATTATATGTTATAATTGTGCGTTTTTGAAGCAATTGATGAGGGTAATGTTAATGACGAATGATAAATGCATGGTGACGAAATGAGATATGAAATGAAATACTAACCATTGTGAAGGTGATGAAGAAACCCTAATTGAATCGATGAAATGAAGGAGATGAATATGATGAGAGATGCCTACACGAAGGACCAACGTCTCGGTCTCTGCACTCGCAATTCGTCTTCTTCTGTCAAATCAAATGAATAATAATTGTTTGTTTGTATTTTAATCATTAGTTTATTCTCTCAACTAAATTCGAAAATATAACCTTTTTAAAATTTAGGTTGTTACGAGCTTAGAGTGACCTGAATTTTTTTTATAGGTGGATTGTATATCACAAATCACAACACTGTGTGTATTATTAACCATCAATTATATCGTAATGGAAAACTTATAGACATGTATTGAATGATCACATATGGAAAAACTTATAGACATGTATTGAATGATCACACATGTATTAAGATTATTTGTTATACGTATATTTTATTTTTCATCGTCTTTCATCACTTTAACGTCTCATCATCGACGGTTCTCATGTTCTCATCAACCCTATGGAAATCAATCTGTGATGTCGTCTGGTGCTAACTTTTCGATCCATACCTATCCAATTTGGCATAATGCATTTAAACTTTAAAAAAATATGAAATAAAAGTAGTAAAAAGTTCACATTCATGAGTTGCAAAATAGTACAATACTTTTATTTTCAAGCACACTAAGCATACATCCTATTGATATTATGATATTGTTTTTCTGTATTTTTTAGAACGTCATCTTGTATCCATATGTTAAATTGATTTTAATATTTTTACATCAATATATCCGTATATAAACACGTATGCACCCATACAACTATGTATACATGAATATACAACTTTTCAAATGTGCATACGCATGTATACCATCTTTTCATACTTTAAAAAACACGTCGAGTAAAAAATTATCATTCTATAAATGGATCACTCCAAAAATAAACCTAACTTTTTTTCCACTTTCAAAGTTAGATACATCAATTTTAGATTGATACAATCCATAGTTTATCATGGTGGAGTAGTTATAGTCTACACAATAATAAACAACTCCTAAGTGCAATTTCATGATGAAATCCATTTCATCATAAAATCATAAAATAATAATAAAATATCTCCCCACCCCTTAACCGCCCCCCTTCAAATAGTTTTCACACAACTTTTCATCACATTACATTTGCATTCATCAATCATCATCATCATCATCATCAATGGAAGATGATACTGGAGTCACCGGCGACGGCGGCGGCGCTGCGGCTGCTCCGGCGGACCTCCTCCTATCGCCTCCGGCACCGCAAGCTTCCTCATGGAGACTCAACATCGATCACTTTCGTCTTCCGCAGACCTCTAATTCGAGTTCCTCCGATCGATTCTCCGGATTCCGGCGACTCTTCCGCCGTACTCCTAGTAATTACTTCACCTATATCTGCAATTGATCGTTTGATCGTTTGATTTTCATACGAATGTCATATATGTTGTGTTCAATGGTGTGATTCACTGCAATGTTGCTACATGCATCCAGTTTTATGATCGTTGATGTTTAGTATACAGTAGATATGGTTATGCATGCTTATTGTTGTTAATATCGCGTCGTTTTTTGCGTTAATTACTTAAATCCCTAAATCTCTTTTTTTGGTAATTTTTTTGTGACCTAGAACGTAGTAATTGTGCTAGTTAGTTTAGATGATTCTAGTCGAGTCACAACTCACAATAGTTAAATGTGGATTTTAAACTTTAATGTGAAATTTGTTGTTTAGTTCATTTTGTCCCATGTTCTTTGACTTCTTTCTCACCTGTGGTTACAGGAGTCACACATGTGTCAATCATATTAGGGTTTAAGGTTTTTTGGTGCGCATATTTATTCATGTCAACGATATTAACATGACTTTGGACTCACACATTTTAAAATTGTGCAACCTATACGCGATCGGTGTGACTCATTTATCGAAACAGGTTGACAGGTTGGTTGGTTCGAAACAAGTTGTAATAAATGGGCTGTAAATAGGTTGATGAGTCGACTTGTTTAGTGAAACGGGTTAGTGAGTCGTCCTGTTTAATTAAACGGGTTGGTGGGTCGCCTATTTATTTAAATAGGTTAGATAGGTTGCCGAACCACACCCGTTTAGGTTTAATTAAACTGATGAACCCAAACACGACTTGTTTATTGAACGGATTAGATGTGACAATCCAAAACACCGATTATGTTCTCACATGTTTCGAAATTGCCACCCAGCTTGTTGATCTATAATTCCAAAGTTTTCTTTCCCATGCCTTGAAATCCCAATAATCATATGGTTTTAGTTATACTTGCAACAATATTACTACATGAATTTCAACATATTATGATGACCCGACATAAATTTCATGGCAAGAATCAAAATAACATCCTGGCCCCTAGTATTGTTCCAACATGAATATTTTTAGTTTTCTGAAACCAACGAAATGAACTTTTGAGCAACATCTAATCAAACACACAAAGTTTTGCCTAAAATTTGTTTTTGCAGGCTAGAGCCTTGCACATAAGCTTTTGTTTATGGCCAAATAGGAGTTGTTAAGCTGTTTTTGCTTACGAAATTAGTTCAATTCTTGACTTCTCCCTACAGGGAAACATGGAAAGATTCGAGAGTACTACAAGAAACAGGAACGACTCCTAGAAGGATTTAACAAGATGGAAACGATTAATGAGTCAGGATGTTTACCCGAAAGCTTAACCGAGGTCGGTTTGCTACTTGTGTTGTTTGTTGAAGTTTGTCTTTGAATAGATTTTTAATTTTTTTTATTTTTGTTCTTCGCAGGATGAAATGAAGAATCTAGCTAAGAGTGAGCGAATGGCGATCACCGTGTCTAATGTGGCTAATTTGGTTCTTTTCATAGCAAAAGTATATGCTTCTGTTGAGAGCAAATCTCTTGCTGTCATTGCTTCAACCTTGGATTCACTCTTGGACTTGTTATCCGGGTTTATTTTATGGTTTACTTCACATGCCATGAGAAACCCGAATCATTTTCACTATCCAATCGGGAAGAACCGGATGCAGCCTGTTGTAAGCTCTTTAATCTCTTAAATTAATGATACTTTAGCAGACAATATTGGTTGGTATGGGGGTTGGGATGTTCAAAATCACTCTGTTCACCATCATGTTTTAACAGCATAGTTTGTTTACTACACACGTGTGCATACATATATACAATTCTCTTTGCACTGATTATGGTGATTGCAGGGTATTATAGTTTTTGCATCAGTAATGGGAACTCTTGGGTTCCAGATATTGCTAGAGTCCGCCAGACAACTTATTGCAAAGGTTTGTCCTAAATCATGTTGTGCATATCATTTTTTTTTCTCAATCTTGAATTTTGTTTAATAAAATATTCTCCTGGACTCGGTTTCAGACTCACCCTGATGTGGACCGTGATAATGAAAAATGGGTGATTGGCATCATGGTGGGTGTAACGGTGGTGAAGTTTGTGTTGATGGTCTACTGCCGAAGATTTCAAAATGAAATAGTGCGGGCATATGCACAAGATCATTTCTTTGATGTTGTCACCAATTCTGTTGGATTAGTTTCAACTATTTTAGCTGTCCGGTACCGATGGTGGATTGATCCTGTGGGCGCTATAATTGTAAGTACAATAAGAACTAAGCTTGACAAAATGGGTCAGGCCGGGTCAAGTCAAAACACATTGGCAATGGGCTATGTTGGCCCATTTTGACCAGTTTTATAAAGAGACCAAAATCAACCTATCTAGCAATCATCATTATATTTTTTGACTTGGTTGCTTGCAGATAGCACTTTACACTATCAACACATGGGCGAGGACGGTTATGGAGAATGTGTGGGCGTTAATAGGTAGAACGGCTCCACCAGATTTCCTAGCAAAACTGACTTATTTGGTATGGAATCATCATGAGGAAATAAAACATATAGACACAGTGAGAGCATACACATTCGGTTCACATTATTTTGTGGAAGTGGATATTGTGTTGCCAGAGGATATGCTGCTCAACCAAGCTCATAATATTGGTGAAATGCTGCAAGAAAAGCTTGAACAACTCCCTGAAGTCGAACGCGCCTTTGTTCATATCGACTTTGAGTTTAGCCACAGACCTGAACACAAAGCAAAGGTCTAGCTAACGTTATCTTTTAGCATGTTCTTTAGGTTGAATAAACACTAAAGGATCATATTTATGTGATCTTTTTATGGGTTATATATTGATGTTGATTTTATCAGTTTAGGTTTGATGGATTGGTCGAATTTGAATAGAATCTTGTGGTGAAGTAAATCAAGTTTTCCTTTTTCTTGATCGATTTCTTTGTTAACGTTTGCTAATTGCTAGTACCCTTGCCTATTCACAATCTTTGGCCTTTAGACATTGATGATTCTATTATATGTTTATTAAGCAAGGGTTATTGGCCCTTAATTTGCAAAACCGAACTAATCACTTTCCTCTCCAAACACCGATTTTAGAAAAACCGATTTGTACATCACAGGTAGCATGACCCAAAAGAAAATGGGCACCTAGTGGAGTAATTTAAACACGAACAATCTAATGTAACAATATAGTGCGGAAAGAAAATTGCAAGAATCTTCACTGACAGATCTAGAGTTTTTATTGTGGAGAAAAAAATAGACCAGCCAAAAGGGTCAAATAATAACAGTAAATCATCAATTTTATATACTTAGATTTCAAACTCAATTATATATACTTATTTTGAAACTAACTGTGAATAGTAATGTATATTATGTAATGTTGATAGTACAAGATTATAAAGCATAAACATTTCGTGTGGCTCTTAAGCGGCCACTGCTTCTTATCTCATTTTTTCATCAGTTTTATCGTATTGTGCATAAGTGTATCATCAATATGGGGGTGAAAAACAAATGTCACTGACGCTGTGTTCCCGAGATTAATAAACAAAAGAAAAGAAAATAAGTGAAAGGAAATTAACGAGAGAAAAAAAATAAAAAGAAGGGAAATTAAGAAGAGAAAAGAAATGGAAAGAAAAAAAAATGCATTTTAAATTTTCGTGTTCTAGAGTTCAAAGGAAATGAAAAAAAATTAAAAAATTTATGTGTTTAATTTATTTTCTTTCCATTTCCTTCCGTTTTGGAAGGAAAGTTAAAAGAGAAAATTATTGAAAATTTTCCTTTCGTTTCTTTCTATTTCATTCCTTTAAAAAACTCGGGAACACAAAGTTTCTTTTGTTTTCTTTTATTTCCCTTCTTAAAAAAACTCGGAAACACAACTATTTTTCATTTTCCACTCATTTCTTTCCATTTCTCTCCTTAAATGAGCCTCGGGAACAGAGCGTACATATCAGCCTTAATTTTTCTTTTTTATGTCCATTCAAATCCTACAAAATACATTTTCTCTTTTCTCTCTTTTTTCTTTTTCTTTTCCTTACCACACTCATATTTGATATTTCTTGGCACGAACTCTCCCATTTCTTTTGTTTTCATGTCATTACATCTCTCCTCCTCATTAAGTTTACCTTAAAAACATCAAAAAATCTTCTCATTGGAGATGCTCGAACATTAGAGAGATGGAGTGGATACATCAAAAGAAGTGGCAACAAGGATTATGTTGTAAGAACAAAAAGCAATTTGGTTCGAATACGAGCTTAAGAACGCTAAATGAGACGCGATGCGGATGCTTTTGGGACTCAAACACATACGATGGATTTTTCGGTATATACAAAAACACTAGTGGGGTTAAGGTTAATGACTTCGTTTTGATATTGATTGATTCATGAAAGGGTTGACTTTGTGTTGTTTGGATACAAAGGGGAACAAACTTTTTAGTGGTTTTGAAGTATGAAATAAAGTGCCTCGATAGCTATACATTTTTACATTTCATAAGTCATTATAAAGCAATTCATGATGTTAATTTATCAAAATGCAAATTAAGCAAAGTTCGTTTGATTTATCACTAATTTCAAATATGTTATAATAGTATATTATTAAAATATAACAATATTTTCTAATTCATTCATAACTCTCAACCAACAAAATCATTAGTTACATGACTTCTCTTCTTGTCCAACCTGTTTAGCCTTTTGCTCGTTGATGTGTATCAAATCATGGCAACAAAGGTGTTAAACTTAATTATTAACAATATGTAAAAACCGTCGATCTGATGAACGCAATGGCCACATATGATAACGATAGATCCGGCCAAGGGGAACTTTACCATGTGTTATGAGGAAGTCAAGGTGACGTCAAATGTTGAAAGGCATAATAAATATGTTATCGCAGTTTGAAGTTTTCAATTGCCAAGCTGAAGGATGTTGATTCCAATTCCTATAGAAAAAAGAATAGTAAGCCTTCCAAATATTTTGTATCTTAAACTCACCTATTTGATGCTCTAGCAATTGCTTTTGTCTTTCACCTTTGCGATGTGGTGCTACCATGGTAGCCAATGTGTAAGGAGCAACAAAAGGAGGCTTATGGTGGTTGTTGAAAGAGATGGTCATGATTATCTAGGAAGTAGTTTGTGTGGTGGCATGGTTTTAGATTCACGTCGTCTCGAGTCAAATTTTGGGGAATAAAGGTTACCTTGAGTCTATCGGCAATGCACCTAACAATGTTTTTTTTGTTAATTCCTTACATGTTTTGACATCGTGGCGCTGCTTGTTTCGACGCCTTATGTAATTTTTTTAACATTTGTGTAGGGTGTTGCTTCAATGGCTGGTAGGAAGATAACAATGACATTTCAGCAGTCTGTGGGCACCTAATTTGTAATTGTCCCATCCCCATGAGAACATCTTGATGATGAATAGGAGTGTTTAAATCCTGTGAGTACATTACGAGTACATTAGGTTTTGACCAAGAAAAAAATACTTATTTTATCATAATGAATCACTAGATAATAGTAAAAAAGGCTTAATTTAACCCCTACAAATTTCACATATAACTTTGGTTTTCTATACTAATTATCATCTTATATAAAATTTTCGTTTTATGCTTCGAGCTAGATTTTATGAGTTAACACGCCGTAACATGCACATTTTTACAAAAAAATTATTTTATGTTCGGGTTAAATTTTATGAGTTAACACGCCACAATATGCACGTATAGTCAAATGTTTTTACGTCTACCTTTACCTGTTTAACGGCTCGTCACAACGCCCGAGTCCTAGATCGACTTAGTTATTGTTTTTATTTTTCTACATTTCACGTGTCTAGTTCAATGCTTTTACGTCTATTTTCTGTTCGATCTTTTTTGTTTATATATATATATATATATGTCACACCCTCAAAATCCACTTGCGGAGTTTTACCGCGAGGCGTGTGAACAAACCAGGATCACAATCAATAGTTACTCAGAACGACTCTAAATGTCATAATTTAAACAAAATCAACCAAAATACAAACTTTAAACAATGCGGAAGCGTTTTTGAAAACAACCCAAGTCAATAAAGTATAACTATGGCAAAACAAGTACCAACCCAAAAGAGTAAACTATAATTGTTAAAATGTCAAATTGTCTTGAAGCATCGTGTCTTAAAATGCAATGAACCGTGCAGTGCTCCTATGGCAAGCAAGCTAAGGACCTAAGAAAAGCATACTAAAATGTCAACACATAGGTTGGTGAGTTCAAGAGTTTGAGTTCAATAAACATGTAAACAGTTGTGATATATATAAGCAGTGTATGGTAATAGATAGCTAGTCTATTATCAGTAAATATTAATACATAGTGATTTTGCAATTGAAGCTGACTGTGATAGTTGTTGCCTCCTGTCACGACTTACCATGTCGTGACAATGTTCAATAGGACAAATTGCACCCGGTTGACCTCGAGTCACACAGGTGGGGCTCGTCAGACCCAGTAGTACTACCCAAGTTTCCCCGCTATTAAATATTAACAATTCAAAAGTGTGAGGACTTTTCCCATGGTAAACAACCCTATATTAATATTATACACAACTTAAATAATAAAAGCGTTCGTATAAATACCAGTATGCTATCTCCCCCAAAAGAGATTAAATAAAGAGTGGGGCATGAACTCACCTGATGTATGCAAAGAGTACTTAGGGTTTATTTGAGAAACGAGAGGATAGCCAACCTTCACAGGTTACCTAGATCATGTGAGTACATAAGTACGTGTGAATGAAAGACATGTGAAACCCTAATCATACCAAAACCGAAGACTCAAGCTTCCAGAAAAATAGACACGTTTGACCTAGTTGACCCGTTTGACCCGTTGGTGACATTATGAGTTATAATTCAAATAAAGCCAATGAGCACATACAACATACATGATTAACATTCAAATAGTATCATACGTATGCTATATCAACCAGGTGTATCACTTAGATCATCATACAATCAAGTACTATACAAGTCATGCGAATCAAGAACATTAACATATCCATTAGTTATAATACAACTAACATGTCACACAAAGTTCAACCATTCATCACATGCCATGTGAAGTCACTCACGACTTCACATCCTAAACCCTGCCAATCCTACTAAGTAGGGGCCTCAGATCCGCACGCGTGTATAATGATCATAACCATATTCTTTAAGCATATGCATTACATTCACAACATCACAACAATCAATTACCAAACCCAAGCATGATGTCCTACTACTACACAACATCCAAACCATACATGATCATCAAAGTCCAAATATCACTCATGATTATCCAAGCATGCCATACAACTAATTTAACATGTTCTATTACACTAGAATTTATCCTTGAACATACTAGCAGGTTCCTATCATCCCAAACATGATCATAACATCATACTTCAACGTTTACACGAATAAAGTTTCCCTTTTGGGAAAGAACATCCCAAAATCTATCAAACATCCAAAGCATACATGAATTCATCAATAATATACCAATTCAAGCTCATACTAACATCTAAGCATGATCAACCACATCCAAACATCATAATTCATCAATTCATATCCAAAAGTTACTATCTTTAGTAATGTATGAACTATAACATGTTTTCTTGAATTTCCAATGATCACAACAACAATCTAACATCTAATTATCACCATGAACACATCCATAACATCATAACATCCATAATTCAACATTTCATGCAAATAAAGTTACTATTATTAGTAACCTATGAACATCAACCCTAAATTATCAATTTCTTGCAAGATTCATGATTCCTAACATTCATACAACTTATTAATCACCACACATTCATCAAACAACCATCATTCACCCATAATCATGCCCAAAATCGAATTAGGGTTTGACTAGAATCAAAACCCATGATTAACCCACTAACAACATGTAATTCATCCATGATCGACGTTAACTAACATGCATTCAACCTAACTAACATATAAACATCATCAAACACATCCAATTCGACCTAATGAAGGTCAATTCACGAATTAGGGTTCGGCCCTAAACAAAAACTCACAAAAACGTGAAAAATCTAACATTTAAACGTGTTATAGCTTGTAATTGATGTTTCCAACGTGTTCTAAACCTTGAAATCGAACCAATGTCGTGTTTCTTTGCTTGATCTTGGTCGAATTCGAAGATGGAGAGGGAGAGGAGTTGATCGCGGCCGCTTTTGGGTGGGGATTAGGGTTTGTGTTGTTTTGTTAAATTTTAATTTACATATTTACCCTTTTAACCCTTGTAATTTGTATTTTATAAAAACTAAGCTTTAAACTCTTGTAAAGTGTTTTTAACCTCATAATATAAAGATATAAACTTATAAAATTCATTATATATCTTATCTTTATAAAAACACAAGACATACGAATAAATAGGCACGTTTCCGCGTTACGCGATAAATTCTTTAATTAACCTTTTATAAATGTGTAAACACATAAACATAACCCAATACTCACATAATCACTTAGATTCACATCAAATTAACATTATTCATTATTATTAGGTCACCAACGTTAAACGACAACTAGTGTGTGCTCACGACACGTGTATACAAGACTTAACGGAACTAACGGAGCTTGGTAACGGAAATTTACCGGATGTCACAATATATATATATATATATATATATATATATATATATATATATAGGAGGGATCTATTTAAAACAATATTTAAATATTACTAATTATCAACCTAAAGTTCCATTAAGTGTTGTACCATACATAAGCGATAAAGGTTGTACATGTCTTTTTGCTTTCTGTTAACTTTTTTTTTTATTTTAACCCAATATTTTTACATTTTTTGTAATTTAACCCTTATAATTTTTTATTTTCAACTTTGTTCCCCTATACTTTTCATTTTTACAAACTTTTGTTTAATATTTCGGTCTAAATTTTGAGAGTTAACACGTTGTAGTGTTGGTAACTGCTGACGGTGGTATGATTGATATAGTTTTACGCTCCCCGTTGTAACGCGGAGGACTTAGTACTAGTTATAAATGAAAACATAAAAACCAGGGGTTATATATATATATATATATATATATATATATATATATAATATATATATATATTATATATATATATATATATATATATATATATATACGTGTTACAAAGTGTACAAGTAAGAGTTACGTACATGTATGAGTTATATATATGTAAATACGTGTTACCAAGAATACAACTACAAGTTATGTACATATAGCTTTTACAAGTTATGTATATGTAAGTTGTTTCATTATCATCAACGTTTTTTGGAGTTCATATTGAAAAATATAAAGCGACCTTGAAAAATAAGGTTAAAGTTTACTCAAATATACTTTAAACAATTTAAAAGATAAATCAATTATAAATTATATGATTGGGTAACGGAGATTTTTATAATTTTATATTATAAACATAGTTTTTATTTTCTCTCTCTCAAAAAAAATTTATGATTTTTAATTATAAAATATATTTAAGTAAATTTTAACCTTATTTTTCAAAGTCACATAACTAATAATGACATTGCATTATTGCTACTTTGTATTTTATAACGTGTATTTAATACTATTTAATCTAGTAAATACCAAAACAGCTCCTAAAAGCAAGGAGTACATGATATTTGATATGAAAGTTGTTGCAACTCACTAGTTGAATTCTCACACCTTTTCATCCCTCAACATCACAACAATAATCAACACTTGATTCATCATCATTCATCATTCATCATTCATCAATCATCGATGGATGATGACACCGGAACCACCGGCGACGGCGGAGCTGCCGCTGCTCCGGCGAACCTCCTCCTGTCGCCTCCGCCATCATGGAGAGTCAACATCGATCACTTTCGTCTTCCACAAACCTCTAATTCGAGTTCCTCCGATCGATTCTCCAGCTTCCGGCGACTCTTCCGTCTTACTCCGAGTAATTACGATTTACTTCATCTATATCTACATTTGATCATTTAATAAGTTGATTCACTTTTTCAAATGTTGAATTTGTTGTGTTAGACGGTGTAATTAACATAATCACTGCAAATCTGCAATGTTGCAACATGCATCCAATATTATGATCAGTGATGTTTAAAATTCAGTAGGTATGATTGATGCATGCTTATTGTTGTTGCTATTGCGTTGTTTTTTTTTGTTGTTTATTACTTAAATCTTTAACTCTCATATTTTTTTAAAACTTTTTTCAAAATTACTCCATGAACAACTAATAAAAATTATACATATAAATTTCATATCAAGAATCAAAATAACTACCTGGCCCTTAGTATCATTCCCATATTTTCAACTGTTTGGAACAAAGGATTCAGTTGTGAGCAACTGTCAATCATATACACAAAGTTTTGCCTCAAATTTGTGTTTACAGGATAGAGTCTTGCAAACGGGACTTGTTATCGCTTACAATATTAGTTATCGACCTATCGTCTTCTTCCTACAGGGAAACATGGAAAGATTCGAGAGTACTACAAGAAACAGGAACAGCTCCTAGAAGGATTTAACGAGATGGAGACGATTAATGAGTCAGGATGTTTACCCGAAGGCTTAACCGAGGTCGGTTTGCTACTTGTATCACTTATTGTATTTGGTCTGTTGAATCTATTTTTCATTCTTTTGTTATTCGCAGGATGAAATGAAGAATCTGGCTAAGAGTGAGCGAATGGCGATCAACGTGTCAAATGTGGCTAATCTGGTTCTTTTCATAGCAAAAGTATATGCTTCTATTGAGAGCAGATCTCTTGCTGTCATTGCTTCAACCTTGGATTCACTATTAGACTTGTTATCTGGGTTTATTTTATGGTTTACTTCACATGCCATGAGAAACCCGAATCATTTTCACTATCCAATTGGGAAGAACCGAATGCAGCCTGTTGTAAGCTCTTCAATCTTTTAAATTTGTAACACTTAAGCACAACAGACAATATTGATTGGTACGAGGGTTTAGATGTTTAAAATCACGTTATTCGCCCTCATGCTTTAGATAGGAAGTACATGTGTTGTTTACTACACGCGTATGCGTACGTATATACAATTTTCTTTGCACTGATTATGTTGAATTGCAGGGGATTATTGTTTTTGCATCAGTAATGGGAACGCTTGGGTTCCAGATATTGCTAGTCTGCCAGACAACTTATCGCCAAGGTTTGTCGTCAATAAGATGATATATATCATATTTCTTTCTTAAATGTTGATATTTTTTACTATGCACATGGAGTCTGTTTCAGACTCACCCTGATGTGGACCGCAATAGCGAAAAATGGGTGATTGGCATCATGGTGGGCGTGACAGTGGTGAAGTTTGTGTTGATGGTCTATTGCCGAAGATTTAAAAATGAAATAGTGCGAGCCTATGCACAAGATCATTTCTTTGATGTTGTCACCAATTCGGTTGGATTAGTTTCAACCGTTTTAGCTGTTCGCTACCAATGGTGGATTGATCCTGTGGGTGCTATAATTGTAAGTATGATAAGAAGTAACATTGACAAAACGGGTCAGGCTGGGTTAGGTCAAAACACATTGAAAGTGGGCTGTGTTGGCCCATTTTGACCCGTTTTATAAAGGATCATAATCAAACCATTAAGCAAATCATCATTTTTTATTATTTTCGACTTTGGTGGTTGCAGATAGCACTTTATACGATTAGTACATGGGCGAAGACGGTTATGGAGAATGTGAGGGCATTAATAGGTAGAACGGCCCCACCGGATTTCTTAGCAAAACTAACTTGTCTGGTATGGAACCACCATAAGGAAATAAAACATATCAACACAGTGAGAGCATACACATTTGGTTCTCATTATTTTGTGGAGGTGGACATTGTGTTGCCAGAGGATATGCTGCTCAACCAAGCTCATAACATTGGTGAAATGCTGCAAGAAAAGCTTGAACAACTCCCAGAAGTTGAGCACACCTTTGTTCATATCGACTTTGAGTTTAGTCACAGACCTGAACACAAAGCGAAGGTGTAGCTAACTTTTATCTTTTAACATGTTTTTTAGTTAAATAAACACGGAAGGATCATATTTTATGCGATCTTTTTATAGGTTATTTTTTGTGGTTAAGTTTAGCGGTTTAGGTTAATAGATTGGTCGAAATTGAATGGTATCTTGTGGTGACGTTAATCACGTTTTCTTTTTCTTGATCGATTTCTTTGTTAGTGTTTGCTAGTACCCTTGACTATTCACCATCTTTGGTCTTTAGACACAGATGACTATGTTTATTGAAAATAAGCAAGGTTATTGGCCCTTAATTTGCAAAAAAAATTAACATTTTAATATTATAACTAGTGTAATATATTAAGCAATTCAAAGGTTATTTTCTCATGACACCACATACTTTTGTGGATATCATTTTTATAGCTTAATATAGTGTGTTAACGCATCAGCAGGGCTTTTTTAGTGGTTTAAAAGTATGAGACAAACGTTCTTTACATGTCATAGCCATCACAAAAGAGTTCATGGTGTTGTTTTATCAAATTGCAAATTAAAGCAAAGTTCATGAGATTTATTATTAATTTCAAACTACAAGATCATCAATTACAATACTAATCTCCATGTTCAACCTGTTGAGCCTTCTGCTTGTTGATGTGAATCAAATCATGTCAACCAAATTGTCCAACATAACATGTTGAGAACCGCACAGTGAACGCAATGGCCACAGATGATGGCAACAAAACCAGCAAAGGGAAACTAAAAACTTACCCCATGGGTTTTGAGGAAGGCGAGGTGATATTAGATGTTGAAAGGAATCCGGTAGGATGTGAAAAAACTACATTCCTGCTACTGCAGAGCTTCGATCATAATAAAACATGTCGTAATTTGGGTTCAGAGCTTCCACTTTCTTGCCTAGCTGAAGGATGCCGACTACAATTCCTCTACAAGAAAACAGTTGCACGACATGTAGATAATTTGTGTCTTGACGTCACCTGTTAGCTATTGTCTTCCACATTGTAATGTGATGCTACCAGTGTAGGCAGTTGAGCAAGGAGCAATAATAGTAGGTTCATGGTGGTTTTGTTGGAAGAGATGATCAAAATTTAAAAGAACGGAATCGAGCCTCCAAGCGAAACGAGACGTAAGCCCAGAGCGGAAATAATAAAATATAAGCATGATTTATCTAATCACATACTAGTCTTTATAAAACATAAACATATTGATTAGCTAACTTGCAAACAATTCAAGGGGATGTCAAATTTAATCAATTCTCTATCACAATGTCAAATTAAGGGGGATGAGTCAGATGACTAAGAACTAAGATCTATTTTGTTGCCACGGTAGGAAAAAAATAAAAATAAAAATTTGTCAAAATTTCCACCTCACCACCTCAAATCGGGACCGCCTTAGCGTTTTGGTTACTGACTCACCCCTTTGAGGCGTACGTACCAGACGAACCACATGAGGCGGTGCCTCAGGTACGTTTTTTTACTGCCTCGGCCGTTATTTAGGCCTGTAAATTTCTCTCCAAACATTTACATTTGGGTTCTTTTGAGCTCTAGATATAAGTGTGAGTTTTTTGGGGTCAAGTGTTATTTTAAAAAGGGTTTAACTGAAATTAGTAAAACAAACTAACAGGTCAGATTAGGCCACTTAATTAAGAACGGGTCAAACTCGGTATGATCTTCATGCCTTAGGACCGCAATTCATCGGTGAACACTCATTAGCTCCGGTTTCACCATCACAATCGCTTTCTCCGTCACCTCCACCGCCTCCGTCACCTCCGCCACCACCGACTACAATACTGAGGATGCAACTAGTGGATGAGAATGGGGTGACGAGGGATGATAATGAGGTCGGTGAGTGATCCAGATGTGTTGGAGAATTCGAACAATGAGACAAAAGTGGTGAAAGATGACGATGTAGGGGTTAGGGTCTTGGTAGAGTTCGAGAAGTGTCCGGCGAGTATGAGGGAGTATATTCCTTGTATGGACAATGTAGAAGCCATTAAGGGGTTGACATCGATGAAGAAAGGGGAGAAGTTTGAGTACCATGGGATTTAACTGTTTGATACCAACGTCCAAGGGTTACAAAGCTCCAATCCCATGGCCAAGAAGTCACGATAGGTCATTTTACTATGAATTTGAATGTACTTTTATGCAACATTAAGAATTTAACTTGATATACTTGAGTATTGTTTGTCAATTTGATGATGGTTTTGTGTTTTGCAATAACATAGATGTGGTATAGCAATGTTCCACAGACTCAGTTAGCTGAATACAAAGGTGATCAAAATTAGATTACTATAAATAAGGATAAATTCATGTTTCATGAAGGTGACACATAGTTCATACATGGTGTACATCAATACACAGATAAGATTGCAAAGCTATAAACTTACAAAGGCAGATTGATACAAATTCACTTCTTGTTTCATAATAGTTATTCTACAATTTTTGATTGCTACTATTGTAATTGAGACCCATATTAACCCGTTTCTATTTTTGTCAAAACCCATCCTGACCCAATCCAAAATGACACTTTTTATAATTATATCCATTTTCACCCGAACTCATCCTGACCCGAACCCATCACCCTATCCGGTCCAACCTGCCCGTTTTGCCTGATCTAGTTTTTTAAACCATGGAGATGATCATGATTTTTTATTAGGTTAGTCAGTCTAATTTGTAGCACAATTTCATATGCTTTCAACTGAAAAGCCGCACACGACACCCCCCAACCAAAACCACACTTGTAGGCGCATGCAAACACGCATGTGTGTGATTAGTTATTAGAAGGGGAAAGGGGAAAGAGGGAGGGAGGGAGGGTGGACGGGACGGTCTCAGGTTCATGTCGTGTTTGCCTCAAATTTTAGGGAATAGGCTAATCCCTAAACAACCCCTAAAAGCAAGAAAGAAGTAGAAGATTTTTTGAAAGTAACGCCTAAAACAAAATTTGCACACAAATATTATAAAACTTACATTATAATATGGCATTTGTTACAAGTTACTAGTTTCTAAAACAGTATTGAAGTTAAGGCAATTAGAATTCCAGTGGTAAAACAAAAAAAACATGTTAAATACTTACAGCCCCAAACGTACATCCGTTTAAACATGAATCAATCAGTGACCACCTGGACTACGGTTCCAAGACAGATATGTCGGATCTCCAAGACGCCTGCATTAGATAATGAGAACAAATTACCATCCTCCAACACATCAAATCATATAACATCCCAGGTAAATATAACCTTGTTACTGTTATTTTGTCTTAACATGAGGGTATTCATTAATCAAGGTTTTACTTTAGTACCATACTCGATGTAAGATGGAGAATATATATACATAACAATGGAAACATTAGTACATTACAAAGTCTATGAAAACCAGCATGGTAATGAAGTCACCTTGGCTTAACCAAATATATAATGGTGAAAGTCATAGCAAGTGCGAAGCACAAGCCGCCAACAGCAAGATATGCAATGCCAATGAAGTTGTTCTTTCCACCAAGCCAGCTGGCGGTCGAGAGCACAAGTTTCTTCTTGCCATTAAAACTGTAGGTGTTGTAGTTGTTCTGCATAATAACGTTTATTGTATCGCCTGCCTGAAGATCCACCTCTATCTTCCCGTACAACTTCCTAAAAGTTGGAAGAGCTGCAGTCCGCATCCACACAATAAGGTCTTCCTGCGCACTTAACTGTATATATACATACAATAAGTTCTTGTCACCCACTTATATTTATTTTTTGTCAACAAGAAAATCACAATACTTTTTTCTGAATGGCTCCTTTAAGAATCTTAGTTTCATTGTTGGCCTTGTATAAGGACGTCCAACAATGGTGTCATGTTGTATACGTTTCACATCTGAAACATAAAACTCTTAGCTCGCTTTTCATGCCATTCAGACCCGTCAAAAACCCTAGGTCCATAATGTTGTACACTTCTACATAAACAGGTCCTAACTCCTACGTATTATGCTCATGTTCAGCCTTACCTCTTTCACCTTCTTTGTCCTAATAGATACAAATCCCTGCTCTGATACTAATTGTATACGACTCAGAAAGAAATCATAAACAAGTTGAACTGTAATCAAAACAAAACAGCAATAATGATGTTAACCTATAACAAACAACGTCGTTACTTATATTCGAGAGATAAGCCAGCGCTCCTAATCCTACTTTATACACTTTTTTGATAAGGAAATAGCACACTAAGCTAATATCACTAAATAAGAAACTATATGCAATAAGCGACTAGGGTTCATAAGCTCATTGATGGCTAACCAAAAGTAACATCCTTTCCTGAGGATTTCAAAGTAGTATGTTCAACAGAAAACATTTCTAGACTAATATGGTAATCCTGGAGCTGATATCAGTCATCAAACCAGCTAAATATCATATACAGTGAAACGTGCATAAAATTGTCAAACAAAATTAGGATCCTTTTTAATTATTGAAGGTCAAGAGGCTTACTGGTATAGATTCATTAAGATGTGCACCACCAATGAGACTTCCATTCTGAAAATTTTTAGGGAAGACGTCCTTGCCAAACTTATGATCCCTGTCGCTTTTCCATGAAATACCTTTCTTTGTTACGGGCAGTTGCACATTGTCATTAGTAGAGAAGCTGAAAGTATCATTAAACATACTCCAGGCTACAAGGCCACAAGGCACGATCGTTGTTCCATTTACAGCATCTTCGGGCTTACAAGTACTTATGTCATTCTCGTCATTTTTGTTCCTCAATTGCTTATCACTTCGGCTCTTAACATACCTGCAAAAACAAGTGCATTCATCACAAACAAAGACACTTGTGTCATTCTCCTAGAACTATATAACAGACGAAACCAGAGCTTCGGTCATCATAACATTCTCTTCTCTACAGACTACAACTAAGGGATCCGAGTCACATTTTTCTTTAAAAAAACTCAGCTTTTATACATAAAAAACCAACAAATTCCTGTGACCGAGGTCAGCAGACCCTCTTGAGCCTCCCCTCATCCCACCCCTGACGGCAATGTACCTTCGATGATTCTGATAAAAGTTGTCAAGTTGATAATAGACATAAATAGGCTTCTTCATTCGTTTCGGCACCTAAAAACCATTCATTAGATACGTAAATCAGATTATAACAAAACATTCAATCCATCATTCTGCATAACAAAGGGTGTATCATAAAAGCTATAAAGATAGTCTTACAGTTAAGGTTCTATTGCACGTTTTATTTGCATCAGACTGTATAAACCGAACCTTATCACTTCTCGACCCCAACGGTGCACAGTAATCGTCATAACGATTAACAATTTCAACCACCTAATCAAACAAAAACAACCCAATTCAACAAACCACCACTATAACTCTACAAACAACAAACAAGATCTTCAAGTTTTCATAAATTCAGTCAATTTATTGCATACATCACGAGATGCAAAGAGGGATGCAACCCCTATTGGCACAAAGACGATCGTCACAATCAAGAAAGCCGAAATCACCTACAACAAACAAAGTGTCACCGAATGTTTTGCTTCAACAATCGTTAAGTATAAAGATGAAGATGATGATGATGATGATACTGACCCATTTGGGGGTAAGAATGGGTTTACAGGCGGGGAGCTCCTGCTGCGTAAACCTAGAATCTGAAATCAAAAATTAAGGAGGAAGGTGAGATGAGAGTACAATCAAGCAGCAGATGATGATGGGGATCATAAAGGGTGGCTGAAAAGGGGTGAGATGAAGAAAATGAAGGTGTTTGTGATGGTAATTGAAGAAGAATTGAATGCGATGAAATGAGGTTTACATTTGGGTCGTTTGGAGTTTCTTTTGGGGGATGGTGGATTTGGGGGTTGGGTGGAGGTGGGGTTCGTCGGAGGTGTTGGGGTGCTCATGAGTTGAGATGATGATGATGATGATGACGGTGGTTGGACAGTGGTCGGAAAGTGGCCGGAGGTGAAGGACGACGGTGGAGAGATGATGATGTGAGTTTGTGTGTGTGAAGAAAAGAATTTGTTTTGGCAGGAGATAGGCGTTTTGGTGTTTCTCTTTTGTGTTTTAACACATTTCAATATGAATATTTCATAGATTGATTTATGAAGCAAAAATGTTTTATTTTGGGATGTTTGGTGGTATTTTGAAGGTTTTAGAGTATTCGGAATTTGTTTCTTAAAATAATATGAGTGTAGTTTTTATATTATATGGTATGTTTATAAGTGATTGTGAGTGAAAGATATGAAAATTTTATTATTTAATCTGTATTTTTAGAAATCACTGTTTAAAATCCTATAATGTTTTTAATATATTTTAATTGGTTGTAACTGGAAAGCTTTGATGTTATTGTTGGCATAGATTGGTTAGCCAAGCATCGTGCGGAAATTCTATGCTTCGAGAAGTGCATCCGAATTCCTTTACCGACTAGTGATACTTTGAAAGTCTTTGGGGAAAAATCATTCCAAGGACTCAAACTTATGTTTTGCATCAAGGCTCGCAAGTGCTTAAGTAAAAACTACATGGCTTTCATGACATATGTAGTTAATATGAAAGCCAAGGGTAAGGAACTGAAAGACATTTCTGTCGTGCGGGACTTTCCCGAGGATCTTAAGGGACTACCTCATGTGCGAGAAGTTGAGTTCAAGATTGACTTAATCCCTGGTGCAAACCCTGTGGCTAAATCACCTTATCGTCTTGCACCGTCTGAAATGCAAGAACTAGCTAGTCAACTGCAAGAGTTGACCGATAAGGGCTTCATTCGTCCTAGCTCTTCACCATGGGGTGCACCTGTGTTGTTTGTGAAGAAGAAAGATGGTTCATTCCGTATGTGCATCGACTACCGGAAACTCAATAAGCTTATCATCAAAAATCGATACCCTCTTCCTCGAATCGATGATCTCTTCGATCAACTTCAAGGAGCAACCCAATTCTCAAAGATCGATCTACGTTCTGGGTATCATCAATTACATGTCCACGATGACAACATTCCAAAGACTGCTTTTCGTACTCGATATGGACATTACGAGTTAATTGTTATGCCTTTTGGCTTGACCAATACACCTGCCGTGTTCATGGATCTCATGAATCGAGTATGTAAACCTTATTTGGATAAGCTTGTGATCGTGCTCATTGATGACATTATTATTCATTCCAAGACGAAAATCGATCACGAGACGCACTTGCGACAAGTTCTTAGACTTTTGAAGAAGGAGCAATTATAGGCCAAGTTTTCCAAGTGTGAGTTCTGGTCAAAAGAAGTGCAATTCTTAGGGCATGTGGTGAATAGCCAAGGAATTCACGTTGATCCTGCTAAAATAGAAGCCGTGAAAATTTGGTGTGTTCCCCCAACCCCAACCGAGGTTCGTTCTTTTCTGGGCTTAGCGAGATATTACCGTAGGTTCATAGCTAATTTTTCGAAGATTGCTAAACCATTAACGGCGCTAACCCAAAAGAATCGACTCTTTGAATGGGGACCCGAGCTAGAAGAGGCGTTCGAGACATTAAAACACAAGTTGTGTAACGCTCATATTCTCACACTTTCGAACTACACAACTTATGATCTTGAACTTGGCGTCGTGGTTTTCGCATTGAAGATTTGGCGACACTATCTTTATAGGACGCAATACATAGTCTACACCGATCATAAGAGTCCCCAACATGTGTTCGATCAAAATGATCTCAACATGAGGCAAAGACGTTGGATTGAGTTGATTAGCGACTACGACTGCGACATTCGCTACCACCCTAGAAAGGCGAACGTTGTAGCCGACGCGCTGAGTCGCAAGGTCCATAACAAGACTGTCTCACTACAAGAAGTTCGGGATCGAAGATAGTGGTTTGATATGTTAGGGGAATTTGAGACCGAGATACATGTGGATGTTGACGAGGCTACTATCATGCTTCAAAACATAAGGATTGAAAGTGATCTCGAGTTATGCATTCGCGAGCCTCAATAAGCAGCATTAACTGACGAAGGGAAAGATGAAGATTTGCTGTCTAACGTTCAGTCCCAACTAGAGACAAAACCGAATGGCATGTGGTACTTCTTGAATCGACTTTGGATCCCGAGTCGTGATAACCTTCGACACTTCATCATGAACGAAGCTCATCAAGCTCGATACTCCATTCATCCTGGCTCTGATAAGATGTACATGGACCTGCGTGGTTAATATTGGTAGCCTGGAATGAAGAAAGATATCGCGTCATATGTTCCAAGTGTCTCTCATGTGCAAGAGTCAAAGCCGAGCATCAACGACCAAGTGGTTTACTTGAGCAACCTGAAATCCCTATATGGAAATGGGAACATATATCTATGGATTTCATAACCAAGTTACCTCGTACTCCTCATGGTCATGATAGTATATGGGTGATTGTTGACCGTTTGACCAAGACGGCACATTTCATACCAATATGAGACACATACAAAGTTTCAAGACTGGCTCGCATCTACATTGACGAAATTGTGAGTCATCATGGCGTGTCGTTGCACATCATATCTGACCGAGACGCTCGTTTCACTTCGCACTTTTGGTCGTCTATGCAAGAACTCTTGGGTACTCAATTGGATTTAAGAACAGCTTACCATCCTCAAACTGATGGTCAAAGCGAACGAACAATCTAAACCCTTGAGGATTTGCTACGACTATGTGTCCTTGACTTTGGTGGTGATTGGGATACGCACTTACCGCTCGCGGAATTTTCGTATAACAATAGTTATCACTCGAGTATCAAGATAGCACCATTTGAAGCATTTTATTGTCGTAAATGTCGATCACCGATCTGCTGGACTGACATTGGTGAAAACTTCATCACTGGTCCTGAACTCATACAAGAAATGACCGATAAAGTATCCACAATCCATAAGAACCTTGAAGTGGCAAGAAGTCGACAAAAGAGTTATGCTGATAAGCGTCGAAAGTCGTTGGAATTTCAAGTTGGCGACATGGTTCTTCTTAAGGTTTCACCGTGGAAAGGGGGTGTTCGCTTTGGGAAGAAGTGTAAATTAGCTCCAAGATTCATAGGATCTTTCAAAATCCTGAAAAGGATTGGGAAAATGGCTTATAGACTGGAATTACCTTCCAACCTTAGTGGAGTTCATCATGTGTTCCATGTCTCAAATTTGAGAAAGTGTTTGGCCGACGAGAGTCTGCATGTTCCATTGGAAGACATCCAGATCGACGAGTCATTGCACTTTGTTGAGAAACCTGTTGAAATTATGGATCGCATTATGAAGAAAACGAGAACCATAACTACTACAATTGTCAAGGTTCGTTAGGAGAACAAGTGTGGAGCTGAGTTCACTTGGGAGCGTGAGGACCATATGAAGGCAAAATATCTGTATTTGTTCACTTAGTTCATTCTTAATTTCCCGGACGAAATTCTTTTAAGTTGGGGAGACTGTAACATCTTGTAATTTTGGGTTAATTTAAAATTAGCATTGTTAATTCTTGTAAGGACCGTTATTGCCATATGTGAAACTTATGGGCCATTTATGCTTATTGTCTTAATTGTTTTAATTTTTTAATTGAAAATTTATAAATTATTACTTAATAGCAATCATATTAATAATAATAATAATAATAATAATAATAATAATAATAATAATAATAATAATAAGTTTTACAAGTTAAAAGTTAAATTGTGTAAAACTCAAAGTTTGATTAAGTCCAAGGGGTCTAATTGCAAATTGTAAACTTTAATTATAAAGTTTATACATAAAATATTAATTGTAAACCACGTGGGCCAAAACTGTAAATTTATAAAACTCAAACCAAACCCCCCGTACACCCACGCATTTCCAGCCAAACTTCCTACCAACCTCCGGCAACTACCAAAACCGCACTAAACCCTCGAAATCCGATGTTTTCTTAACCCAAAACCGGTCCCAAAACTGTCGAGCACACGTTTCGAACATGTAAACATCAATTAAACGTCATTTACAAACCCGAATCAAATGGATAATCGATGCCTTTAATCATAGAACCATTCGGCCATTAAACTCCAATAATAATCCAATTAAATGAACCCAAACGATCAATTATCTATCCTTAATCATATACTATCTGCAATTTCACCTTAAATACACACAATCATTGAGTTCAATCACCTCTATAACCGCGGACCTACAACTCTATCAACATCCAGATTCCGACTCATCTCAATCGCAATTGATAAGGGCCTTTGAGTCAAGAACCACGTCCGAAACTACCCACAAGCTTAATTGGCTTATCATCGGCTATTACACATTAATTAAGGACTTGTGGTCGCGACCTGTTCTTCAATCCAATCGTCTTCATTTAGCATCGAACCGGGTAACTGAAACCACCTACAAGTTCGTTTCATCATAATGAACAAAAGCCCTATGGTTCCAAGCTCTAAACTAATCGATTTGATGCTTCAATTTGCAGTCGATTGAACCTAGGGTTCATGCGACTTGGGTATGGTTTGCAATAAGGGTTTTTAAGGTTTAGAAACCAAAAAGACTCGCGACTTAGGCCTTGGTTGAATTGTTAAGGTTTATGTGTCTTAAGCATGAGGTCCCGGGTTCGAACCCGGGGACCCTCATGCAATTTTTTAAGGCTTTTAGCCTAAAGGTTACTTTTGAAAAAATTCTTAAATTATATATAAATTATTTTTATAAATTTCAAATATTTTCAAAAGTTCCAAAGATTTTCTAAAATGTTTCTAAGATTGAATAAAAATGTTTTGTTGATAAAGCGTTTTAACAAAACTTGTTTAAATAGTTTTTTTTAATAAAATGGATGGAAAATAATAATTAGTAAATTATCATTGGTTCAAATATCCCTTTTTAATTAATTTTGTTTATCTAGTAATAAACTTTTAGTTATAAAAATTTATTTGAACTTTATAGATAACCTTTTAAAATTATTATAATTGTTACTTTCACAACTTTGAATAAAATATAAATATATATTTTTCCCAAGAAAATATAAATTTATTCCATTTGTTTAAATATAATCATTTTATAAATACCAAATTGAAACCCGAGTTCTCGTGAACTTGTTGAACTTAGAATTAAATTTAAGTCTTGTAATTATTTAATTAGGTGACTCGCGACGGTTTACGTTGAAGCAACGCATATTATTTCCTTATTTATTCATCAATTATATATTTAATTGTCATGTGAGTATTTCTATACCCATTTTCATATTTTCACACTTTGAGGTGAAACATGTTACTTTATAATCATTGCACTTGTAAAAATGTTTTATTCTTGTAAACTTATGGCAATTCACTTGTATGTTGTGGTTAGTTGATTTTTGTAGCTATCATGTAATGTCGATTATATGTACAATCATTAACTATTACTAGCCTGGTGACGTCATAGATCTATGGGCCTGACAAGCCTGCTTGGTTAATCCAAGTACACTTAGCTAATCGTATATAATTGTAAACGTTTGAGACTTGTAAAAATGTCAAGGTTTAATTGTGCATTCTGTCTTACATCTCTAGTTACTTTGTTCACTAATTTCATAACATGAATTGCCATCTTTTATATACTTATGTAATGAAAACTATGGAATCTCACCAACTATATGTTGATCCTTTTATTTTTAACATGTTTCAGGAAATGTGCAAGTTTGATTGCCACTTTTAAGCTTATTCACACCTAGGAATAGACCTAGATAAATAAATGGATGAGCTTGAAATATTACTTTTATGCTTGTTAATTTCTTTATTTGAGACTTATGTTTGTAATGCAACATTTAGAACTTATGAATAATATATTTGGATTTAATAATAGCGTTATGTGGCTGTGAACGATCTTAACTTTCACATCTCGACGTTTCCGCCGTCAAGGTTGGGGTGTGACAGGCTAGATTCGATTTGTCTTGTCAGGTGTAATGTTGTTACATTAGTCAGGTTTGGTTTTTGTATTTAGTCAGCCATTGGCTTTCTTTGGGTGATTAATAAAATTATTATTGTGTTGGCTGCTCAAAAAACACATTTAAAACCAACATATGACTCACACCCACCTATCATCATCGATAGCTCCTTCATGCTTCTCTTCTCTTGCAACATCATGAACTAAATCGTTGTTACCCCCAAGACAATCAGACACAATGAACACAACCACATCATGACACAACTCCTAGATGAAGTCCAAAGTTTATTATGATGGGAAAAGGTGGGATTAGGGTTCTTGAGTATGTTTTAGTTACTAATATTAGTCATAAATAAATAGAACAATTAAACAAAAATAAAAGTTTAACTTATGTTTACTATTCATAATAAAATTCAATTGTCTTTAGACATATGGTATTTTCATGTCAAAACTCTTATGCTTGATGGAACTTATGGCTAAGTATGCAACTTTTTTAACAAAAAGTTTATACACCCACTAAAGTTACTTATAATCTACATTAATTATTCACGGCATGACTTAAGTACTTATCATTGAAAGGTACACCATCATGTTTTGATATTATTAGAACATAAGTAATTTAATTCAAATATCTATAAACCAATACTACATTTAGACGGAAATATTATAGATACATCCAATAGATTAAAACATTCTTCTAATTTTTTTCTCTATATACACACATACACAAAGAGAGAAATAGAGGGAGAAAAGTATACTAATAACTCAAGTGGGTATAGCAATAACCAAAGCCATTAAGATAGGTTTATGTGCTAGTAATATATAATGTGCTAAATCAAATTTGTTATGGTCTAACTATAGAATGATATTCTTTATTTTTGGGCCAAGCAATGGGTTGAGATGTCTTATTGGGCCATTTTATCAAATTAAAAGGAGAAGCTAGACCCGATTGATTGTATTTCAAAATTAAATAATAAAAAAATCTTAAAATTTAAATGAGTTGCAAGTCGTCCTCACTATTGTAAAAAATGACAAAACTTAATCATAAAAGTTTAAGTGGTTTAGTGACATTTCTTTTACATAAAACTATTCATGTGTATTTTTTATAAAATTTATAATATTTTTTACTTTCTGTCAAATAGCTTGTGAGGTTATTTGGCTAGCTTGAATATTTTTATATGAATTTTTATTCGAAATTAACTTGTGTAATTTTCAATTTGAATCAAAATCGAGTTGTCTTAGTTTGTAAGCTTTTAGAGGTTATTTGGCTGGCTTGAATATCTTTAGTTTTAATTTTGATCCAGAATTAAAGTCAGCACCTTAAAACTTAGGAGGTCTCACTAATATTGTGAATCAATATGATCATATAAAATCAAGCTTGCACTAGACATGTAACTATGCAAACTTAATAGTTTAAAACAAAAAAAACTAGTAGAAATTGAATTCGAGAGGGTCCTCCGCTACGGATAATTATGTGCTTAAATTTGCATCTAAAAATATATTATATGTCATACTATATACTCTTAAATACATGGAAAAGAAGAACATTTCATAATCATGTGAGGGTACAATATCGAATTTGTGTCTATGAAAATTAGATGCATTATGTACAAAGTTAGTTTCTCTCATTTTTAATGAAGTTGCGTGTATTAGATATTTAGTATAATTGGATTTACTAATGAATAATGTGATCATAATATCTATCAAAGTGGAATGCACACTTGTTTGAGTGTATTATGATCTTCGATAATGAAAACTTTCATAGGGGCGAAACTCCTAAGCAGTGGGGATTTCAAGAGGGCAACACCCCTAGTAGCGGGGTCCAAGGGGCGGCAGCCCCTGACGGAGTCCAAGGGGCAGGGCCCCTGGCTGGGATCGAGCTAGAAAAATACACACAACACAATATTCGTATTTTTTAATGATTATTTAAAATAAAATAAAAAATAAATTAAAATACTAAATGGCCGTTTTCCCGGTTTTTCCTTCTAAATCGAATTGGATTATCAAAGCTCGTCACTTTTCTCTTTAATTCTTCTTCTTCTAGTTCACGGAATTCACACAACACAACATACTAATTCTTGATCTCATCTGCGTTGTATCCGATTGATTTATTCAGGTGAACCATCGAATAATTTCGATCTGAGAATGATCTTCATGACTTTCAGATTATCCAAGTTTGATTAAAGTGTTCTACAACATATTTTTATATCGTAAATGAGTCTATTCGAATCGAGTTAGGGTAGGCTACTTTTTGGCTCGTTTATCTTAACGAGTTTAAATTATGGGCTCGGGCTTGCGAACTATCTTGTTTCTTATTTGAAAAAAATGTGATTTTTCACACATATTTACATATATAAAAACAAAAAACATTTTCTTATATTTGTTTGTCTTATTGTTGAAACAATAATATGATATTGCTATTTCATAAACTGTGATCATCTACTATGTTCGTATACTTAGCCTTTTTCATCAGACAACTTTTAAAAGACTTATGTCTATGGGTATGAGATTACCAATATCTGGCACAACCCATTGTCATCTATAAGTATTTGTTTTAACTTTTGGTATAAAATCTAGAATTTATTCTAAAATTTTAACGACCCACCTAACAAGCGAGTCACGATGAGCTGACTATGGCTCGGGCTCGACCGTTTTCAAAACGAGCCCATCCATGTAAACAAGCTTATGTCAAGCAAGTTGTATTTTTCAGTGAGATTCAAGCGACAAATAAACCTTTTCAATAGCCCTATCTTTCTCCTTCAACTTTATCTTACGTTATATACTCGTATTAGATTAGTAACCTATGTATTACATGAGTTAAATTAATAAAAATTAAATATTTAGTAATAAACATAATAAATTATAAAATGATATTTTGAGATAAAGTATGATTGAAAATCAAATAGGAGTAAGGATTTTAAATAATAAAACAAGAATATCAAACTTTTGTTTTAATTTTTTTCCCAAAAACAGTTGTTTTAAAAAAATGTTTCAAAACCAACTCTTTTTAAAAAAACTGACAATTTTTTAAAAATGTCTTATCATAATTGTGAATTTTAATTATTTTCATTTCATAAAAAAATATTAAGAAACATGGTTTTAAAATATCTCTCGATTTTCAAAATATTTTGATGTTTTAAAAAAATCTTATACATAAAAACTTTGTATCTTTAGAAATCACATATATAGAAAGGTTTCTTTCTAATATTAAAAGAATTATTTTAATATAAAAAAGAGTTAAATAATATTAATAAATAATAGCTAAAGTAATTATTTAATTAAAGAAATAAACGATAAAAAATAGATTTAACATGTCTGAAATTGTATCATGTGTTTTTAAAAAAATCTTTGTATTGATAATCTTTGCACGTTAGAACAACATCGGTTCACGTAAATATCTATGATAACAGTAAACACATAACAAGATAAAAAAAGTAATAATTCAAAATTTACAGAAAACATTAAAACTTTATAAAAGATATATTATAAAACTAAACTAAAGTAAACGTGGCTTGTAAGTAAATAAGATGAATATTGAACGTGTGATTAGTGTTATAAGGGGTAAAAGTTGAGCATCGAATGAGAATATATTCATCGAGAAGATGAGAATAAATTCCAAAAGGGGTTCGATGATGCTTCAACCTCAAGCAAGCTATCAAGGCTAGTTTGAACTAGTAAAGAACCAACTCTATCGTTTAATTTGATTTATAACACAAACATAATATTAATTAATTAAATAGTATTAATATTGTAATCATGAACTAAAAGTTAAAACTTAGCTTTATCTTGCTTCTTTTCCTTTTGAAGCACATGCTTTTGTGTTGTTGAATACCGAGTAGATCTACTAACATTAGCGGTTTATTCTAGTTAACTTTTTGTTTATGATAGTAATTAGTGGGTTAAGTACGCGTTTTACGACGACTCGGTTTTGACAATTAAATAACATTGTTGTAATAGTGTTACTGAGTATGAACTAGTATTAAGCCTCTGCGTTGCAGCAGGAGATGTACAACTGTGTTAAGTAGTACCAATGACACCACCGCAAGTGACCACCGACACAAAAAAAAAACTCGTATTAGATTAGCAAAAAAAACGACGAAAATAAAATTAGACGAAAATAAAATTAAACGAAAAGTAGACGTAAAAACGTTGAACCACGTAAGCAAAACGTAAAATATATTAAACAATAAGTAAGTCGATCTAGAACCACCGCGTTGCGACAAGGTCGTTAAATGAGAAAAATATAAGGGTATGGATGTTGATTTACACACGCGCGTTGTGATTTTTACTCGCAAAATTCATTCAAAAACACAAAACAAAAAATTTGTAAAATATGAGAAGTAGGAGGATCAAAAGTGAAAATAAAATAAAATATTAGGGCTAAATTGTCAAAATTGTAAAAGTAGTAGGTTAACATTAAGAAAAAGTTAAAGTTTAAAAAAGACAAAGATAAATACAACCCATTAAACACATAATACAACCCACTAAACATACCAAAGTTGATAATTAGTATTATATATATATAAGTCAAATTTAAAAGAAATTAAAAATATATATTATATTTGACTCGAAAAATTAAAAAAAAAAAAAAAAAATTGAATATAAAAAACAGTAAAAAAATCAGAATATGATAAATGTGTATTTGGAATTAAACAAAAATACATTTTAAAAATTATAAGAGAAAAATAAAATACGTATAAAAATGAGTATAAACATTAAAACGAGAACAATTAAGCATATGGCATAGGCTTTGTCACCAAGAATAATTACAAGAACCATGCAAATATGTGTACATATTATTACTACGAAGGGGTAACATCGTATTTGGTTTGGAACTATGGTGATATATATACCCACTTTGTCGAGATATGCACGAGTGTCTCACTAATACAAGTAGCAACCTAACCAATTGTAAACAATCATATATGCAACAAAACCTAACACGAAATAGAGATCACACGCCATGTTAGTATAGTTGTATTGAACCTTACACACTATATATTTGTTACACATGAGCTCATGAAAAGGATGCTCTCGCTCTTTTGATTCCCACTTACACTTGTTATGTTGCTATATAGATCGAACTAGGCTATAGAGAAAGCTCTTCTTTGCGGCGATAGGAGCTAGGCTATATAATGTTTAGTTGTTGCACTTGTCATCTATACTAATGCAAGGTCACAACATCAAGGGGGACATGACACCACTCATCATTTATACTAATCCGATATCAATGCTTAATCATTTCATATACATAGTATTCCTTCAAAGCTGATAGAATGTTTAAATTGATTTGAAGATTAAAAAAGACTACAAGATACGTAAAACAATCAAACAACTGTTAACACAATTGTTTTTTCTCTCTTATTATTTATGATCAACATCTCGTTTAGAGATGTAAGATGTCCATGGTCTTGTTTGATTGGTTTTAACAATAATTTTGAACCAAATTGCTAACTATCGATTTTTATGAACTATTGCTTGGTATGAGCTATGATACTTTGTCATATTTTGTCACATGTTATATGCGTAATATATATATATATATATATATATATATATATATATATATATATATAATACTATACTATAACATTTTGTAATTCAAGTGAAGATTAAATGAAACACTATATTCCAAATCCTGGTAATGGTACCTATATATATATTAACTATATTAAAGAAGTTAAAAACAATTCCAACAATATTTCCTTGTATTTGTTCATGAAAGATGTAGGTACGTAGTAATTAAACTTTGACATAAAATAGCTATAACATGTTTAAATTAAAAAACATAATGAAAGTAAAGTTATATTAAATATAATCAGAAGAAAAAAGAGGAGAAACTAGAAGAATGCGAATCTTCTTTTGATTGTAAAATAAGAAAGAATTTATTCCAATGGGTTTCAAGCATCCATTCCATCTTTCTTTTAACTTTGATGCTTGGGATATTTAACCTTACTTACTAGTAATTAGGGTACATATCTAGTATACAAAAGACACACATATATACATGATACACATATACATACACACACATACATATAATTAGAAACCTATATAAATATATAATAGTTGTATCTAAATTTTGTTGCATGCCATGCCATACATATTTTCATTTTAGATTGCATGGGATTAAATAAAGGGAAAATTTATAATCAAACCAAGTTTTTTCATTAGAATCTCTCTTTGAACGGCTCATCCCTCAAACTGTCCTTATCCTAAAGTGGGCGCCCCAACCTCAAATAGGTTTGCCCGAACCCACAATAAGCGGTTGAGATGAAGTCACATGTCTAAATAGGGCCGTTACAAAGGTTCGGGCGAAGTTATGAATATTTAGACAACTATAAGTTTGTTTGGATGAACTTAAAGTAAGTTTGTTCGGAAGCTGACTTACGAATGTTTGTACGACCGTAAATTTGTTAGGACAAACCTTCGTAATGACCCTATTTATACATGTATCTTCATCCAAGCCACCCATGCATCTTGGGTTCGGATGATCGTATGTGTTCTATGGTCAGGGGCTACTCTGCTGGGTGGGGATACTTTTAAAAATTATTTGGTCAAATAAACATTTTATAGGAAAAATATGATCAAAATGACATTTTCAGAAATTTTCCTTAATTTAAGGTTGCGTTATGAATTAACCATTAACAAAATCAACAGGTATTAGTTAGAAAAAACTCTGATGCCCATAAATACACAATTATATATTTAAACGACTCATCGACCAATCTATTCCAAAATCCACTAGCTCCTGAAGCCACGTCCTTCACTAATAGGATTGAAGTCAAGTACTTTTGAGTTGCTCTTTGCCAAATGGCTTCTTATAAGTATTTAAGTAACTATATATCCTCCAAGCACAAATATGTTCTTAAGTTCATTTACCAAAACCTGAAACCCTAGTTACAATCTTGAGAAAGAAGTTAATTAGATCCATGAGAAAGCATGCACATGCATGCATGCATGGCAGGTGGACAATCTTGTACCCTACAAAAGGTGAAAATTAGAAAGAAGTTAAAGGAATAAAAGATATAAATGTAACTCAAGAATCCCTCGATCTCTCCAAACCCAAAAAAAAGGTTTATGAGGCCCCCTTCAGTCTATACAGTCACTTTAAATATATATGTATACTCATCATCCTCAAAGTTAAAAGATTATAATGTATGTCATCCATAATTTTTTTAGCTCTAATGTTATTGATTATAAAAAATAAATTTACATGTATGTAAATTTTAATAGTTCTTATTATATACATATATATGTGGACATACACAGAATGCACATGTATATAAGCATATATGTGCATATCAATATACATTTTAAAAAATGGTTCAATAGAAAGAAGATAAAGTGAAAGATACAATAGAAATAGAAAGAGACTTAGGGGTATCCAGTTAAAATGTCTGACCCATTGATTTTGTCAGATATTTTGGCCGGCCAGTATGTTTGATTCTTACTGAATTTTCATATCTGACCCGGTTCAACACAACTAAACTATACATATTTTTACCCTTACCTGATCAGTTTTAAAACAACTCCTTATCCGATCATCACCTTCCGACCGAGTGAAAGATTTCAAACAGCCCCGTAGACCATAACATTATGCAGCTAACACAATACTTGTAATATGTGGCATTAGGTTTTGAAAAAAAGTTACATTAGATTTTAAAAAGGTTGCATGAGTCTAAAACAATCACTTTGGCAAAAGCTCCACCGGATGAAGTTGCATTAAATTAAAACAATTTTTTAGATAATACAATATTTTTCTTAACAAATGCAATATTTTTTTAAAAGTTGTTTCCAAAGAGTTATTTTCTAGTAGTGACTTAATAAAACATTTTTTTTTCAATTTTAGTTATTTTATTAACGCGTTACATACATACACTTGTGTTTATTGCGTTCTCATTCTAATATTGATTGTGAAATTAACATGCATTATATGTATATATCATTAAAAGTTACTTCCATTATAATAATATCTTTTTTTCTTTATTACTTTCTTTTCTATATACAACAAACTTAGTTTCCACTATTTCTTCTCTTGTTCTTCAATCACTGCTGCTTTTCATCTTTTTCTCTTTTCCGCCTTGAATGATCACCTAGGAATAGGTGCATATTTCCATGATTTAAGTTAAACAAGACCCCGATCCCCATTCGAATGTATATCGTTGATTTAGATAATCAGTTGATACGCTCATTGAATAAAGTTAAACCGAAGAGAAATTGGTTAGGTTTCAATATACGTAGACGTGCAATTCGTTTACGAATTTACCATATGAGCTAGGCCTACATCGTCAATAATCAAGTTGTTTTTGTAAAGGTGATTGAGTCATGAGTTTTATTGGTTATACAAAAGCGAAACCATTCCTACATTTTATGCATGCTACGGTCTTAAAATACATGGGAACAATAAGCCAATGGGAACTAAAGACTATATGTATAGCCCTCCCAAAGAGAGAAAATAATAACATAAGCAATAAAAAAAGGTGATGAAATTATGTGTATATAGGTGCTTCAAAACCATAAAAATACGACAAATAAAACTCACAAGAACAACAATTTATTTATATAATACTAATTATCAATTTAGTTATGTATTATGGTTTGTATCTTATGTTTTATGAATTGTATCTTATTTTGTTTTTATTTTTTTTTACTTTTAACCTTATAGGCTTTAACATTTATATTTAACATTAACATCTTTTTTCACTTTCAACTTTATTAGCATTTACTTTATTCTTTTACAAAATTTTCATTTTACGTATCGACTTAAACTTTTTGTGTTAACATACTGCAACATGCGTATATGATTCAACATCCTTACATCTATTTTTTTTTCTAACGGTCACATTGTGCATAGTTTAATGTTTTTACATCTATATTTCGTATAATTTTTATTTATTTTGTTTTACAAGTTTTTTTTTTATGTTTGTGGTCACTAGCAATTATATAACATTGATGCTGCCTATAATGATTTTATGTTCTCACCACAACACATGGGACTTCAATGCTAGTTTATACTAAAATTGATTTCTCTCTAATTAATTAAATTCTTTGTGTCTCTTTATCTTATTTGCATCAAGTTTCATATGTATTATGTAGATCAAAAAGTTATAATAAACCTACGTATCTTTAAATGTTTATAATATACAACTATACATTATTTACACATGCTAATTAGTATTAGTATGCATTCTCACATGAAAATGATGTGTTTTATTAATTAGTCGTGTTAAAATCTTAAGCAATTACCAAATAAAATGAATTATCTCGAATAGTTCCCCCGAGTAGCTAGTTCTTCTGGTATATATTTGTGGTGTGATAAGAAATCTTCGATATATAATTATAAATGATTAGAAATACTACGAAACACTACATTATTATTATGATATATCAAACAAACAAACATTAACCGTTTATTTTTTATTTTTTTGTTTTATCAATGGTTCATATGTATATCAAAAACCACCAGATTAACATGCTTTTTATAAGTTGTTTTCTACGAACTCTTCCTATATAAACTAAGGTGTATATATACAAACACATGGGAAAGTTATTTTAAGAATTAAATTTTGTCTAACAAAACTAAAAACGTATTGTCTTTTCTAAACTTGTACTGTCTGTTTCAATTTTTATACTATTTGTTATAAAATTGATGTTGTTAGATTAAATTCTATATTATGCATTTTAATTTTTTATTATCTTTTCATATTTGTAACGAATATTTTTAACATTTTGTATCGTCAAATTCCGATTTTATAGTTAAGAAATTCATCACCAATAATATATTCAAATATGTGACAAGCTAATTCTAGTTTTGCTGAAATTAGTTCAATTCAAATTCATTTGAGTCCGTTTTGAGGTGATTGAAATTCTTTTCTAAAATAATATATTAGACATACATTAGTTATTATGTAAATCTAAACCTAGCTAAAAACACACGTAGATACAAACAAAGATTTTTCTTTAATTCCTTAAACCTTCCTCCCTTTTTCTTTGTTGTGTTAAAACTCAGTAACAGTAATAACTAATAACTATATATCAACTTTTAGTTATTTTAATTAATATTAGTTAATTTAATCCCAAATTAAAAAGGGTTTCCCACCTTTAAAAGACGAACCCTATTCTTCTTCCCTACATGCATTTCCATTTGTTCTTCTTGAATCTCTCTTCACACACACACACACACAAGATTAAGAAACAAACAAAGAATTAAGAATGTTCTCCAAGAAAGCAGCTGCAGGTTCAACAACTACTATGAATTCACTTCACCATAACCATAACCATCATCATCATCATCATGAAAGATCCAACATGTGTGGAGTTGGTGCTAATAACCACAGCACTGTACAAGGTGACTCGGGTCTTGTCCTCACCACTGACCCCAAACCGCGGCTTAGGTGGACCGTCGAGCTCCATGAGCGGTTTGTTGATGCTGTGGCTCAGCTTGGCGGACCTGACAGTATGCTTATAACTTAACTTATCTTCTTTACATTCAATTCATATATGTATATAGTAGTAATAAGTGTGTATCTATATGTGCGCGCGTGTGTGTCGTGTGTGTTGACTGATGTCGAAAGATTGTGTATGTTTGTAGAGGCGACACCAAAGACAATCATGAGAGTCATGGGTGTAAAGGGTCTCACACTTTATCATCTCAAGAGCCATCTTCAGGTATATCACAATGTTATGTTAAGAACCGAGAGAAATGATTCAATGAAAAGAACAAAATGGGTATAAGATAAAAAAAATAAATGGCTTTTTTTTTCTCAACCCTCCTCTTCTTTGATTTTATTTATTATCTCTTGATTTTCTTTTAAGAAAAGTAAAAAGATATGTGCATATGCATCTAAGCACAAGACTATAAACACCAGTTTTTTACAAATTAATCCATAACATATTCGATTAATTTATATAATGCATAGATATAAGAGCCGAAGTGGTTTGACACTTCTCTGACATATTATTGGTTCTGAAATGAATGTTTTTCTATGTATATTTATTTGTGTATGTGTCTATACATAGATAGTTAACGGTTTCCACTATCATTTTCTTGATTCAATCGTGTTTTGAAATAGAAATTCAGGCTAGGAAAGCAGCCTCATAAGGAATTTAATGACCACTCAATAAAAGAAAGTGAAAGAGGTGAGTTATATACTCTATATGTGTATTTCAATTCATACTCCAAATCATAATAAAAACACACTAAAATCTATCTACATGCACAATATATATGCTCAAAATGCACTAATAAAATGTTTGATCACAGCTTCTGCATTAGAACTCCAAAGAAACACCAATGCATCATCTTCTGGAATGATGGGCCGAAGCATGAACGAGTAAGTGTTCACTTCTTACATATGTATACGCCTTGTGTACATATGTTTTATATTGTTCAATGGTCTTAACGTCGGAAATTGTTGTAATTAGGATGCAAATTGAGGTTCAGAGAAGACTTCATGAACAATTAGAGGTACCTGCTAGCTGATACGCGATTCTTTTAATTTTTTTTCACGCGTATATATGTTAACTAGTGAATACTTACAAATGGTGTTATAATATGCAGGTACAAAGGCATCTGCAGTTAAGGATAGAGGCACAAGGGAAATACATGCAGTCAATACTGGAGAAAGCTTGTCAAACATTAGCTGTAGATCAAAGCATGGCTGCAGCTGCTGTTGGTGGTGGTGATGGTTACAATAATAATGGTAATAAAGTGTGAAAACTTTTGTGTAACACTAATCTAATATAGAGAGAAAGTATAGAAAAAATATGAAACTGAGAAAACAGATAATGTATACTGTATTTTGTGTTTTTGAGATACAACTAACTAGTTAACCGCTTAACTACCCATGTGTAACTAACTGACTAACCAACTAACTAACTATCATTAGTTCGTTACATTCTATACTGTTAACATTTCTTCTCAAGCTAAACGTCAGTATCAGTGTATTGCAAATAAGGGAAAATTAATATTTAGTTCCATTTTTTGAATCAAAATGGAAAATAATAGTGAAAACTTTCTAATGATTGGTTCATTTGAATCCAAAGTGTTTTCCGTGGAGGAGGCCCAACCACTTTACATGCTGGGCCTAAGGGTCCATGTAGTTAGCCCAATCTGCTACGATGAACGAGAAGGCCCATTTTGGCCCATTTAGTGAAAGACGATCGCTGTGCTTTAGCAAGATGGACGTGTGAACACGCGAATAACCATGATCTTTGATTGCATGATTATAGAGAGTCGGCGTGGTCTGAAAAAGGAGATCGATTAGATGCTCTGATACCATATAAAGTTTTGTATAATATTTATATCTAGATAAAAAGTATAAAAATAGAAGTTACGAATTTCTACCATTTCCTGAACAAGGTAATCATAATACAACCTAAATAAAGTAACTAGTTATTAACTACTTAATAACAAAGTATAACTAACTAACTAACTTACTACCATCAACTAATTACATTTTATAGTCTTAACAAAGTGACATGAAATACTGGTGCAGGCATTGGAATGCATATGAATATCAATGCAAGCACTAGCAGCACTAGACATCTTGATCAACCGCCACCCGACCATAGAGCTAACGCGATGTTTTTTCCAGGTGATCACTTTGGGTCTCTTAACTTTCCATCCTTTCAAGACCTTAACCTTTATGGCACTTCATCTCCACCCGCCGTAGGAACAACAGGTGGTGCTCTTTTTCATCACTAATTTACGAGTGTTTGAAATTGCGTAATTAAACTTGTTGTATGCTTATTGATTTTAGAGTGTTTCAAATTGTTTATCAAAAGGTTTAATCTAATTATACATAAGTTAATAAACAGTTTAACGTTGCTTATTCCAGATTGCTTAATACAAAAAATAGATAAACAAAATAATTGTCATAAGCAATCCTAAACTATATCGTTTAGGATTGCTTATTAAACATGCGTATTTGTTTATCTTTTTAAAATAATTAAGTACGTACACTGGAATAAACTAAAACACTCTCATTAGTCATTACTCTTGATCAACTATATCAAAACACAATAAGCAAATAAACATTTCAACATACATATATACATACATTAATGAATCAAGTTTTAAATGGTATGATATGATATAGCACAGGTACCATTGTCACCCGAAAGAGCCCCTTAATGCAGTTAGACAATGAACTCCACCTCGAAGATGATCATGACCAACAACACGAGCATCATAATGTTGAAACAAAGCCATTAACTTTAGCTAACAACAGCTCTAAAGAAGGGGAAGATGGGTGTGATCTTGATCCAACTGTCTCCAACCATATTCTTGAAACAAAGCCACTAACTTTAGCTAGTAGCCATAATATTATCGATCATCAGCATCGCGGTTTAGGGCCCGCAGATCATCCAAAGTTGGAGACAACATCACCAAGAAAACCACAATTGTCATCAAACAGTAATTCTAGAGAGTCCAATGAGGAAGAAGCTCTTACTTTGGCTAGCTAGCTCATTCCTATGCATATATATACACACATAAAAATATGTGCCTGTATTAGATTATATATAGCATTTTAAATTTCAAATTCAGACAATTATATATAGGAAATTATATATGCTAATTAATATTTATATAATTAATTTACTAATTATAGTATTTTTTATTTGATTGCTAATTTTGGTGGTGTAAAGAAGTTGCTGATGTTATCAGATTCAGGCATGCATTCTCTATTTTGGTAATTTGATGTAATCCCACAATATTGTTTGGTAATTTGATGTATACTTTGTAATTATATTTAAATTATGAAGATCAGGTATTGGTGCTTCATTTACTTCATGTTTGTATCTGCATTTCTTTAGCTTTAAATACAAGATTTTAATTCTGTTGGATACATGTATGCATGTATGGGGACGATTTCACTATTTGTTGTTTATTCGTCCCCGAACTGTTGCTGTGTAGCGTAAGCGAGTTCTTCATCAATAAGTGGGATTGACGTTACTCATACGCTTCAACATTTTCAATGTATTAGGATTACCATGTAGCGGTAATGCAACGGTAAATCCAGTTAACCGTGTGCAGCCGTCCAAACGTAACTTAAAACCACACCGGATTTTGAGTTTTCAAATCCTAATATCAATTATATTTATATTTTTCTACATTGTAATACAATCACGTCTAAAGGGACAACAGATTATGTGAGTATGACACTATAGTGTGATTGGAGCTTTTCTTGAATAAACATTCTCAAATGCAAACTGTAGAAATGGTCAAATAATAAACTCTCTTGAATTGTGAACTTTGTCATACTTGATATCGAAATTCTAGGTTGACCGTTAACCTACTTTAATAATACATGTCTAGAAAAAGTATCTATCTTTTAAATTATATATTAATACATTATTCTTAGGTACTTTTTTTCAATATAAAAATTCAATTTGCAACTTAAGTTTCAAACTTCACCTTGAAGTTTTTTTTAAATTATGTTTATTACCAAAACATATATTTAAAACCTGAAAACATAAAACATCTAAATGTCTTGTTGTATATATAATTGAAAATAGAACGTTGATATAGAATTACCATTGATTATTTTACGCATTAAAAAATAGGTTAAACGGATCAGGTTTGTGTTACATAATTTTATATGGGTTGAACTTATTGACCCGAACAAAAATACGGGTTATGTTTGATTCAACATTCCGACCCACCAACCCGTAACCCGCTAACCCGTCAACCCGACACGATTGACACCCATATTACGCATTGTCTAGACCAAAATGTTGCCAAACAGCTTAGTTCATTGTTGTATGTAGAAACCCAGCAATGGTTACGTTGCCTAACAAGTAACCAACTCCACCAAAAGATAGCCCAATTTTCAAAACCATTATAGAGTGTTTTCGAGAGCGTTTTTAGAGCCTACTTTGAGTTAATAGAAATTATAAAGCGTTTTCAAGAGTTGTGATTGAACCAACACATTTAACACTTAACTAAACTAACAAATCAAGGAAAACAACGACTAAAAAAATCCAATGAAAAAGGGTTAAAAGATGGCTATATAGCCAACTTTTAACAAACCAAATACGTCCAACAACTAGAACCAGTCCCACCCACCCGAATGTAAAATCCCTATCCCAACCTGGTTTTCCACTAAAAATCCACTATTAAACCGTCTTTTCAAGTAGGAACCAAAACCCGCTCCGGTTCTGGTCGGGCCTTCGGTTCCGGTTCAAAACTGGTTTTTTATCACCTCTAAGGTGGTGTTTGTTTTTTAAAAAAAAGTTTACGTAGGCTCTTCTATCTGCAATGTACAGACATTGCCATCTGCATACTTTTGTCTTTTCAAACAAGTTTCATTAAAAAGCATATGTGCAATCTCTTCTTGGTGACGAATTGGCCTAGCCACTTTTAAGATATTTTAAGATCTGTAAAGAGATGACACGCGTAGCTCATGTATCAAACATACAAACGACTTATTTAATTACTTATATATTATGTCTATAATTTTTTATATGTTTTTATAAACCAGTGAAATAATAAAGTCTAGACTCTTTGATTTTAATTATTTTTAAAAATGTAAAAAAAAATTAAAATTATTTTTTTATTAAACAAGTTTAGTAGTATATAAACAGATCGACAATTACCAGTCTTACGACACCACCACCACCACCCACCGTCCACCACCATACACCACCACCCACCGTCCACCACCATACACCACCACCCACCGTCCACCACCACCACCATCCAGCACCAGCACCACCACCACCGTTCGTACACCCCACCAGTTTATTTTAACAGTTTACAGACGTTAAAAAATAAACACTCTTCTTATTACAGACTACAAAGTTTTGATCCATACATTGTTCTACAAATGTCTGTAATCATAATACGCAGATTATTGCAGAATTTTATTTTTGAAAAAACAACCTGTACCTAACTAACCGCTAACCACAACGAAAAGAAAAATGGAATTATCAAGTATGTGCCTATCTGGGCTCAGTCTGTTCACAGCCCACTAGCCCAGCACCAGCTCGGCCCATCAACGATTCTTCTTCTTCTTCTTCTTCTTCGTATCATCAAATCGGATCTTCAAGTTCCACCGACTCCGGCGATCGACGAACAACCACCACAAACAAGGGTGTAAAAATGTCGATACTATGGGAAAAAAGCTCCGCATGGAGATGGTTAGTGAGAAAAACGAGGGATTCAAAGCCCTTTTTCTTCGGTTTCGCCACGGTGTGTGCGGTGGTTCCCGGTGTCGTCGGCTATTACGTGATGCAACTCACCAATTCACGCAACGATCAGCTCGAAGCCCAGCTCCGACGTGACGCCCGACCCGATACACTTGTAAGTACACCTTTCCATATCTCTATCTTTGCTCCGATTGAATGAATTGCTGTGTCGATTAGAATTTAGATGTCCCCCATTTGATTGATGCTTGATGAATCGTGATTTGTGTGTTTTGGGGATTGGTGAGTGATATTGTTCAACTTAATTTCATTATGATCAGAGTATTGGGCTTTAGGGTTTAGGGGATTTGTATTGTTGTAAGATCTGTTGGCAGTTGTGGTGCTGAAAGTTTAGGGTTTTGGGGGGTTATATTGTTATATGATATGTTAATAATGCTACACTTCAGCTTAAGGAAACAAGTGTGTTTATCTTGTGCTTAAGTACTTGAGAAGTGAACACTCATTGATCAGTTCATTAGGGCTAATTGCTAGGCTTGGCGAAAGAGGCGGGTTGGGTGACGGGTCAAATGGGTTGGGTTTGGTTTGGTTAAACCGTTAGACGTATTTTAACTAAAAACGGGTTGTTTTAAAAGTTATTAATTTGGTTCGGGTCAAAATGTGTTCTAAACAGGACCTAGGTTGAAATGAGTCTTTTGAGGGGGAAAAGAAAAGGGTATCAGAATGGATTCATGTGCTATATATGAATTCTTTAAATCTGTATGTGTTAAGACTTAAGAGTAGTTAGTTAGTTAGTTACAGTTACTTAAGTGATTTAGTAGTTAATTGATTGGTTAGTTGTATCGGCCACTACAAAAGCCTAGTTAGGACCATTGTAGCAACTTTTGTTTGAACAGTTAACTCATACGCCCACTAAACCTACTCCTAAATCTACATTGTCTGTTTAGTGTTTATAGTGAGACTTGAGCCCTTAATCATTTGGAATGGACACCATTCTAACACCTGTTGGTCCAGAATCATATATCACACGCAGAAACACATGATTTTTGACAAAGTACTTGTCAGATTCTCATAATGATTATGAACGAAAGACCATGTATAACACAATACAATAATCCCTATTTAAACTGCACATTAACCTGGTTTTCTAATACAATAATAATTCCAAACAAACTTGAATTATCCACAACTTCATTGATCCATCCAAACTCCTAGATTTTCCTACATTTTCTCAGTTTTCATACTTTCTCTCTAGATTTAGATTAGATTTGATAGATTTCTGCTAATTCAAAAGTTTATATGAATCAGTTGATGGGGAAAGTGAATAAAGAGAGGCTGGGAGAATTCCTTGGGGAGTTGCAGAGGAAGGAAGATACTAACGATAGGTATGTTGCTGCTTTAAAGGGGGAAACTTTAACCCGAAATCCATACATCAGAATTCAACCTCTCAACACCCCTCAAGCTGATGATGGTAGAAGCAGCAGCTAGGTGAGATTACACTTTTCTCAAAATATTATGTGATTTTGCAAGTTTATGATTATAGATAAAGTTGCAAGAAGAAAAAAGAAAGAAGTTTATGTTGTACCTGAAGATGATATGACTTGATTGTTCTCCTTCTGTATTTTGCTTCTGTCTTGCCTTTTCTGCAAGAAAATTAAACTTGTGACATTTTTAAATTCAGAAAAAAGTAGATAAATATTGGTGTGTCTATATGCAGTTGAAACTAACTGAACTGTTTCAACCAAGCAAGTCAGCTGGCTCGACAGTTTTGAGATTCACACGGTTCTGTTCATAATTTGATTTTGACGGTTTGACAGTTAAACATGGTTTCGAATTTGGAACCGACCATTCCAATTAATAGCCTTTTGATCTTTTTTATTTATTTATTTTGTTATACTTATAGACAATTTTATCATTGTAATGCAAACCAATGATTCAAAGGGAAAAAATAAAAATTAAAAATCTAACTTAACCATCAAAACTGAATTGTTAAACCGTCAAACTGAATTGTTAAACCGTCAAACTAAATTTGTTTCCTGAAACCATAGTTGTGGTTTGTTGTTTCTTAGAACTATAGTTACAAATTTACAATATGTGTTTTGAAACCATAGTTAACGAACCTAAATAAGTGTAAAAAGGATTCGTTCCTATTTTCATGTTTTTCTAACCTGCTTATTAACTTTTAAGAGTATCAAATGCCTATATTATATCTTTCTGAACATACCAAATTATTCGACCTAACAATAAAAAAACCACACCACTTACATTACATGTTAAAACTATAGTTTTCGGGTATGATTTGTAAAATTAAAATGCATGATCAATTAAGAATATAGATCATGATCCTTAACCAAATAGGGCTTTATTAAAATAGAGGGAGTTTTAAGTTGGGCTACAGGATTTTCTAATCTATGATAAATTTCTTATGAGGGTGGTATTGGATTCCGTACTCGAGTAATAAAAATAATTAGGGTAGCTAATTGCGCATTAGTGATCCTAGCTACCGTTCAAAAAGAATTTAAGGGAATACCATACCATCACATGGCTCATTAATTTAGCAAAAACTGGCCTAAAAAAATTTCTACTAGAGTTGGGGGAATACAGTCTATACAAACTATTACTTCATTAACTAGGTTAGATACCTCGTGTTAAACATGTTAAAATTGTGAATATCGTATGTAAGAACATAAACTTGTAAATATGAAATTGTGAGATGGTAAAACATACCTGGACTTGAGAAGATGAAACCGTAATGTACATATTGTTTTAATGTGAGTAATTGCTCATTGTAATTAAATTTGACTTCGTAATTCTTGATATTTTAAAATCTTTGCTTAAAAATATGACGTTTAAAGTATTTTAATTAACAATGATTAGCTGGAAATTAAATCTAACTTAAAAATAATTAACTCTCACTAAAAAAATTAATAAAACATATTATATATTTTTAGGAAAAAGTTATTTTGATTAATATAATAGTAAATGAACATTTATTAAGAAAATTATTATAATATATTAATTTGTAACTTTATTTTAGTGATGACATGTGATCAAATTCTAGACAGATTGTATGTTGACATCCTTAAAAATGTTGTGCCTTCAAAAGATCTTGATCTATTAGTATAGACTATTATAGAATTCTGTATACTACACGGGTTAGATAAATAGTAAATTAATAATTATTTATTAATATTTAAAAACAATAAATATTATGCGATAAAATATGATTGAAATTACATATAATTAACTATTTTAGGTAATAAAACAATAACAACATTCTTCAAACTTTTGTTTTTAAAAAACTTATGTTTTAAATTTTTTTTAAAACACTAATTTTAATTAATTATTTAAACAGTTTCAATTTTTTAAAATTTTTTCGTATTAAAAAACTTAATATTTATAAAATTATGTTTTTAAAAAAGTTATATTTTTTTATTAAAAAGAGGAATATTTTTAACTTATCAAAAATATGTTTATAATTTAAAAAGTAAATAAGTAATCATTAACATTTAATGTATTACTAAACAGTTAATTTTTATACTAGTAACAACATGTGTTCAAATCCTAATTATAGCTTAGGTGGATAGTGTAAAAAATACTATATGAATTCTAAACATATTGTTTTATTAATATAGATAGTATTTAAATATAGATTTAATTTAACAAAACTTTAGAAAATTTAACAAAACTTTAAAAGGAGGGTAAAATCTATGTCACGTATATATATCCAGCGGATCACACTCATACCATGAAATGAGCATATAAATATAGATTTAAATTTAACAAAACTTTAGAAAATGAATAAAAGGGAAAAAATGAATACCCTGCATTAAAAGGAGGGTAAAAAATAAAAGAAATTATGTTAAACATCACACATTGTATCGATGTTCAATTTGATTTTCCTTGCGGCATCTTCCACTTTACATATAATATAATTATATAAACATATATAAAAATATAAACTGATTTTACACTTTTAAACTGAAAGGAAGGAAAAAAAAACTTGATATAGTGTATACATACTTAAACAATAAAATAAGGATAGAATCTTTTAAAAAAGATTCATTAAAAAACAAAACACACCTATATCCTAGAAACGTATTAATAGACACGTCATGTACAAATACTTTGAGGACCATTCTGCAATTTGAGCTACTTTAATGTAGACGTGTACAAACTGGGTTTGGGGTCCAAACCAGTTCGGGGTCCAAACCGAAACCGGTTTGGTCAAAGTTGGTCAAAACCGGTTTGGCCCCAAATCGGTTCGGGTTGGAACCGGTTCCAAACCCAAAAATCCCAACCCTATCAAACCAGTTCGGGCCCAAACCGGTTCGTCTCAAACCGGTTTTTTTTTTAAATTTGGATTTTTTTTATATTCAAAGAAAATTTTAAACTTTTTATTAAAACATTTAAAACATAAAACAATATATAATATAAACAATTTATAACATTTATAAATATATATAAACATTTAAACAAATTAAACATATATAAACATTTAAACAATTTATAACATTTATAAACATATATAAACATTTAAAACATTTAAACAAATTAAAACATTTAAACAATTTAAAACATTTATAAACACATATATATAATTTTAAACACAAGTAAAGTACATAAAACATTTATAAAATTTAAAAAACATACAAGAGTAAATAAAAATCTTTAAAACTAAACATTTATAAAATTTAAAAAACATACAAGGGTAAAGTATATAAAACATTTATAAAATTTTTAAAACTAAACATTTAGCATAGTCGTTTCTTTGTTCGTCCGTATTATACTTGTATGTTTATTACTCGTCACCAGAACCGAAACTGTTACGAATGTAGTAATCATATGCCGCTTCATCATCAGTCATTTCTGGTGTCAATCCGCTCTCTACCTCGTCCTCGTATAATTCTACTTCGTATTCCAGCTCTCTTTCAAGTGAACGTTTGTCCTGTACTCTTTCTAGGGCATCCAAATAATCTTTCAAGCAAATTGACATTTCAACCGCTTGTGGAGTGAGTCGAATTCGTCTTATTGATATAACTCTGTCACTAACAGAAAAAACAGATTCCGAAGCTACCATGGAAGCTTGGACGGTTAGTAAATCTAGGGCCATGGTGGATAGGATGGGAAATTGATATTCTTTACCTTTCTACCAAGTCAACAAGTCAAAAATTTTAAAATCTTATGGAGTCATGGTCGATAAAAAGTTTGTAACACCATACCTCCCGACTTCACTACTCGAAGTGTTACCACGTTGACGTTTATTACATTCATCCTTTAAAATATTATATAAATCAAACATTGGATCATTCGAACTTTTGGCATTTACCGCATGTCTTAAAGCGACATGAATTTGTGATGTTTCCCCGTATTTTAATAAATAAACATCATACATTTGAATAAATTGTTTGTTAAAAGTAGCTTTTAAAGTTTACTATACATTGGGTTACCAACTTTTAAATTCAAATTAAAAGTAATTTTATTAAGTAAAGTTTCAACCCCCAACAAATTTAAACAAAGGTTTAATGTTTAAAGTGGCGGCACATGTAATAACGGGAGACATATCTTTAAAATACTTTATAAATTTGTCTTTCATTGGGGGTATCATATCGGAATAAGGTCTACCCCTACACGACATTTCATTTAATTTTGAAATCATTAAATAAATTTGGTGAAGCACTAAAGGACTCGTTGGGTAATAAGCTCCAGAAAGACACATAGTTGCGTTTTTAAAATTTTGAAACATTTTTGTTACTTCTTTGATAATGGCCCAACCTGATGGATGATAAAAATTTGTCTTTTCCCGACTTGCCAAACTATTATGAAATGCTATTAATCTTTCTTTTTATTCAATAGCCTTTTCAAACATGTTACAAGTGGAATTTCATCGTGTTGGTATGTCCCAATTCGAGCCTAAACATTTGGTATTTGCGTCTTTACAAAACTTGTGATATTTAGTATATCTTTGGTTATTACTAAAAATATCACGTAACATTCTTTTAAAACAATTTTTAACTGTTTCAATCGTTTTTAAATCGTCTTGAACGACTAAGTTTATGATGTGAGCAACACATCGACTATGAAAAAACACACCCTCACACATTGGTTTATATTTTAATTTCAAATGATCTATCGCAAGAGTATTATTTGACGAATTATCAAAAAGATATAGAATTTTTTTTTTCTAATTTATACGTTTGAATAACTTTATCAATAAGATAAAAAATGTTTTGGCCGGTGTGAGGATAATCAAACAATTCAAACGCAATCGTACGTTTCATCATTTGCCACGAATTGGGTTCAACCCAATTGGCGGTGACATAACTGTACGAGTCCAGTGAACCATGAGGTGTCGACCAAACATCACTAGTTAAGTTAACACCGGTTTGTAAATTTTCAAAATAAGATATTAATTCATTTTTAGTTTTTTTCCACATTTTTAAACAATCTCTTCGAAAAGTAGCGCGACTTACATTGGTGTAACGTGGTTGGAGAGTTCCTTGAATGAGTCGAGTCAAACGTTCGTTGTTGAAATGTTTGAATGGTAAGCTTTATTGAATTACAAATTGCGTAACCGCATCAACATTATAAGCCCAAATATTTCTTTCATTTATTATCGAAGCTTGACCTTGAGAAGGTTCACCTTTTAACGCTTTACAATATTTATTTGAAATATGGTTTTTAACATTGTGTTTGCATCTTTTTTGAAAAACTTATGACAAAACTTGCAACGAGCCTTGTTTGGACCGCTAGCCATTTGACATAAATCGTAATTGCACCATACTTCGGGGTTCCTATTCGTATGAAGGATTGCTACCACCACGTTACTTGAAGACGCTTTACAACCAACGGATAATTGAACACTTGATGAAACCATTTGAGAGATTTTTTATGAGAGCGTTTAAAACGAAAGTATTTGTGAGAGCGTTTTTTAGATGTTTGAAAGTAGAGAGTGTTATAAGTTGTTGTGATTCAACCAAAACATCAAATACATATATATACTAACCTAGTGGGGGTATAATGGTAAGAAAACATAAAAAAACGGTCAAAAATGGTACAAACGGCTATATAGCCGTTACCCAACGGTAACCGGTTTGGAACCGGTTCGGTTCAAAAACCGGTTTTAATTTTCAAAATGAAAATCCGGGAGGGGGGGGACCGCGGGTTGGGTCGGTTTCGAACCCAAACCGGTTCCCGAACCGGTTTTTGGGCACGGCAAAACTAAGAAACAGTCTAAATGCCTTTTACAAACCGATATACCAAAATTATATCAAATTAAGCCCACGCGTATTTACGTTTTTCATTGGATGGATGCTAAAATAAAATCTACACAAAAATGCAGATATACATAACATGTCATGAAAGTAAATTTTTAAAACAAAAAGAAGTTTAAAATACATTATACTTGATGCTATGTTTGATGTTTACTAATAAAAATATCAAGGATACAAAAGAATGCGATGTATACAAATATATTTAATCAGTAATTTAGAAAAGTATAAGGAAAATAATGAAAAGCCATACTAAAAGAAGGATAAATAACAAGATGAAAAGAATACACCCTCTTAAACTCCACACGTGGGTTATGTAGAGAATATGCTAGGAATTTTAGTATAGGATTACAATAGTTGTACTTGGTTTAAAGAGATTGTATTTTATTGAATAGTGATGGCGGTTGGAAAAGCATGTGTGGCAAGCAAGTCTCATAATAGTACCTTATATGCATCTAAAATTGTAAATCACTATTAACAAACTTGAAAATATTATTGCTATATATGAAAAAAGAAATGAGGATGAAGAGTAAACCAAGGCTATTTTGATAATTTTGGTACTTCTTTCAAAACCTAAGAACCGTGTTCTTTCTCTCTTTTTTCAACTTGCTCTGCTACAACCTCAGCTCACCACCACCAATTATATTGCTCTCTTCCCCGCCCACCGCCACCGCCTGTACCGCCACCGCCACCGCCTGTACCGCCACCGCTGCACCGCTGTAACCTGCACCTTTGCAACCATAAGGGGAGCGAGGGGGTTCTCGGTTATGTTTCGATGGAGATGGAAATTCGAGGGTGGGTGTCTGTCACCGTGCAGGCGGTTACGATGGTGATGTTCAGTTTGGCCGCCCTTTAACACCGTCGCTGATACCGCTGATTGATGTTATGTTTTGTCACCAGCGGCTATGGTGACCGTTGGCCTCTCTTTTGTTGTTGATGATGGCGGTTGCGGGTGGAGATGGTGTCGGCGTCGGTTGTCACCCTACCTCCCCTTTTAGGTTGAGGTGGGACCGGTGACGGTAGGGATGGTGGTGGTACGACCACCTCTGTTGTCTCTTCCTCTCACCATATGTTGGTCACTGTTGTGTCGACGTCGGGTGTCGTGTTGCCTCCTGTTTTAGGTTGAGGTGGGGGGCCCGACGGTGACGGCGGTGATGGTGGTGGTGCGTTATTACGAACGCCTCTATTGTCTTTCCCCCTACGATTTGTAGAGAGTGATAGTGAGGGAAAACCTCAGTTGTCTTTGAACATATTTATGAGCTATGTTTGCTTTCTGGGATATACTCTAGAATAAATTGTAAATATGCTCGATGACAATGGTCCTGGCACATGTCGGCATCCTAGAGCTTAAAGCCACAAATGCTGAAACTCTTGGAGGGTTTTTCATGGGTTTCATGATTTTTTATGCATGATTTTTATATCATTGATGAATGTAGATCACCATTGATCACCTAATTTAATTGGATTTGGTTGAGACTACGATGCCAAGGAACTCCAGGTCTTCGTTGTTTAGCGTGACATTCTTCTTGGGTGCAGCCACAACGAGGTCTCCTTTCTAAGTCTCCGTGAAACCTAACTAACTGTCGTTCGTGGTTTGTGTTGGTGTTGCTATTATGTTGATCGCGTTAATTAGTTTGTATGTATTTTTCGTCTTATGCAGGTAATGTTAGCTTTATTTTTGTTTCACATGTATGATGAAATTATGGAGTTGGTGTTTGTTGTGTTGGCGTAGTAAACGGTCATTTTTAGTCACAATAAACTGTCAATTTGACCCGCAACAAACGTTAAAACAGATTTAATCTCGCCGCTATACAACTAGTTATATAAATAATGTAACAAGTAAGCTAAATCGAATCATGTTACTCTAATAAAATTATAACTATAGGTAACACGTGATATCATCACACTTATTCTTATCAAAATTTTCTAGTTTCTCTCATCTATTAAATAATTAAAATTGAGAATTATAGTAATGACCTTTTTAAAAAAGATATTTTTAAACGGTTTTTTTAAAACAAAATGTTTAATCTATTTTTTAGAAAAAACCAAAAAGTTTAAAAATAAAAGTTTAAAGTTAATATCATTGTTTTATTATAATTCTTACTTATACATAATTTCAATTCTATTTTATCATAGAATATCATTTTATAATTAAAAATGTGTATTCAATTTAATAGTTTATTTATTTAACTTGTGTTGTACATGGGTTTACTAAAACTATCATTTTGTGACTTCCATCCTTTCTGCAAAAATTAAAAGATACGTGTGTTTGTCTACTATTCCTTCCTTCGCTTAGCACGAAAATCCTTTTATCAGATCCGTCTCCTATAATTGTTTTTTTTCAAAACTTTTATTATTGTTATTAAATTAAAAAAAACTCATGTATTATACGTGTAAAGTAAACAATAAATAGCATTCGGTAATAATAATTTAAAGATTATAAGATGATTTAACAATTTAATTGATAATAAACAACAATTTGAATTTAAAAACTATAAGTTTCTAAAAGTTATTATTTAACAGGAAAAAAAAACTAAAAGATAAAAATAATGGGTCAGCAGATAATGACACGTACCTGGTAATATAATAGTAAAAAAAGATGGAAGACTAACCATAAAAACCCATCATAAATATGACACATGTCTCATCAAGACTAACATAAAACCCATCATAAACGATGTGTTTCTAAGCTTTAGAGGCGAAGATACTCGACATTCCTTTACAGATCATCTCTACGATAGATTACAACGAGAAGGAATCATATCTATCCTTTTAGAGATGATGATCGATGAAATCAACAGAGGTGAAGAATTGAAACCTGAGATCGAGAGAGCAATTGAAGTATATATCTAGGGGTTCGATAGTCGTATTATCAAAGAATCATGCAACTTCCACTTGGTGCCTCGATGAGCTTGCGTTCATCATGGATCAAAGGAGAAAGTGTAATCATTTTGTTCTACTTGTCTTTTATGATGTTGATCCCACACATGTTAAGAATCTAAGAGGAAGTTCTGACGAGTTAAGCTCGAGCTTTAGAAATAATTAACAAACAAGCTGAGCTCGAGCCCGAGTTTTTTTTTTTTTTAAATCAAAACAAGCTCGAGCGCATGTTCGAAGGTGAAAAATCTTAGGAATGCTTCATTACCGCATAAAGAAACAAACATGTAAACAAACAAAATAGCGAATACACTTGATGAAATCTAGGGAGAGTGAGGCGAGGCAAACCTTTCTATCCACAAGATAGAGACCCGGACTTGATTAAAAACATGTTATTTTTCTTGTTTTTTCGAAAGCATAATTCGGAAACACATCAAATGAACACATGTTTGCTTAAAAAGATCAATTTTGTAACGGGGAGAAGTATAATATATAAAGGGCTATCATTGATAATATACTCGTCTAAGTATTTTACTCTATAGTTAAGTATGTAATTAATGAGACTATTGGATGATATTGAATCATCAGAGCTTTTATGTCTCCATGCATTTCGATCTAAAATCCCCAAGAAAGATACCATCTGATATTGGGAAAGTCAGTTAAGTTTACTTGGAAGAGATCTTGATTGTCGAATTCAAGATGTACTTATAAGAAGTTATGAGTCATTGCCATGTGATACTTTGAAGGGGTTGTTTTACTTTCATCTGTTCTTCCTCCTAATCCTAATCATTTAACTTTTTTATAATTTTATGTCTTTTCCTTTCAGGGTTCAGAAACGATAGAAGGTTTAGCATTAGACATGAAAATGTTGTCACTAGAAAATTGTGCAATTAAGGTAAAAAACAGAAGTTTAGATTTTGTGTCATGTCCATGTGCATCACTCCTTACAAACTCTTTTCATGCTAAATATGCAGCTATCAAACCTTAAAACAGACGCACTTAAAAATATGGACCGCCTAAAATTTCTCCAGCTAAATTTTGTGAAGCTCGATGGATCTTACGAGAATTTTTCTGAAGATTTAAGATGGCTTTGTTGGCTTGGATTCCATTCAAGAAGCATGCCCTCTGACTTATGCATGGGAAACTTGGTGGCTCTAGATATGAGCTATAGCAAATTGGAAGTATTTGAACCCCCTACGGTAGTGAATCCTGTATCTTGTTTCTCATGATATTCTTGTTTTAATGATCATTTTCAAACCATACGATGCTAAAAGGTTTTCTATAATGTTCACTCATTGCGGATTCTAAATCTTAAAGACTCTCATGATCTCTTTGAAATCCGCAACATCTCTAAGATCCCTCATCTTGAGACTTTAATTCTTTGGAACTGTTATAGTTTGGTTAATGTTTGTAATACCCTTGCAAACCTCTTGCATTACTCAACATGACAGGACGTAGTAGCCTTGGTGACCTTATAGAACCTACTGTTTCTTTCCCATTTTCATTACATCGGCTATTCCTCAAAGACTGCCTTTTTGAATGCACTGATTCTTTTCCTTTGAGTTTCAGTCTTCAACTAGATTTGCAGTATTTGAATTTGGGCAACAGTTGGTTTGAGTTCTTGCCTTGCTATGATCATCTTCAAAATCTTCGGGTTCTTGACCTGAGTTTATGCTCTAGGCTCAAATGCCTTATATGCCTCCCTGATACACTTGCAGAATTGTATGTATATTACTGTGAGTCGCTAGAGAAAATAACTTTTCAATCACATCGATTCTCTTTGCAAGAGTTTGGTTATGAAGGTTGTATTAATCTATATGAGATTGAAGGCTTTATCAAACTAGTACCAAGGACACATGAATTGGCTAAAAGAATATCAAAACCAAGAGGTTTGTCTTGTTGGTGATGATGAGCTCACAATAGGCAGAAGTTCACATATCCAGGTTCATTGTTTCTCTCTAAAATACATCATTAATATACCATCATGCCAGCTAATCATAGAATGATTAATCCATTTTTTTGTTGCACAGATGTTGTACGAATTCGATATAATGAGCACATCTCTGCCGAATATAGAGGATCCAAACATGGCAACTGCTTATATATCAGAATTACCTTCTTTGTCCTTTGATGTGCCTTCGTGTCCCGAAAATAAAATGCTCAAAGGAATTAATGTAAGTTTCAAGTATGCATTAGCAGGTGATGGTTTTGCAAAATCAGTACACCCAATGGTGTTGATTTCAACTAAGCACAGGGGTGTTCTATCTATGTCGGCGTGATTTCTTTGTTGGTATATTGACTCCTGATTGGTTTAGGATATTAGTTGGTGACACCGTTGATTACACTGGTATGTTCCTCAATCTCGTCAAGCTATTTCTTTGTGTTTTCATATAAATCTAAGCTCTCTTATCTTTCTTTTTTATGTTATAGAGGTACGAGGATGGAGAAAGACAGGTCGACCGAAACAAGTGAATCCGTCATTTACAGAGTTGAAAACGGTTAGATGTATCATCCACGGTCCTCAATTGGTAAGTATGCCATGTAATGTTTGAACTTTTGTTGCATTAACTTGTTATAGAATAGATGAAGGCCAAGTGGATGTATTTTACCATGCAGTTGATCTAAGATCAACAGGACCTTTATGATTTTATCATATTACAACGGTTCTCATCCATATCCTTCCTGATATGCCTACAGATGTTTTAAGTTTTATAAGACTTGTTTTTTCATTTTTTTTCCTTTTTTGAATATTACATGAGTTGACATTGGTGAAAAGATTAACTGGACCATGATGTTAATTTGATTCTGATAAACATACAGGAGGACATGTACAAGATTACAGACATGTCCAAATTATCTAGTGGTGATAAAAATTGTAGCATTTACATCAAGCTTGCTTGAGGGGGAAATGAAATATGACACTATATCTGAATTAACCGACGCTGCAATGGAGGTAAGTGAATGTTAAGTTTAGTGAATAAATGAAAGAGCTTAATGTTTGGTCTTGTAGGAATCTGGCGATGAGACGTTCTATGATTGCACATCCGGTGATGAAATGTTTTACGATAGCATGTCTACTTTTGATGAATTCTTGATAGAGGAATCTGATATGTACTCACATGTAAGTACCCCCTTTATTTCAAGCAAAGGAGCAGGGCCCTAAAAAAGCTTGAACTTTTATTTTTATTCTAAAACAACACACTAGAAAATCATGTAACATATTTAGCTAATCTTTTCACTTATGTCAACTTGACAGTCACTTCTGCTCTCCCTCCTGGGCATCAGTGACCGAATAACAGATAAACCGAAACACAAACTAGAGACTGCGCGCACGTCTAAGGCATTTGCTTCTGATAAGATTAGGGAGTACTTCGCTCCCCCTCAAAGTGGATGGGTTGGAAAACAAGTGAACAAGATATTTTTCATACAGAAGATAAACCTCAAGACGAATATGTAAATGAAGGCGAACCTGGATACGAATCTGTAAGTGAAGACGAGGAATACGAAGGACCATTAAATAAAAAAGATCACTCTGTTCCTTGATGGAGGTATCACCTGGTTTCTTTTTTCCTGATTTCATAATATGTCCTATGAAGTTGCTACATCTCCAATTCAAACAAATAATACATATTTTTGTTTTACCATCACATCAGATCAATCGAGGATCAGACATTAACATTACCATGTCATGTGAAATTCGACTCGCGGTGCACCTGGTATGCTTCCATCTAATCAATTATGTTATGCCATAGAAAACACTGTTCATGCCAGAAGTAGTTTGGATTATTAAAGTTTGGTTGAGAATTTTACGGCGTAACAGAAAATTGTAGCAAAAGTCTAGTCTTTATCATCTCAGTTATTTGGGAGTGTTTGTCCAATTATTAAACCATAGACTCTTAAATTATTTAAAGATTAAATATCTCGAATCGATCGTTAAATGCAGTTCAACAAACAGCTACTATCAAGAAATTCACTGTGTTCCAAGTAGTTTTATGATCGTCTTGTTTATATAATGAATGAACTCAGGTGTAAAATCAGTAAAACACAAACACAATCGAGTGAATTGCTCACAATTGTGATTATACAAACCATAAACTCAGTTCATGACTATCTATCTTGGTACTGCCAACTTGTGTCCCAAGAATCGGGGAATAACCGTTAGAGGTAAAGTTTGTTTAGTTCACTTAAAAGTCAAATCTAAACGGCTTATGAAGACTCTTAATGGATAAGTTTTAAGAAGCATGACTATCTTGGCACACCAACTTGTGGCCCAAGACTCAAGGAATATGAATAAGAGGTCGGTTGATGAAGACTCTTAATGGGTAAGTTTTAAAAACATGTTGAATGATTTAAAAGCTACCTCTTCTTCATTCAATCCTCTTAATGGCTCAACACAAGATTGTCGATCAGCTCTAAATGTTGTTACCATAATCCTACTTTAGAAACAAATATCTCTGATTTGGTGAAAAACATATAACTGTCTAAGCAGACATTGACACTTTTGGCAAACCCACAGAATATTTTTGAGATAAATCACAATGCATGTTGAATGCCAATGAAAAGAATGCTGTGATATGGTCAAGCTAAGCCAGTAACTACAGACAGAGAATGGCGAGACATTTACATTTCTTACATCTCATAGACTCACGTATAGCTTCTATCAGATCACACCATATGCATATAAAACTAATTATGGAGATTGGTTCCATAAATACTCTTATATGACATTTTCATACACACCTAGGATGACATAATATCTTAAATTGAACTTTTGTGCTTGTATTTCGTCCATGTTCACACTCGCCACACCATGGCGTGACTCAACCACATGATGTCCATTCTGCAAACACGCATGTCCCGATGTCTTTGCCCATAATTGAAAGATTTTGAATGTGCAATATATCAATGATACAACAGGCCTACAAAACCCCAGAGTTGGTAATACTCCCTGACTATGAATTGTTTCACACAAAAAAAGGTTCAAACTTCAAACACATTATCAGAAAAGATTACCAATTCAATAACCACACATTACTGTGAACTTACCCTCACATAATCCTCTCCACAAGACTGCAGTTTTCAATCATGCATACACCAACATGGGTATCGAAACCAACTTCAATTCGAATGATAACCGCACAGTTACCTGTATAACCGAAAATTTTCCTTACTGACCCATCATATTGCCAAAAACAATTTGTGACACAAGCAGCAGTCTCCCAATCTATACAAACAATCAAAATAACTCTATTTGTTTTCTACTTGTATAACTAAGAGTTTTCCCAAAATTCACCAGAAATATACACAGAAACGGTTAAGGCCATAGAAAGCAATGCGTTTGTAGGTTTTACTTGGGTGAGGATGTCTGGGTCCACCAACTGCCTTCAGCGACAACTACCTTCTTCAGTTTTTGAGAGCCACCTTCACTAGATGATCCAGCTTCTGATACATCACCGATGTCTAAAGAATCTGGAAGATTCTCTGTAAAATCACCGGTATGCAGCTGCAAGATTGCAGATAATCCAGTTAACAAAACAAGAGACTAAGAATATGCGTAGGGTCTGTGATTGAGTGAGTGAGTGAGTGAGTGAGTGAGTGAGTGAGTGAGTGAGTGTGTGTGTGTGTGTGTGTTGTGGGTCATCAGAAACATTAAAACTTACATCAAGTTGATTCAGCATTTCAACAGTGGCTTCTATATCACCGCTGCATGCTGTATAGACACTGGAAAGAGACTCGTCAGAAACACCAGAAAAAACCATTTGAAGATATGCCAAATTCATGTCATGATCAACATCCATAGCTTGTTTTCCAGCTAACTCTGCAGTATGCGATGATGAACCATATGATGCAACAGAATGATTCTTGAGTTTCAAGCCATCAGGACCCTCAGGTACAGCATCAAGATTCTCAGTATATCTTGGTGACTGGTTTAGTGTAGTACTCCCATTATCATAGCTTTTGCTTTCATCAGTTGCTCCTCTTCTAGAGAGTGGAATGTATGAAGTAGCATATGGATTCAGCGGTGATGACCTTGCCTTCATTCTCTTAGTTCACAAATGACTTCTCATGTGCCAAACAAAAGAAAGAATTTCATGTGAACAGGTTTCAGCATAGATTATAACACTTTAGTAATGGTAATGCTACATTAACGCTATGATAGCACTAAGGCATCTTGACATCAACATCTTTTTTACCAACAAATATGCAGACTGAAGTAGTTGCATGACACCACATTCAGTACATTTCCTAATCATTACATATGCAAGCCAAAGAAAACTCGTACACAATTGAGCACGTTACTTGATATTCTCCACTGAATCCTGCTTAAAGACCAAAATCCACATAACACTTCATCTATTTAGGTATCGTCACACCTTATTAATTATTTAATTTAAATACCTTAATTACACGCATACATAAAGGCCATCAGCATTTCACCAAACATGTGTCGTCTTGAAAGATGAAAGAGTTATTATCAAGTCTAGAAGGCTAAAAGTGACGGGTCTAACAGTGCAAGAACTCAATAGTCTAGTTTTCTACCTTTAACCCCCCGTGACAGCCCCGGTTGTCAATTGCGACCGTAGCGGGCGCAATCACGCGCTACGTCACGTCTAGCCCTACGGTCGCGATGTAGTAAATTGCGATGTATAACGGTATTTTTTATTATTATTTTTTTAATTTTTAAATACACTAAAAACATAAATAGGGTTCCGGAGTGTTCGACATCGACTGACCTCGCCGCTATTCGGTTCCGGTTCCTCCGACACCTTCTCCTTCGATCGACCTCGCCGCCGCCCTCCCTCCTCCTTCACCTAGTCACCGACCTCGCCGGGCGTCGCCAGCCCTTCTCATCGATTGATACTTCGATTCTTCCTGCTTCAATTCCTTGCCAACAGCTGCCAGCCCTCCTCCTTTGATTGATACTTCGATTGACTTGATTCTTGCTGATTGACTTAATAAAAACGGTTTATTTACTTGATTCCTGCTGCTAAGGTAACGATTTGTGGAAATTTGACTATAATTATTCATTTTTTAATACTTTGCTGCTGTTGTAAATTATAATAGTAATTTTTGATACTTAGAATGTTGTTTTAAATAGAAATGACCACTAGAACTAGAAGAGAACCTGATATTGGTTGGAAATATGAGACTTTTGTACTAATTTATCGTTGAAACATGTTTATTTTAGTGAATGTACAGTTTTTTATAATTTCGACTCTTTATCGCTAAACACAAAATAGCGGTCGCTATTTACCGCTATTCGCGACATAGCATATAGGTAGTGTGTCGCTATTTACTGCTATTCGCAATTGACAACTATGGTGACAGCCATCTGCCTAGTCCAAGCTGTCTTTTACCTGATCCCACTAGCTAGCAAGATGCCAGGATATCGTTGGGGTCTCATGAGTTTTCTAGTAATGAGTTCTTATAGTCACCCAACAAAAATACCAAAGAATTCAGTTGGGGTCTCATGAGTTTTCTGATAACGAGTTCTTATAGTCACCCAACAAAAAAGCAAAAGAATTCAATAGTCACATGTTATATAGTACATTCAAAATAGAAGCAATCATATGCACATGTGCAGAAAAGAAAAAAATTAAGAGTGTAAAGCACAAAGGAAATGGTGTATCAGCTCTAGAAGAAACAGCAGATACTGTTCCTTATCGCTCATTCACATCATAAACAAAACCTCAAGAATTCAGAAACCCTAAAATAACAAAGTTCCATCTCATGATCAGATACGAGGTGTTCATCAAGAACAAATCCATAGCCACACGGCCCACACCACTAAACCTTCAAATTTGTTAAGTAACAGATTACTCAAGAAACAACAGGTGTCAATTGTCTGAAGATTATCGCACATCAACAAATAAACTTACAAAATTTTGAATATTCAGACGATTCCTATTTCCTAACACACACATAAACAAAAAACACACAAATTTCACGAGAATTCAAATTCGTTATAACCGATCACAATTCCAAAAACATTTCACCTAAATTGTGAAACCAAAAACAATCAAACGCAGAGAAAGTAGATCAAGATACAGCGAAATAGCGAATGATCGAACGATGAAAGAGATTGTATCAAACTATCAACCAGAAGCATCTTACATGATGATTGATGACGGATGATGAAGTGAAAACAAGCAAGCAACCGATCGAACCACCGGAAACCCTAAATTTTTTGCTTATGATGAAGATGATCGAACTCTCTCTCTCTCTAGAATTTAAGTTTCTCTCTCTAGAAATGATATTATTTGGGGAATAATAATGGGATCACAGGCTAAATGCTCTGGCCCCTTGTTCCATTAATAATCGATCTGTCATGAGGTCGTGTAAAATATCTTTTTAATAAATAATAAATAAATAAATAAATTCACCGCTTAAAAGTCCAATAAGAGAACACATTCGATCGTAACGTTAGAAGTCTAGGTAAGTAATCCTTTTACGTGAATGCGAGGCATAAATAACAGTTTCGAATTTTTACGCCTAGTAACGTTCATTTATGTTTGCGCATTGTCATAGTTTAAGTATATTTTCTTAAAAGAAAAAAAATGTTTGTTTTTATTTTCAAAGAACGAAAAATAGAAGAATTATTATTATTATTATTATAGGCTAATAGTGCGATCTCAACTAGTGTTAGCGCCCTCTTGATCCATGAATAACCAATAACTAAGACCAATATCGATTTGTATGAGCATGAAACATACACGCATGACAACATGATTTTGAAACCACGACGTTACCAACAAGTTCAAATAAAAGTTGACTGATGTCAGTTCGTTTTAGTAAGTCGAACTGTAGGAACCAAGGGCGGACTTAGTTTGAGTTGACGGGTAGCCTTCACTACCCCTTAACTTTTTACGGGTAGTGGATAAAAATTTATTTTCAGTTTTATGTAAAATAAAAAATTACGGTTTTACGTTACCCCTAAAATATTACCTTACCCCTAAAAGATTTTAAAACTCAACACTTTATAAAAAGTTTTAAATTTTATAAACTATAATCTTACTTTAAAAAAAAACATCACATTTTATAAACATAAATAACTTATAAGCCAAAAATACCCAATAGTCCAATACAATATTAATTAACAAACTCAAAATAAAAATAAGCCAAAAAAGATTAAAAAACTTTAAAAACCTAACTAATTAACCCAAATACTCATAATCTAATCAAACATAAAACTTTAAACAACAAAATATCATCCATCGCCCAATGCCCTCATCGACCCACGCCGACGATCATCTTACGTCCCCACCACCATCGAACAACCGCCTGGTGCGACGGCCCTTGCCACCGCCCACATGTGATTTTTACCAATTTACTGCCCGCTTTAAGGTAACATTTTTAGTTTTTTTATCTATTACACTGTAAAATCAAATATTTAAGGTTTATGTTGTTCAATTTCTAATATTTAAGAGTTATTTAAGTGTTATTTGTTATAAAAATTAGTAGGTGATGGCATTGCTCGTATTCATGGTCTTGATAAAGTAATGGCGGGTGTTAATGGTTATTTGATTCAGTTTTTAATATTTATGGGTTATGCAATTAGGTATATAAACTAGGGATTTGAAAGATGAATTAGAGATTTAGTATTGAAATTAGGTATTTAAATTGTATTATTTCTAGGTACAATTTGTAATCTTATTGTGTTATTTGTTATAAAATCAAAGATTTTAAAGATGAAAACAAGTTTTTATTGGTAACTTTTTTTAATTTTCAAGTTTTATAATAATGATCTTTGGTCAATAACTTATTCAAGTTCAAATCATTCAGGTCCAATTCATTCGATTTCAAATGGATTTGATTTGAATGAATATTCCTTCGGACCCTTTTATTAACATAAACGTACGTTAATTTTTTTTTTAACGTTACCCTTGAACATTCGTTCTAGATCCGCCACCGGTAGGAACCTAAACTAAACAAAACCAAGAACTTTCAACATGTTTTTTCCATCTTGTGTTCTCTTTAGGTTGATTGTGTGGATGGTGTGAATTTTCAACAAATATATATAGTGTTATAACTTTGTAGGAGCTAAAATCTAACTAAATAATATTTGTATTATGGTATTTTAAATGATAAACGATTATTTATATTAGACTTTAGTTTTTAAATTAATTATACCATCATCTAATTTTTTAAGAGCGATCAATAAACCAATAGAGTGGATGGTGTTCAGAACCAATAGAATGGATGGTGTTCAATGATCAGTCATGTTTTATATTATTTTGTTTCTAAGTACATATTATGTATTAAAATGCATTAGAAACTTAAGTTAACACCTTACATTACGCACTAATATATACAATGGGGCATGCCACACTTCCTTCCACCTCTCTGTTGCAAAAATTTGTTTCTCTCATTCCTAAATAAAACGGGGCATGACATTCAAGAAACAACATGTTATTTATCTCGGTGAACACACTTCTCACATTTAGAGTTAGGTTAAGAACCAAGTGGTTCCAATGATGTTGGATATTCATTTCGAGTGATGGAAAAATGATGCATAAGATCACTTGTCGATCATGTGCAATTAGATTGAAGATTTGGCCGTTGTTCCATAAAAGTAGTGTCCTTTCTGCCACTTAAAACCGTAATAATTTGTCAAGTTGCCATCTTTGATCTTTCATTAACAAAAGTGTGTGATGTGTTAGAAACTAAAGGACTAGATAAGGCACTTTAACCCATTTACTTATGAATACGCATAATTTTGGGTTGTGTTTATTTTAAACCAGCCAAATCACCAAATTTAGAAAAAGGGTGTGAGTCAAATGTCATTGAAAGTTGCCCGAAGCTATTTCTAATTAAACCAACTTCCTAATCCGTTTTACCTAAATAATTTGGTATAGTTACTAAAATAATAATGATAACACCCTCATTAATTGTGTTGAAAAAATGCTTATGGTTCAACCCAACCTAATGAAGCTCGTTTCAACCACTCAAACATTATCCGTGGTGACCAATATCCAAAACTCAAGCATTTCTAAATGCAACAACCTCTATGATGTAATGAACCAAGTTATATTATATGTAGAAATTTACATTTGGCTAAGCTAAGCTTAATTCCTTAAAGAAGGTTTACCTTATAGATATTGGTCCGATTCCAACCCATTACATTGTTGTCATAGCATAAAACTGGGCAAAAATGGTTCACCAAGGGTCAACGGATTTGTAAGGTTGGTCCTTTACATGAACCCTTGTTCCTGACATGACATATAACTAACGGGTCAAAACAAGTTCAGGTCATAAAAATATCTAATGCAAGTGAAAACGAGTCATGGATTCATGTCAAACTCAAATCAACCAATTTATAAAGGTACGAATTGGAATGTGAATCTACAATGGGGACTTGTATGTAGAACACGGATAGCTAAAATTACTAATCATTGTGTATACCAAAAAATATGAACTATTAATACAGTAGCTAATCCGCCAAAACAAAGGAACTGTGACTATTTGAAACTCAACCATAGTAATGCTTTCAAGAATTATTTCAGTTTCTACCAAAAACATCACTTCCTTTTAACTATTAGTAATCGACCAATACATCAACAACCCCTAATCACCTTGCTAGCTAACTTTGGATCTTTCCAATGAAAAGTGAAACACAATACGACAAGTGCTGAAAAGAAACCCCTAAACATTTTGATTTATGCAGTGGAATCAAAGCCCCCCAAAGAAGAATCTTCTGTTCTTCTTTACACGACAATATGGATCTAGTGATCACACATTCACACTCCCAAAAATCTGTAACAACTCTATAATCCCATTATGACGTTCGGTTTAAAAAACAAGCACATAGAATATATTACTTATGGACTTTTGTATAAATGGTATTCAATAGATTCTATGCATTGTGCCCTTTAAACACTTGTGTTCCCTAGGATTTTCATACTTAAAAAGATCAATCATGCGTAAAATGAATGAATGGTTTATATACTTCTTTGCAACCTTTGGTTAACCGAAGAAGATGCAACAAATTTGAGTAATACATCATACACAATTTGTAAATAAGGCCACATGGGGTCAAACAAGGGCTCATAATCTTCATTCTCTCCTTTGTTGTTACCTCTTGCAGATCGATAACTCGGGAGAAACACTCTATACAGATTAACATAACACATTTTACACAATGCTAAGATCACAGGCTCTGACAATTTTGGAGGCTTACAGACGATAAAATCAAGCAATTTGATTAATGTCAGACGTTTGAGATCCTTTTTCAGCTATGTTCTTAATATGATCACTGACATAGATACCATACAATAGAGATTCAATTATAGATAAAAATGACATCTTTGAAGTTAGGGTATCTTTGAAGGGTAAAAGTGGTTCGATTATGGCTAATACATTCGATGGAAACACTGCTCATGATATTCTTTTGGGTGCATTTGATTTTGGTGATCTTGGTGATCCACTGTTTAAGCTTATGGTTCTATGAATTCCAACATTGTTGGATCATTTGAAGCTAGAAACCTAAGACTAAAGCATATACTACAATGCTAAAGTTAAGGTATCTTAGATAAAGTATTATCTAAGATATGGTAGTCATGACATGTCCATGACTTACCTTTTGTTACCAATTAAAGATGGCAACTGTACTAACATAAAAAGGTAAATAGTGGATTAAAGTATGGTCAACTACATGGCTTTTGAGAAAACGCCATGCAGTATCTCAGAGATTTGCAGCGGAGTGTCAGGAGACCATACTTATGTCCACTGGATAATAGCAGTGTTTTCCGAAGGTAAGTTGGCTTCGAAAGAACAAGTTCCTCCGAAGCCATTTATACTTCGGAAGAGGCTTCTATACTTCCGAGGCTTGAGGACTTCTGTACTTCGGAAGTTGACTTCAGATATTTCTTTCTAAGTCTTGAACTTCGGAAGTAGGTTCTTTGTCTTCGGAAGTTGGAGTTTTTCCTTCGTAAGTAAGTTTTCCACTTTGTCTTCGGAAGAGCTCCTTTTTCCTTCGGAAGTTCCACACTTAGCTTCGGAAGTCCTTTATTTGTTGTACCAAAATCTTCTAAGTGACTTGGTTTTGGTTGCACCAACCTTTCTAGATCCAACAAACTCCCCCTAGGTTGATGCTACCAAAACCTCACTTATTTCTTCTTCTCAAAGCTTTCAGCACCAGGGACAAAAGATATATGTTTGTCTCTTTGTTCTTCCCTAAAGTGATGCTGAGAAGCTTGTACAAGTCATTGGTGGATAGGAGATCCAGTCTATCACTCTGAATGACATGTACCCTTTGTTGTGTCCCCCTGAAAAGAGTTAGTTGACGGGAGTTATAGTCATACTCCCATCTAACTATGGATTTAAGTTCATGACCTTCAACCATTTGTAAAAAAGGCTTTGCCTTTGGTTGCTGATCCCTTCCTTTCCTCCTCCTCTCTCAGTTTCAACTCTTCTTCAACCTTGCTTCTAGCAGTTAGCTCGGCCATATGAAGGCTGCCTAGATGATTTCTGATATGGGCAGCTACATCAGAGTTTGAAGGGTTGGAGAATGTCTTCTTTGCTAACTCAGCAATGTCAAATCTGCTTAAGTGTAGTAGAGATGAGGTACTCAGCCTGTTGAGCTCTCCATTCTCTCTTTCAACAACAAAGTTGTGAGAAGAGTCTTCGAACCTCCACTGGATGATCTTCTTTCTAGGTGCAAGAGGTTGTTGGCACCGGTCATTTTTCTTGTATCCGTAGAGTCACCGGCCTTCTTCTTAACTTCTTTTCTTCCTCATTCAAAGTGTCTGAATTGAGGCCAAGGAGATTTGCAGCTTGGTCCAATGTTCCTCTGGCAGATCAAGAAATGATCTCTAGTGAGAGAACTTGAGGATCCGTCAACATAGGTCAATGACAGAATCTTCTCACAGGAGATATCGCTCAGAGTTGTGCATTTTATGAGCTTTGTCTTGACTGTCTTGAATTCTTCTAAGGAGAGATGTTTAGAAGGCTGAGGGGATGGTTTGATGGGTTGATGGGTAGGTTGAGGTGTTTGGGTTCTGGCTAGAGTTTTGGGTTGGAGGATGAGTAGTTTAGGTGGTTGAGGTGAAGGGGTTGGTAGGTGTCACACCCCAACCTTGACGGCGGAAACGTCGAGGAGTGAGAGTTAAGATCGTTCACAGCCACATAACGCTATTTAATAACTCAAATATAAATTTAATCATAAAATTCAATTGTATCATTACAAGTTTAAGTCTCAAAGAAACAAACAAAATAACATAAAAGATTGCAAGTCATTTTAATTCACTTATTTATCTAGGTCCATTCCTAGATGTGTAAGCTTCAATGTGTAGAAATCAAACTTGGGCATTACCTGAAACATGTTAAAAATAAAAGGTCAACAATAATGTTGGTGGGCATTCTATAGTTTTAATACATAAGTATATATAAAAGATGGCAATTCAAGTCATAAGTTAGTGAATATAGTGATTAGGGATGCTATGGACAATGCAACAATCAAACCTTGACAATGTGTTACAAGTCTCAAACGTTAAAAGTATATACGATCAGCTAAGTGTACTTGGATCAACCAAGCAGGCTTGTCTTACCCATAGATCTATGACTTCGCTGGGCTAGCAATAGTTAATGATTGTACATATAACGCCATAACATGGTAACCACAAAAGTTCAACTAACCACACCTTTACAAGATGAATTGCCATAGGTTTACAAGTCTCAAATAGGTCTATGAGTGCAATAGTATAAGTTAACATGTTTCACCCCAAAGTGTGAAAATAGGAAAAAAGGGTATAGAATACTCACATGATCAAATGTATGTAAAAGTCGATTAATAAGAAATATAATAAGCAACGTTCCAACGTAGTTCTTCACAACGAATCCTAAGTAACAATATTCACAAGATTTAAGTTTTAGGTTAACGTTTAAACATGATTTAGGGCTTTTAAGAGAAAAATTTGGGATTCCATGATATATATATATTTCTAACAAAAGAATTGATTTAATAAATTGTCATAAGGTCATAAACTTGAATCGTTTAATATGGTTGATAAGACAAAATATAAAGTGTAGATATCTTTTTATTTATAAAAATTATAAATAAAGTGTGAGTCAAAAACAATAACAATTTTTAATGTCTATTTTATATAAAAAAATTAGTTTATATACATTATTTGAACAAACATCTATTTAGTAGATTAAAACTATATTTTAAGTTTAACTTATAAGAAATAATTAAATATATTATTTGAACTAATAATGGTTTTAATAAGTTAGTCAACATTAAAATTTATATTTTTTTATAAGAAATTAACTAATTATATCATTTGTTTTTATATAAGTATACAAGTATTATAAGAACATAAATTCTTAGAAATTGGTTAAATGACTTCAAAATAATTTAAGTTTACCAGATTAATTTTTTATAAATTTTTAGAATTTTTCTATATTTTTTAAAGGCTGAAAAGCCAAAAATAAAATGAATTGGAGGTCGCCGGGTTCGAACCCGGGACCTCTAATTCGGAATGTGAGTGGGGAACCAGTGAACCAAGGCATCCAGCCGCGTTTAATCATCGTTTCCAAATCTTAAAAGCGTCTTATACAAATCACCCCCAAATCCTATGAACCCTAGATTGATTCGGGCCAAAATTGAAGATCAAATCGATATTGTTAACGATCTAGAGCATGGGGCTTTTGTTTCCCAAGCTATTACGAATAATTAAGTGATTTAATTTACCTGTTTGATGACGAATCAAAGGTATCCAACTCGACAAACAGGTCGCGAACTCCTAGTGCCAAACGATGATCAAACGTTTACGAAACAGGTAGCTTCAAATGATCACTAAGATGAAAAGCCCTCTGTTTAATTCGAGTTTTGACACGCTGATGATAATGTTCGTATAGTTGCGGGTCGCGATTTCGAATGATGATGGATTTTGGTGATTTTGTTTGTTTCAGGTGTAATTGAGTGTTGCATTCGATTAAGGATTGATAAACGACCGTTATGCTGAGTTAATTCGATTATTATTATGGTTTAATGATGAAACGACAATCGGGTTTAAGTGTTTCGGTTTTGAACTCGATTCGGTTTGTAACCGCTGTTTGAAAGTGATTAATTGGTGAGCATAAGTTCGAAACGTTCCTACGAAGCGATTGGAATGATTTTGGTACCAAAATTCAAAGGTTTCGGGTGGTTTTGGTGTTCACCGGCGCGCGCCGGACCTTGCCGGCCGGCGGCCGGAAATACGGGTATAGAGGGGGGAAAAGGTTTGGGTTTGGTTACTTTGCAACATTAGTCCCTGTGGTTTCAGTTTGTTATTTCGAGCCCAAACTTTCTTTTCAAAGTTTCAAAATTGACAAAAAGGTCCCTTGAATTTAGATTAAGTTTATTAAACATTTTTAAGTTTAGAAATTTTTCATTTCATATTACTTTTATTGTTCTTATTATTATTATTATATTATTATTATTATTATATTATTAGTAACATAATTATTATTTCCCTTAAAATTTGTTATTATTATTATCATTATTATTACAACATAATTATTATCACTCTTATAAATTTAAAAGAGCAATTAAGATAATAATCATAAGCAACCATAAGTTTCATAAATAACACAATAACCCATGCAAGAATTTAACAATGCAGATTTTAAATTAATCTAAAATTACAAGATTGTTACAGTCTCCCCTACTTAAAAGAATTTCGTCCCGAAATTAGGATAAGCTAAGAGAACAAATGCGGGTATCTCTCCTTCATATGAACCTCACGCTCCCAAGTGAACTCAGCTCCACGTTTGTTTTCCCAACGAACTTTAACGATAGGTGTGGTAGTTGTTCGGGTCTTCTTCAGGGTGCGATCCATAATCTCAACAGGTTTCTCAACAAAGTGCAATGACTCATCAACTTGAATTTCCTCTAGTGGAACATGCAAGTTTTCATCAGCCAAGCATTTCCTCAGGTTTGAGACATGAAAGACAGGATGAACTCCGCTAAGTTCAGAAGGTAACTCCAGTTTGTAAGCCACTTTCCCAATTCTTTTCAAAATCTTAAAAGGTCCTACAAAGCGTGGGGCTAACTTACCCTTCCTCCCAAAACGTACAACACCCTTCCATGGAGAGACTTTAAGAAGAACCATGTCGTCGACTTGAAACTCCAATGGTTTGCGTCTTTTATCGGCATAACTCTTTTGGCGACTTCTAGCCACTTCAAGGTTATTTCGAATTTTGGAAACTTTGTCAGTCGTTTCCTGAATAAGTTCCGGACCAGTGATAAGATTTTCCCAATGTCAGTCCAACAGATAGGAGAACGACATTTACGACCATACAACGCCTCGAATGGTGCCATCTTGATACTTGAGTGATAACTATTGTTATACGAAAATTCCGCGAGCGGTAAGTGCGTATCCCAATCACCACCAAAATCAAGGACACAAAGACGCAGTAGATCCTCGAGGGTTTGGATTGTTCGTTCGGTTTGACCATCGGTTTGAGGATGGTAAGCCGTACTTAAATCCAATTGAGTACCCAAGAGTCCTTGCATCGAAGACCAAAAGTGTGATGTGAAACGAGCATCTCGATCGGAAATAATGTGTAAAGGCACGCCATGACGACTCACAATTTCGTCAATGTAGATTCGAGCCAGCTTTGAAACCTTGTACGTATCTCGTATAGGTATGAAGTGTGCTGTCTTGGTCAAGCGGTCAACGATGACCCAAATACTATCATGACCACGAGTTGTACGAGGTAACTTGGTTATGAAATCCATGGATATATTCTCCCATTTCCACATAGGGATTTCAGGTTGCTCAAGTAAACCACTTGGTCGTTGATGTTCGGCTTTGACCCTTGCACACGTGAGACACTTGGAAACATATGACGCGATATCTTTCTTCATCCCAGGCCACCAATATTGACCACGCAAGTCCATGTACATCTTATCGGAGCCAGGATGAATGGAATATCGGGTTTGATGAGCTTCGTTCATAATGAAGTGTCGAAGATTATCACGATTTGGGATCCAAAGTCGATTCAAGAAGTACCACATGCCATTCGGTTTTGTCTCCAGTTGTGACCGAACGTTAGACATCAAATCTTCATCCTTCCCTTCGTCGGTTAATGCCGCTTGTTGAGCCTCGCGAATGCATAACTCGAGGTCACTATCGATCCTTAAGTTTTGGAGCATGATAGTAGCCTCGTTGACATCCATATGGATCTCGGTATCAAATTCTCCTAGCGTATCAAACCATTGCCTTCGATCTCGAATCTCTTGAAGCGAGACAGTCTTATTGTGAACCTTGCGACTTAGCGCGTCGGCTACAACATTCGCCTTGCCAGGATGGTAGCGAATGTCGCAGTCGTAGTCGCTAATTAGCTCGATCCATCGTCTTTGTCTCATGTTGAGGTCCTTTTGGTCGAACACGTGTTGGAGACTCTTATGATCGGTGTAGACTATGCATTGCGTCCCATATAAGTAGTGTCGCCAAATCTTCAATGCAAAGACCACCGCACCAAGTTCAAGATCATGCGTTGTGTAATTAACTTCATGAACCTTCAATTGTCTCGACGCGTATGCTATAACTTTGCCTCGTTGCATGAGAACACAACCAAGACCTTGATTAGAAGCATCACAATATACAGTAAAGTCGTCGTTTCCATCGGGTAGTGTGAGAATAGGAGCATTACACAACTTGCGCTTCAATGTCTCGAAAGCCTCTTCTTGCTCGGGTCCCCATCCAAAAAGTCGATTCTTTTGGGTTAGCGCTGTTAATGGTTTAGCAATCTTCGAGAAATTTGCTATGAACCTACGGTAATATCCCGCTAAACCCAGAAAAGAACGAACCTCGGTTGGGGTTGTGGGAACACACCAATTCTTCACAGCTTCAATTTTAGCAGGATCCACGTGAATTCCTTGGCTATTCACCACATGCCCTAGGAATTGAACTTCTTCCAACCAAAACTCACACTTGGAAAACTTGGCGTATAATTGCTCCTTCTTCAAAAGTTCAAGTACTTGTCGCAAGTGTGTCTCGTGATCGATTTTTGTCTTGGAATAAATAAGGATGTCATCAATAAACACGATCACGAATTTATCCAAATACAGTTTACATACTCGATTCATGAGATCCATGAACACCGCAGGCGCATTGGTCAGGCCAAATGGCATGACCATAAACTCGTAGTGTCCATATCGAGTACGGAACGCGGTCTTTGGAATGTCATCATCATGAACACGTAATTGATGATACCCAGAACGTAGATCGATCTTCGAGAATTGAGTTGCTCCTTGAAGTTGGTCGAAGAGGTCATCGATTCGAGGAAGAGGGTATCGGTTTTTAATAGTAAGCTTGTTGAGTTCCCGGTAGTCGATGCACATACGGAATGACCCATCCTTCTTCTTCACAAATAGTACAGGTGCGCCCCACGGTGATGAACTAGGGCGAATAAAACCCTTATCGGTCAACTCTTGCAGTTGACTAGCGAGCTCTTGCATTTCAGAAGGTGCAAGACGATAAGGCGATTTAGCCACAGGGTTTGCACCAGGGATTAAATCAATCTTGAACTCAACTTCTCGCACGGGAGGTAACCCTTTAAGATCTTCGGGAAAAACTTCGGGAAAGTCTCGCACAACAGGAATGTCCTTCAACTCCTTACCCTTGGCTTTCATATTAACTACATATGCCATGAAAGCCATGTAGTTTTTACTTAAGCACTTACGGGTCTTGATACAAGACATGAGTTTGAGTCTTTGGGACGATTTCTCCCCAAAGACCTTCAAGGTATCTCCAGTCGGCAACGGAATTCGGATACACTTCTCGAAACATAGAATTTCCGCACGATGTTTGGCTAACCAATCCATGCCAATGATAACATCAAAGCTTCCCAATTGCATAGGAATAAGGTCGACGGAGAACTCGTGTTCGTTAAGGCTCAAGGTGCAGTCGCGTATCACGTCATCAACGACAATAGATTTTCCATCGGCGACCTCGACCGTGAAAGATCTCTCCAGTTTTGCACGCGGTTTAGAAAGTATAGGTTCGAATTCCAAGGACACGAAACTCCTATCGGCACCCGAATCAAACAATACAGATGCATAAAGATTATTTACAAGATACGTACCTGTTTGGTAACAACCTATTATTGATATGATAAACATAAATAGGAAATTTTTGCAAGACAAGAAAAGGACTAGAAGAAATTTAACGGCGTACCATTCACCACGTCGTTGTTGGCTTGCGCTTGGTTGGCGTTGATGTTGAAAGCCCTTCCACGAGCCGGTGGCACAGTTCCCGCATTGCGAGGACATTGAGGGCGAATATGGCCAGCCTCGCCACAGTTGTAGCAGGTTCGGTTGGTAATCATGGCAGAGTTATTTGGTGCACGAAGACAGGTAGCCACCAAATGACCATACTTTCCACACAGCGAGCAGACTCGGCATGGAATGTTGCTTGAATGATGGTACTTGCACGTGTTACATATAGGATGTGGACCAGCATAAACTTTAGCCATGGGAGCTTGATTCGCAACCACCATTTTTTTTGAGGAGCATTAGGGGCGGTCACAGCGTAGTTGCGTGTCGGAGTGAACTTACGTTTCTTGTTTTGAGAAGATGACTCGGCCTTTACCTCCTTTGTTGCCTCGGGTGTCACCTTCACCATAGCCTTGGAACCCTTTGCCGACATCGTGCCAGCTCTTATATGATTCTCGGTGAGCTGTGCAGTGATAGTAATCGCTTCCTCCAAAGTTGTGGGCCTACTACCCACCACAGCATCTTGAATTTGAGGTGGCACCCCCTTGATAAATTTCTCGATGTTACGGGGCACGGTGTCCACCATGTGTGGTAGAAGCATACTCAACTCATGATGTCGGGTGGAATAAGCCAAGTGATTCCCACCATCTTGTTTAAGGTTCCAGAATTCCTCCTCCAGCTTTTGTAACTCGCTTCTTGGGCAGAACTTTTGGATCATAATATCTTTGAATTCCTCCCAGGGCATCGCCATTGCAACCTCAGTTCCCCGGTTTCTCTTTTCACTATTCCACCAAGTTAGCGCTCGTTGTTGAAGAACACTTGTGGCATAGCGAACCTTGAGCTCATCGGGGCACTCGCTAATAATAAATGTGTTCTCCATACCTTCAAACCACTCGAGAAGTCCCGTGGCTCCTTCTTTTCCACTAAAACTAGTGGGTTTGCACGAGTTGAAGTGTTTGAAAGTGCAAGTACGATTGTTCCCGTGTTGATTATTCCCGTTTTGATTGTTGCTATTGTCTCCATTAGCACCACTATTGTTCCCATTGGTATTGTTGTTGCTATTAGCCATTAGTGTGCTATTAAGTTCAGCAACCATAGTCGGAAGAACGGCCGCCATTTGTCGGGCAATCATAGCAGCTAGCTTACGGTCGGAACTTCCACGCTTTCCATGGTGACGAGACATGCTGGATATACAAAATGAGTTAGTTACAGGAGCGGGGATAACAGGGGATAGTAGTTTAACAAAGATAAGCTAAGAGTTTTTAAGGTACACGGGATGTTTTCATTTGGTAACGCATTACCATTTGAAAACGTTGACACGTCAAGGTGAATTGACCCATTTACCTTAGAAACTTGTGTATGTTGACCATAGTTTATCACTCATCCCAGAAATCCCCAGGTAAGCATAACTAGTCCCGTAGGATTTATGCGATATGCTTGCCTTAGCCCGAGGGCCTTTTGCCAGGAGAACCAGGATACAGGTGTCTATGTGTCACACAATATTTCTTAGGTTCATAGAATCAAAACCTTGATGAGATTTATACAGATTAGACGTAACGTCTAAAGATCAAGTCATAACATAAACATAAGATTCCACGTGTCGACGAGAATAATTTTAAGAGAGTTCATGTTCGGGGGAGTCAAAGGGTCAAAGTTAAGTTTAGGGAGACAAATAACAATGTTTAGGCAATCCTATGCTAAGGCATCAAATTGCACATAAGAGGCATAGCATTATGTGGCATGAAAAGTATATTAGTTACAAGATAGAAATATAATTCTATAAGGTTCATGCATACTATAGCCTAGGTCACCATTTCTAATAACCTAGATCCCTATAGTTATGGGCTCTGATACCAATCTGTCACACCCCAACCTTGACGGCGGAAACGTCGAGGAGTGAGAGTTAAGATCGTTCACAGCCACATAACGCTATTTAATAACTCAATATAAATTTAATCATAAAATTCAATTGTATCATTACAAGTTTAAGTCTCAAAGAAACAAACAAAATAACATAAAAGATTGCAAGTCATTTTAATTCACTTATTTATCTAGGTCCATTCCTAGATGTGTAAGCTTCAATGTGTAGAAATCAAACTTGGGCATTACCTGAAACATGTTAAAAATAAAAGGTCAACAATAATGTTGGTGGGCATTTATAGTTTTAATACATAAGTATATATAAAAGATGGCAATTCAAGTCATAAGTTAGTGAATATAGTGATTAGGGATGCTATGGACAATGCAACAATCAAACCTTGACAATGTGTTACAAGTCTCAAACGTTAAAAGTATATACGATCAGCTAAGTGTACTTGGATCAACCAAGCAGGCTTGTCTTACCCATAGATCTATGACTTCGCTGGGCTAGCAATAGTTAATGATTTTACATATAACGCCATAACATGGTAACCACAAAAGTTCAACTAACCACAACCTTTACAAGATGAATTGCCATAGGTTACAAGTCTCAAATAGGTCTATGAGTGCAATAGTATAAGTTAACATGTTTCACCCCAAAGTGTGAAAATAGGAAAAAAGGGTATAGAATACTCACATGATCAAATGTATGTAAAAGTCGATTAATAAGAAATATAATAAGCAACGTTCCAACGTAGTTCTTCACAACGAATCCTAAGTAACAATATTCACAAGATTTAAGTTTTAGGTTAACGTTTAAACATGATTTAGGGCTTTTAAGAGAAAAATTTGGGATTCCATGATATATATATATTTCTAACAAAAGAATTGATTTAATAAATTGTCATAAGGTCATAAACTTGAATCGTTTAATATGGTTGATAAGACAAAATATAAAGTGTAGATATCTTTTTATTTATAAAAATTATAAATAAAGTGTGAGTCAAAAACAATAACAATTTTTAATGTCTATTTTATATAAAAAAATTAGTTTATATACATTATTTGAACAAACATCTATTTAGTAGATTAAAACTATATTTTAAGTTTAACTTATAAGAAATAATTTAAATATATTATTTGAACTAATAATGGTTTTAATAAGTTAGTCAACATTAAAATTTATATTTTTTTATAAGAAATTTAACTAATTATATCATTTGTTTTTATATAAGTATACAAGTATTATAAGAACATAAATTCTTAGAAATTGGTTAAATGACTTCAAAATAATTTAAGTTTACCAGATTAATTTTTTATAAATTTTTAGAATTTTTCTATATTTTTTAAAGGCTGAAAAGCCAAAAATAAAATGAATTGGAGGTCGCCGGGTTCGAACCCGGGACCTCTAATTCGGAATGTGAGTGGGGAACCAGTGAACCAAGGCATCCAGCCGCGTTTAATCATCGTTTCCAAATCTTAAAAGCGTCTTATACAAATCACCCCCAAATCCTATGAACCCTAGATTGATTCGGGCCCAAAATTGAAGATCAAATCGATATTGTTAACGATCTAGAGCATGGGGCTTTTGTTTCCCAAGCTATTACGAATAATTAAGTGATTTAATTTACCTGTTTGATGACGAATCAAAGGTATCCAACTCGACAAACAGGTCGCGAACTCCTAGTGCCCAAACGATGATCAAACGTTTACGAACACAGGTAGCTTCAAATGATCACTAAGATGAAAAGCCCTCTGTTTAATTCGAGTTTTGACACGCTGATGATAATGTTCGTATAGTTGCGGGTCGCGATTTCGAATGATGATGGATTTTGGTGATTTTGTTTGTTTCAGGTGTAATTGAGTGTTGCATTCGATTAAGGATTGATAAACGACCGTTTATGCTGAGTTAATTCGATTATTATTATGGTTTAATGATGAAACGACAATCGGGTTTAAGTGTTTCGGTTTTGAACTCGATTCGGTTTGTAACCGCTGTTTGAAAGTGATTAATTGGTGAGCATAAGTTCGAAACGTTCCTACGAAGCGATTGGAATGATTTTGGTACCAAAATTCAAAGGTTTCGGGTGGTTTTGGTGTTCACCGGCGCCGCGCCGGACCTTGCCGGCCGGCGGCCGGAAATACGGGTATAGAGGGGGGAAAAGGTTTGGGTTTGGTTACTTTGCAACATTAGTCCTGTGGTTTCAGTTTGTTATTTCGAGCCCAAACTTTCTTTTCAAAGTTTCAAAATTGACAAAAAGGTCCCTTGAATTTAGATTAAGTTTATTAAACATTTTTAAGTTTAGAAATTTTTATTTCATATTACTTTTATTGTTCTTATTATTATTATTATTATTATTATTTTATTATTATTATTATTATTATTATTATTATTATTATTAGTAACATAATTATTATTTCCCTTAAAATTTGTTATTATTATTATCATTATTATTACAACATAATTATTATCACTCTTATAAATTTAAAAGAGCAATTAAGATAATAATCATAAGCAACCCATAAGTTTCATAAATAACACAATTAACCCATGCAAGAATTTAACAATGCAGATTTTAAATTAATCTAAAATTACAAGATTGTTACAGTAGGGGTGATGGTGTGGGTTCAGGGTGTATGGTTCAGTGGTTGGTTCGGTTTTGATGGGGAGTGAAAAGGGTATAGGTTCAGGTTGTGGTTGGGTTTGGAGTTTGGGTTGAGTGGTTGCTTTGAAGGTCATCCCCTGTCCCCTTCTATACATCTCCTTCCTCTTCCCCGCGCGAATGTCAACCTTAATGTCACTGACATGTCGCTGGAGAGTCTTTTCTGACATAGGACCCACCTGTAGAGGTGGCCAAAAAAACCAATTCGGGAATCGGTTTGAGGTCCAAACCGGTTTCAAACCGGGCCCGAACCGCCGGTTCTTGACCGGTTTAACACTTCCACGTTCCAAACCGGTTTCAAACCGAATCGGTTTTCAAACCGGTTCCAAACCGGTCCCAAACCGGTTCCAAACCGGTCCCAAACCGGTTCCAAACCGGTCTCCCAAACCGGTTTTCAAACCGGTCTCCCAAACCGGTTTTCAAACCGGTCATCCAAACCGGTCATCCAAACCGGTTTTCAAACCGGTTACCGTTACCCAACGGCTATATAGCCGTTTTTTGCAATTTTTGACCGTTTTTTTGATGTTTTTTTACCATTATACCCCCACTAGGTTACTATATATATGTATTTGATGTTTTGGTTGAATCACAACAACTTATAACACTCTCTACTCTCAAAAATCTCAAAAACGCTCTCCACAAATACTTTCGTTTAAAACGCTCTCAAAAACGCTTTCACAAAAATCCTTGAAATGGCTTCAACAAGTGCTCAATCATCCGTTGGTTGTGAAGCGTCTTCAAGCAACGTGGTGATAGCAATCCTTCCTACGAATAGGAACCCGAAGTATGGTGCAATTACGATTTATGTCAAATGGCTAGCGGTCCAAACAAGGCTCGTTGCAAGTTTTGTCATAAGTTTTTCAAAAAAGATGCAAACACAACATTGAAAAACCATATTGCAAATAAATATTGTAAAGCGTTAAAAGGTGAACCTTCTCAAGGTCAAGCTTCGATGACAAACGAAGGAAATATTTGGGCTTATAACGTTGATGCGGTTCGGGAGCAAATGGCGCAATTTGTAATTCAAGAAAGCTTGCCATTCAAAAATTTCGACAACGAACGTTTGACTCGACTCATTCAACGAACTCTCCAACCTCGTTACACCAATGTAAGTCATGCTACTCTTCGAAGAGATTGTTTAAAAATGTGGAAAAAAGCTAAAAATGAATTAATATCTTATTTTGAAAATTTACAAACCGGTGTTAACTTAACTAGTGATGTTTGGTCGACACCTCACGGTTCACCGGACTCGTACATTTGTGTCACCGCCCATTAGGTTGAACCCGATTCATGGCAAATGATGAAACGTACGATTGTGTTTGAATTGTTTGATTATCCTCACACCGGCCAAAACATTTTTTATCTTATTGATAAAGTTATTCAAACGTATAAATTAGAAAACAAAATATTTTCTATATCTTTTGATAATGCTTCAAACAACACTCTTGCGATAGATCATTTGAAATTAAAATATAAACCAATATGTGAGGGTGTGTTTTTTCATAGTCGATGTGTGCGCACATCATAAACTTAGCCGTGCAAGACGGTTTAAAAACGATTGAAACAATTAAAGATTGTTTTAAAAGAATGTTACGTGATATTTTTAGTAACAACCAAAGATATACTAAATATCGCAAGTTTTGTAAAGACGCAAATACTAAATGTTTAGGTCCGAATTGGGACGTACCAACACGATGGAATTCCACATGTAACATGTTTGAAAAGGCTATTGAACAAAAAGAAAGTTTAATAGCCTTTCATAATAGTTTGGTAAGTCGGGGAAAGGCAAATTCTTACCATCCATCGGGTTGGGCCATCATCGAAGAAGTAACAAAAATGCTTCAAGTTTTTAAAAATGCAACTACATGTCTTTCTGGAGTTTATTACCCAACGAGTCCGTTGGTACTACACCAAATTTATTTAATGACTTCAAAATTAAATGAATTGTCGTGTAGGGGTAGACCTTATTCCGATATGATACCCCCAATGAAAGAAAAACTTAAAAAATATTTTGAAGAAATGCCTCCCGTTATTACATGTGCCGCTGCTTTAAACCCTTGTTTAAATTTGTCGGGGGTTGAAACTTTACTTGATAAAATTACTTTTAATTTGGATTTAGAAGTTGGTAAACCAATGTATAGTAAAACTTTAAAAGCGACTTTCAACAAACAATTACAACAAATGTATGATGTTTATTTATTAAAATACGGGGAAATATCACAAATCCATGATGCTTTAAGGCATGCGGCAAATGCCGAATGTTCGAATGATCCAATGTTTGATTTATATAATACTTTAAGGGATGAATGTAATAAACGTCAACGTGGTAACACTCCGAGTACTGAATTCGGGAGGTATGGTCTTACAAACTTTTTATCGACCATGACTCCACATGAATTTAAAAATTTTGACTTGTTGGCTTGGTGGAAAGGTCAGGAAGATCAATTTCCCATCCTATCCACCATGGCCCGAGATTTACTAACCGTCCAAGCTTCTACGGTAGCTTCGGAATCTGCTTTTTCTGTTAGTGGCAGGATTATATCAATAAGACGAACTCGACTCACTCGACAAGCAGTTGAAATGTCAATTTGCTTGAAAGATTATTTGGATGACGCGGAAAGAGTACAAGACAAACGATCGCTTGAAGGAGAACTGGAATACGAAGCAGAATTATACGAGGACGAGGTAGAGAGCGGATTGACACCAGGAATGACTGATGATGAAGCGGCATATGATGACTACCTTCGTAACAGTTCCGGTTCTGGTGGCGAGGAATAAACGTACAAGTATAATACGAACGAAGAAACGACTATGTTAAATGTTTAGTTTTAAATGTTTAAATTATTTAAATGTTACAAATTGTTAAAATGTATAAATGTTATAAATGATATAAATTGTTTAAATTGTTTATAAATGTTATTAATTGTTAAAATGCTTAAATTGTTTATAAATGTAATAAATAGTTATATATATATATAATATATATATATATATGTTTATAAATGTTATAAATGTTTAATTGTTTAAATCGTTTAAATGTTTAAATTGTTTAAATCATTTAAATGTTTAATTGTTTAAATTGTTTAAATCGTTTAAATGTTAAATTGTTTAAATCGTTTAAATGTTTAAATTGTTTAATGTTTTAAATGTTTATAAATTTATAATTGTTTAAATTATATAAATTCTTTTAAATTATATAAATTATATATAATGTTATAAATATTATGTTTTAATTAAAAGTTTAAAATTTCCTTTGAATATAACAAAAAAAACCGGTTTGGGCCGAACCGGTTTGGGCCCGAACCGGTTCCAAACCAGCCCAAACCGGTTGATAGGTTTGGTTTTTACGGTTTTGAAACCGGTTTGAACCCGAACCGGTTTGGGGCCAAACTGGTTTTGACCGACTTTGACCAAACCGGTTTCGGTTTGGACCCGAACCGGTTGGGCCCCCAACCAGTTTGTACATGTCTACCCACCTGCCTGCCAAGAAGCCATGAGCTTTGAGATAGCTCTTCATCCAGGCCTTCTCACCTATTTTCTTGGCAGTAGTCAGTCCGCTTTCCTCTTCCTTCTTCTTTTTCTTCTGCAATAGCTTTTCCCTTTCAGCTCTCTTTCTCTCTTTCTCCATTTGATCTTGCTCTTTGTTGAAGAGTCATAAGATCGTATCGTTGTTATATGGAGATAATTCTTCTTGAGAGAAACCTCTAGGTGTTAGGAAAGTTATCCTTTCCCTCCTGAGCTGTAGATCAACTTCTTTTTCTTTCCTTTCCCTTTTGTCTTCTTAGGCCAACCTTGCAGCTTCTTCTTTTTGTTGTTTTAGAAGCAAGGTTGCCTTTTCCAGCTCTATTAACTCCTCTAATGGTAGCAGGAGTACATCTTTAGTTGCAGCTTCTAGACTAACAAGTCTATCGATAATCTCTACCCTTTTTCGGTTGTTGACCGCCTCCTGGTTGGTTGCAGCTGCTTTGGTACTTGCAGCTAGCAGTTTTCCAGTTGTCAGCCTACCTTTTCTTTTGAGTTTCTCCAACCTTTCTTCCTTCTGAAGCTCTTCTGAAGTCATCTTTCTCTTTCCTTCGATGTCTTCGGAAGTACTAGACTTTGGGGGTTCTTGGATGGAAGATTCAGGTTGAGTAGTAGAGATGGGAGCTGGAGTTAATGCTGATGTTAGAGCTAAAGGTTGGGTGAGAAAATCCTCCCTATTAACCTCATATGCAAGTTCCAGGATTGCATCTGTGACTATTAGATCACCGGATAATGAGAATAGTCCTTCCGCAGCAGCAATCTCAGCTTCGGAAGTTTGAAATTGTTCTTCCGAGGCTTTGAATTGTGCTTCGGAAGTATGTGAAAATGCACTATCTGTCCCAACTGTTTCAGTTGCTGGGCCATCAGTCCTTGTTTCCCCTTCGAAGTTAATCTTAGGTTCCACTTGGACCTTAGGTTGACCAACTTCCTCAATAGTAGTAGAAGGTGCATTTAACCTCCGAAGCTCTTAAGCTCCGAAGTAGATCACAGACATATCAGGACTGGCTGTTCTATAACAGATTCCAATACGAACTTGTTAAAGAACCTATTGAGATCTTGGAGCATCCTTTGATCCACTTGAATGATAAGTGGAGGAGGCTCAGGGAAAATTGAAGCTTGTTGCACAGGATATTTTGATCTCAAGAAGCGAGAGCTTGACTTTGGGTTTCCTTGTCTTTGACTTTGTCTCTGAACACTCTCCCCCTTTTGGGTAGCATCATCCTGAGAGCTTGATGAGCTAGAGGAAGAGGTCAGGAGACCTGAGTTGGTACATGCCTAACAGACCTCTCAATCTGTTTCTCAGCTAGTTTGGCCTTGAGAGTTTCAATCTCAAGTTGTTGAGTGGCAGACCTATCCTCTAAAGTCCTAACCTTGGATTCAAGATTTGAGACTTTAGAAAGTAGGTCTTGAATGGTAAGTTGCATTCTTCCTTATCTTCTTTTGAAGAATCACGGGGAGATAAGGTAACATACCTTGTATGTTCATCCTCACCACCAGATATGGTTTCTTGGAACCCTGGTTTCACTTGCTCAAAGATGTCTCTTTTAGAGTCATCAAAGGGCATGGTTGCCGTAGATTCAGTCTCAGTGATGTTACCACTGTCCTGAGGATCCATTGAGACTCCTTTAGTAGTGGCAGCTGAATCTACATGAGTCCCCTCCACATCAGTGGGACTCACCTCAGTAAAGGTTTGCTGATGGGGGCTAGAGATAAGAGGTCTCTCTGGGCTCTGTTGATCCTTGAGAGGGTGTTGTGGATCAACTTCATTTCCCTTAAGAGACATAATCTCTTCATCAGCTCCAATTAAAAGGTCAGTAAAGGATATGGAAGTGAAACCTAATGACCCGGGACTTTGATCAATGTCTAAAGGCATTGAGCCTGTGATAGGGTTGTCCCTTTTTGGCTGCTCAAGGGAGTATAGAGACTCACCCTGAGGGCTTTCAGCTTGGGTTTCGGGCTCATGGGTCTGAGACTGAGGAGACTCAAGACCCATATTGAGGTCAATTGTGAAGGAAGGTTGGACCTCAGGCTGAGTGGGAGCCCTTTGTTCCACTCTAGCCTTTTTGGGTAAAACATGAGGAGCTTGTTCAATCAGAGACGATTGAACAAGGGTTCGTTTGGGACGTCTCTGAAAAGTAAAGGTAATGGTTGGAGAAGGTAGATTTGGCAAAGTGAGGGTAGTTGCTGGTGTGGGTTCATTACGTGTGGGGTTAACAAGGATGTCACCAGGAGCCATTGGCTCAATCATACCTGGAAGAAGTACAGTATCTCTTCCGGTGAAGTTGGTGGACATTCTCTTCAAAGTCTTGAAGATGGTTTGTAACATCTTGTATTTTTGGTTAACTAATAGTTAATCTCGTTTATTCTTGTATGGGCTATTAATGCTTTTTCATAAAACTGGTGGGTGGTTGTGTTTATCTATTAATAGTCTTAACCTTTTAATGAAAAAGGTTATAGTTTATCTTTTGAATTTAAAAATAAATAAAAATGGTAAATAATACCTTATAATAAAAATAATAACAACATTAATAATAAAAATAATATTAATAATAATAACAACAATAAATGATAACTATAATGATAATAACTTATAAAGAGTTATTAAACTTAAAAATGTTAAAACTTAAAGTAATAAAGTTGAGGGGGTGTTTTGTCATTTTAGAAACTTAATATGGGAGTTTTTACATAAAATGATAAACATTTATAACTTGAGGGCTATTTGTGTAATTTTCGAAAAATCAAATGTTCCCCCCCCCCCCCCCCCGTAAAACCGGTGACCGGCTCCGGCCACCGCCGGCCATTTCCCGTGAACTCCGGCAGCCCTAAAACCCTTTAAAACGCCAATTTACGAACCTAAAACCGTTTCCAATCGATTCATGGGCATGATTCGACACTAGAGGTGTGTAATAATCGGGTTAATCGAGTTAAAGCTTCGGTTTCAGGTTTGAAGCATTCCATTAAACTTGCTTTCAATCATCGGACCGTTTGTGCATTAAAGATCAATAATAACCAAATTAATTGAACCCACACAATTATCTAACCGTTTCTACTCGATTCCTATGTACAATTTCAGTCTAAACACCTGAAATCATCGCACATAGAACCCTATTCCATCGCGAACTGCGGCTGACTGAACTCCAGTCTTCGAACGTTTAACTTCTAATTAGTTGAGGGCTTAGAACCGTGAGCATCACTCGAAGATTCACACAAGTTTAATTTAGTTAACATCAGCAATTGCACCTTGAACGAATTCAAGCCTCGGTCGCAACTCGTCTGCAAGTGTTCTTGTCTGCATAAACATCGAATCGGGTAATTAATTGTGTCCGTAGACTCGTAATCACATGGGGAATCAAAGCCCCATGATCATTCACGAAAACAGTATCGTTTCGATCTTTGATTTTGGGTTTGATCAATCTAGGGTTCTAAGGAAATTGGGGATTTCTGTGTTTATTGCATTTAGCTTTTTAAGGCGGAGTTTTAAACGCGGCTGGATGCCTTGGTTCACTGGTTCCCCACTCTCATTCCGAATTAGAGGTCCCGGGTTCGAACCGGCGACCTCCAATTCAATTGTTTTTGGCTTTTCAGCCTTTTAAAAAATATATAAAATTTTCTAAAATTATAAAAAGAGATTTTGTAAACTTTTTTGGTTATTTTTAAAGCTATCCTATTATTTTTCTACAAATTCATCACTTTAAACACCTTAACAATTTCCTTATAAAATAAAATTTAATAAAGTTATTTTTATAAGAATAGACTTTATATAATATTGGTAAATCATGTAATTATTATTTAAATACTATACAATTAAGGATTAAATATGATAATTATAGAATTTATATATTTTATAATTAACCTTCACAAATGTTATAAAGGATTTAATTTCCTTAAAATTTGATACATGACATTTTCTCTTAGATTAAGTATATATACGATCTCTCTAACCAACGTCATTTAAAATCCTCAAAATACCAATTTGAAACCCTAGCCTCGTTTAACTATTAATTATATTAAATTGTAACCTTGTAAATATATACTTGTTTTAGGTGCGTTGTGAAGGTCTACGTTGAACGTTGCTTGTTATTATTCTTATTAATCATCAAATATATATTATTTGATCATGTGAGTACTTCCATACCCATTTTTCATATTTTCACATTTTGGGGTGGAACATGTTATCCTATTATCTTTACACTTGCACACATTTTTGAGACTTGTAAACATTATGGCAATTCCTTATGTAAGTTGTGGTTAGTTGGACTTTTGTGATTACCATGTTATGGCACTATATGTACAATCATTAACTATTGCTAGCCCAGTGAAGTCATAGATTTATGGGCAAGACAAGCCTGCTTTGGTTGATCCAAGTACACTTAACTGATCGTATATACTTTAAACATTTGAGACTTGTAAAATTTTGTCGAGGCTTGATTGTTGCATTGTTCATGACATCCCTAATCACTTTATTCACTAACTTATGACTTGAATTGCCATCTTTTTTATATGCTATGTATTTAAAACTATGGAATGCTCACCAACATTGTTGTTGCCCTCTTTATTTTTAACATGTTTCAGGAAATGCCCAAGTTTGATTATCTACACATTGAAGCTTGCACATCTAGGGATGGACCTAGATTAATAAATAAAATAGGATGAATTGTTACATTTTATGTTACGTTTTTTTATATCCTTTGAGACTTATATTTGTAATGTGACAAATGAACTTTATGTGTAAAATATATTTGGATTATTAATAGCGTTATGTGGCTATGAACGATCTTAACTCTCACTCCTCGACGTTTCCGCCGTCAAGGTTGGGGTGTGACATGGTTGGCCTCATTTGAGGAGCAGTCAGAACAGCTGCACAGACAAGCTTGCTCTGGTCCATCTCGCGGTTGATTATGTGCTGGAGAAACCTGGGATACATGAAGAATGTGTCCTTTTGAAGATTTCCCATGAGGTTAATCAGCATAAATCTTGAATAGTTGAAGCGGAGGCTTTTCACCAACCCATGAACTAGGCACCCAAGTTCATATGGGATTTGATCCCATCCCCCAGATTTATTCGACAAGTAGTGAAGAACCACATGCAGCAGGAACTTCCATTTGTAAGAGAAGTTAAATTTGTAGACAGTTGACCTGCTAACGTCTCCACCATATCCATTTGGAGATAAGAATTGTCCAAATATGCTTTGGGGAATTCCGTTGGAGTGCCCTCATCATGAAGCTCTAGATGCTCCCTGATGATCTGTTCAGAAATGACAACTCCTGGCCATAGATGCTCGATCGAATGACACGAACCCCATTTAGGGTTTCAATCTGACCATTTGCTCAAAATTCAGACATATGGTTTGAGTAAATTGTGGGGTTTACAGTCAGAGCGGTTGTAGTAAGAAGATTGGGTTAGAAAGGAGATGATGTCTGAGAAGTCAACATCTCTTGAAGAATCAAGAAGTGTGACTTGTTGTGCTGAGGGTTGAGTGCCATTTGGAAAGATGAATGGAGATGATTGAGTTGGGGTAAAGTTGGAGAGGAGAATTTCTAGGGCAGTAAAATTTGCAAGTAAGAAAATGAAATTGAGTAGTCGAGATTATTAAAAGATTGTGGAAAGGCATTAATGGGGGTAAGGATAAGGTGATGTGATGGTTTAGTAGAAGAAATGACAGTGGCAGTAAGGTAAAATCAGTTAAATAATCCGACATTATTAACAAAATCTTTGCTTTTTACAGTGTGGGGCCCAAGAGATTTACGTTACACGGTGAAATCTCTCTTCCGAGTGTAAATATTTCCGAAGGTAACTTGTCTTCCGAAGGCAAATCTTTCTTCCGAAGCCAAAACTTTGCTTCCGAAGGTTAGAGTTGCTTCCGAATAAAGAATTGTAAGTTTCGGAAGTAGATCTGATATACAATCAATCGCTTCTTCCGAGGTCAAAAATTCTTCCGAGAAGAAAGTTATCCTTTGAGGAATTTTGCTTCGGAAGATATGGGAATGTCTTCCGAAGTTTAATTTCTCTTCGGAAGGAATTTACACTTAGAAAATTTCAGAGAAAATTTCTTGTAGCAGGGCTTAAATTGTATTGACACAAGACTTTCATATTAAAAAGGTTTTCAAAAGAGATCAAATTAATGAATGTTTATCATCCCAATAGTGGTTATGAGATACTTGAATCTTTGTTCATTAAAAGCTTTGGTGAATAGATCAGCATATTGTTCATTTGAATCAACTTTGATTAACTTGATTAGATTTTTCTCATGAATATCTCTAATGAAATGATACCTGATGTCAATGTGCTTAGTCTTGGAGTGCTTCACTGGATTTTCAGTAATAGATATAGCATTGTTGTTGTCAATGTGTGTCACACCCCAACCTTGACGGCGGAATCGTCGAGATGTGAGGGTTAAGATTGTTCACAGCCACATAACGCTATATTTAAGTGTAAATATTAAAATTATAAGTTTCAAAGGTCATTACAAACATAAGCCACAAAACATGAAATAATCCCAAAAAAAAAAACAAAACGTAGCATAACATTTATTTATTAACTAGGTCCAAGTCCTAGTTTTATTTCCAAGCTTCAAAAGTCCACTTTAAACTTGGGGATTTCCTGAAACATGATAAAAATAAAAGGGTCAACTATAAATAGTTGGTGAGTTTCCAAGGTTTTCATACATAATATGATAAAGTTACAAGTAGCAATTCATGTCATAGGTCATAAGCAAGTAAGGTTATAGAACACATATCGTCACAACCAAACCTCGACTTGATTACAAGTATAAAAGATTGGCTAAGTGTATTTGGTTCCCTGATGAACAAGCATACGTCATCAGGAGCCGGCAATACCTCGGCTTTAGCACCAAATAGGCTTGTCAGGCCCAAAGATCTAAGACGTCGCCAGGCTAGCAATAGTTAATGATTGTAAACAAACTATGTATCTCATATAAACACTTACAATACACAAATAACCATGACATAATAATAAGATGAATTGCATGTGCTTATAAGTCTCAAACGTTTAAAAGTGTACAATGTATAGATAATCATGTTTCACCCCAAAGTAGTGTGTAATAAAATAAAATGGGGCAAGGAAAACTCACTTGATCAATAAGTATATAATAAGGATCAATAAGAATAATATAAGCCGTTCCAAGGTAAAACGTCACAAGACACCTAAATATATAAATATTACAAGATTTAGGTCAAGATTCAACAATTAAACATGAACTAGGTTCCTTAGAATTTAAGAGAGTTTTGTTAGCCAATTTAGTTTATAATAATATATTTATATATACATATATATATATATATATATATATATATATATATATATTACAAAAAATTAAGGGAATATTCTTACAAAATTATAAATTATGGCATTTAGTTTGAGTATCATATAACTTAATCGAAGAAAATGTACGATTTATTATTGATTCAAGTAAATTTAATTTTTACATAAACTCATTCTTACAACAATAATTAAAATTTAATAATTACGGTATTTTTATAAAAATAATTTACAGAAAAATCATTTTGTTAATTTAAAGGTTAAAAGTTGATGAAAATTATTTTTTGTAATTTTTTAGAAATTTTCTAGTAAGAATTAAGGCCTAAAAAGGCTTTTAAAAAGAATAAGAGGGTGCCCGGGTTCGAACCGGGACCTCTTGAATGTAAGGGCGTGTCGTGAACCGGTGTACCATGGCTTCCAGCCGCGGTATTCTTGGTTCCATTTCCTTATAACACCAAGTTCCCAACCTCAAGAACCCTAGTTTAGATCCGTTCAAAATTGATCATCTAAACGATCTTGATAACCAAATTAACCATGGGGCTTTTGTTTCCCATGGTTAATCGAGCATAACCATGTATGTAATTTACCCGAATAAGTTCGAATTTGAGCAATCCTAAACGAAGAACAAGTCGCGGTCGTTGAACTCAGTGGATGAGAAATCCCCAATGATAATCCAATTAAACTTGCAGATAGCCTCGAATGATGATCCCGATGCGAAGCCCTATGTTGATTTTGGTTCAATTCGTTCGGAGATAGGATTTTGGCAAGGTTACAGGTCGCGAAAGAAAACGGGAATTGGATTTGCTGTTTGTGTTGTTTCAGGTGAAATTGGAATTGATAGAAGCTTTAGACTACTTAGACGTTCGATTATGAATCATTTAATTTGATTATTATTGAGTTTTAATGATCGAACGGCTATATGGTTAGAAACGCTCGATTACACACTCGATCAGGTTCATAACCGACGTATAAACGCAATTAAAGTCCATGATTGCGTTCGAATCGTGTTCAAGAACGTTTTAGGGACGGTTTCGGATTAAAAAACATCGGTTTTTGGCGGTTTTGGTGCCTCGCCGGACTTGGCCGGAGTCCGGCCGGCGAGGTCACCGGAAAAACGGGGTGAGAAGGGGGGGGGTTTGACTTTTGATAAATTACACCTTTGGTCCCTCAACTTTGATTTTCTATTATTCAATGCCCAAACTTAATATTTCAAGTTTCTAATTTGACAATTAGGCCCCCTTGAACTTAATTAAGTTTTAACTTTGTTAACTTTGATAACTTATTATTATTATTTTTATTATCATTATTATTATTATTATTATTATAATTATTATTATTATTATTATTTTTACATAATAGTATTTATACTTTTATTAATATTAACATTATTATCATATAATATTTATAAACTTTAAATTAAATAAGAAATCATACATAAATAGCCCACCAAGTTTCATAAATAGCATAAATGGCCCTTACAAGAACTAACAAAGTTAACTTTTAGTTAACAAAGAAAATACGAGATGTTACAGTCTCCCCAACTTGAAAGAATTTCGTCCCGAAATTAAGAAAAATGAAACTATACAAATAAGAACGGGTATTTCTTCTTCATGTGCTCCTCTCGTTCCCAAGTAAATTCAGCGCCACGTTTATTTTCCCAACGAACCTTGACGATTGGGGTTGTTGTGGTTCTAGTCTTCTTCATTATACGATCCATGATCTCTACAGGTTTCTCGACAAAATGTAATGACTCGTCGATCTGAATGTCTTCCAGCGGAACATACAGACTTTCGTCGGCCAAACATCTTCTCAAATTTGAGACGTGGAACACAGGATGAATTCCACTAAGGTCGGAAGGTAACTCTAGTTTATAAGCCACTTTCCCAATCCTTTTCAGGATTTTGAAAGGTCCTACAAACCTTGGAGCCAGTTTTCCCTTCTTTCCAAAGCGAACCACACCTTTCCACGGTGAGACCTTGAGAAGAACCAACTCCCCAGCTTGGAATTCCAATGGCTTACGTCGCTTGTCAGCATAGCTCTTTTGACGACTTCTCGCCACTTCGAGGTTCTTGCGAATGATAGAAACTTTATCGGTCGTCTCTTGTATAAGTTCAGGACCAGTGATGAAGTTTTCACCAATGTCGGTCCAACAGATCGGTGAACGACATTTTCGACCATAAAGTGCTTCAAACGGTGCCATCTTGATACTCGAGTGATAACTATTGTTATACGAAAATTCCGCGAGCGGTAGATGCGTATCCCAATCGCCACCAAAGTCAAGAACACACAGGCGTAGTAAATCCTCCAAGGTTTGGATCGTTCGCTCGGTTTGACCATCAGTTTGAGGATGGTAAGCCGTGCTTAAGTCCAATTGAGTACCCAAGAGTTCTTGCATAGACGACCAAAAATGCGAAGTGAAACGAGCGTCACGGTCGGATATGATGTGCAGAGGTACCCCATGACGACTTACAATCTCATCAACGTATATACGAGCTAACTTTGATGTCTTGTAAGTGTCACGTATGGGTATAAAATGTGCCGACTTGGTCAATCGGTCAACGATCACCCATATGCTATCATGTCCTCGAGAGGTTCGGGGTAGCTTTGTTATGAAGTCCATGGATATGTGTTCCCATTTCCACATAGGGATCTCGGGTTGCTCAAGTAATCCACTTGGACGTTGATGTTCGGCTTTAACTTTCGTACATGTGAGGCACTTAGCTACATAAGTCGCTATGTCTTTCTTCATTCCAGGCCACCAATATTGACCCCGTAGGTCCATGTACATCTTATCGGAACCAGGATGAATAGAATAACGAGTTTGATGAGCTTCGTTCATAATAAAGGTACGAATGTTATCGCGATTTGGAACCCAAATACGATTGGCGAAGTACATCAATCCATTGGATTTCGTTTCCAATTGGGTTAGAAGATTATGCTCCAACTCATCCTTCATTCTCCCTTCTCGTTGAACCATTTGTTGTGCCTCCAAGATGCTCGACTCGATGTCACTATCTATTCTCAGGTTTTGTAGTAGTACGGTGGTCTCATTGACATCTAGTCGAATTTCAGTATCGAACTCACCCAAGGTGTCAAACCATTGACGTCGATCTCGAATTTCTTGAAATGAGATTATCTTGTTGTGAATCTTTCGGCTCAGTGCATCGGCCACAACGTTTGCCTTACCAGGATGGTAACGAATGTCACAATCATAGTCACTAATCAACTCCACCCAACGACGTTGTCTCATGTTGAGATCTTTTTGATTGAAAACGTGTTGAAGGCTTTTGTGATCGGTGTAGACTATACATTGCGTACCATACAGGTAGTGCCTCCAAATCTTCAAAGCAAATACAACAGCACCAAGCTCGAGATCATGAGTTGTGTAATTCACCTCGTGAACCTTCAATTGCCTCGATGCGTAAGCTATGACCTTCCCTCGTTGCATAAGAACACAACCAAGGCCTTGCTTAGATGCATCACAATACACGGTGAAATCGTCGTTTCCATCGGGTAGGGTCAATATAGGAGCATTGCACAACTTATGCTTTAGCGTTTCAAAAGCTTCTTCTTGCTCAGAACCCCACTCGAAGGGTTTATTCTTTTGTGTCAAAGTGGTGAGCGGTTTCGCGATCCTCGAGAAATTGGCAATGAAACGCCGATAATAACCAGCAAGACCAAGAAAAGAACGAACTTCGGTAGGAGTTGTAGGAACACACCAATTCTTCACAGCTTCCACCTTTGCAGGATCAACGTGAATTCCTTGGCTATTCACCACGTGTCCTAGAAATTGAACTTCCTCGAGCCAGAAATCACACTTCGAGAACTTTGCGTACAATTGCTCTTTCTTTAACAACTCAAGAACCAATCTCAAATGCAGCTCATGATCGGTGTTGGACTTGGAATAGATAAGTATGTCATCAATAAAGACAATCACAAACTTGTCTAGATAAGGCTTGCATACTCGGTTCATGAGATCCATGAAGACAGCAGGAGCATTGGTTAAACCAAAAGGCATCACCATAAACTCATAGTGTCCATAACGAGTACGAAAAGCAGTCTTTGGAATGTCATCCTCATGAACTCGTAATTGATGATATCCAGAACGTAGATCAATTTTCGAGAATATGGCAGCTCCTTGAAGTTGATCAAACAAGTCATCGATGCGAGGAAGAGGATAACGATTCTTGATGGTAAGTTTGTTAAGCTCGCGATAATCGATGCACATACGAAACGATCCATCTTTCTTCTTCACGAAAAGAACAGGTGCACCCCAAGGCGAAGAACTAGGACGGATGAAGCCCTTCTCGGACAGCTCTTGCAGTTGACAAGAGAGTTCTTGCATTTCCGATGGTGCAAGCCGATACGGTGACTTGGCCACGGGGGTTGCTCCCGGTATCAAGTCAATTTTAAACTCGACTTCACGCACGGGAGGTAAACCACTAAGGTCATCGGGAAATACTTCAGGAAAGTCTCGTACGATAGGGACATCCTTAAGTTCTTTCCCTTTGACTTTCGTGTTGACCACATAAGCCAAGAAGGCCATATACTTCTTGTTTAAGCACTTTCGGGCTTGAGTGCAAGACATGAGTTTAAGCCCTTTAGAAGATTTTTCACCGAACACCTTCAACGTATCCCCAGAGGGTAACGGTATACGAATGCACTTCTCGAAACAAATGATCTCAGCATGGTGTTTGGCTAACCAATCCATACCAATGATGACGTCAAAACTTCCAAGTTTCATAGGGATAAGATCGATAAGAAAGTCATGCGTGTCAAGACTTAAGATGCAATCACGAACGATAACGTCAACGGTAATTGGTTCTCCATCGGCAACTTCAACAGTAAGAGGTCTTTCTAGTTTCGTATGTGGCTTAGCAAGTATGGGTTCAAACTCTAATGAAACAAAACTTTTATCGGCTCCAGAATCAAATAGGACATAGGCATAAGTTTTGTTAATAAGGAACATACCTGTTCAATTTTTTAAGGTATTTAACAATACAGGTAAAATATGAAATAAATTCGATCACAAAATTTAAGGGTGAGTTAACGTACCATTCACCACATCGTTGTTTGCTTGTGCTTGGTTAGCGTTGATGTTGAAAGCACGTCCTCGGGCTTGTGGAACATTACCCACAAGACGAGGGCATTGTGGGCGAAAATGGCCAGGTTCCCCACAGTTGTAGCAAACACGGTTTGTGACCACAGCGGCATTGTTAGGTGCACGGTGGCAAGTCGCCACCAAATGACCATATTTACCGCACAAGGTGCAAATGCGGCATGGTTGATTCCCCGGGTGATGATACCTACACGTGCTGCACATCGGTTGAGGACCAGCATAAGCCCTAGCCCCAGGCACTTGTGCCACAGATGTAGCCGCAGGTACAGGTTGCCTTGGGGTTGTTTAGGTGCAGCCACGGCATAGTTACGCGCCGGTGTGAACTTGCGCTTCTTGTTGTTGTTATGGCTGTTAGACGGTTCAGCTTTGGTCTCCTTAACCGCCTCGGTAGCCGTCTTCTCCAACTTCTTTGCACCCTTCACAGACATGGTGCCCGCTCTTATATGGTTCTCGGTGAGTTGAGCGGTGATTGTAATGGCTTCTTCCAATGTTGTGGGTCGGCTACCCACCACAGCATCTTGAATTTGGGGTGGTACACCCTTAATGAACTTCTCGATGTTGCGGGGAACAGTGTCGACCATATGGGGTAGCAGTATACTCAACTCATGATGCCTAGTTGAGTAGGCCAAATGATCACCATCATTTTGTTTCAAATTCCAAAACTCTTCTTCCAGCTTTTGCAATTCACTCCTTGGGCAGAACTTCGCGATGGCGATGTTCTTGAACTCTTCCCATGTAAGTGCTAGAATAGCATCGGGTCCACGATTCCTCTTCTCGCTATTCCACCAGGTAAGAGCCCTTTGTTGGAACATACTAGTGGCATAACGAACCTTGAGTGCATCGGGACACTCACAATTGATAAAGGTATTCTCCATGCTTTCGAACCACTCAAGAAGACCAGTGGCTCCTTCCTTGCCACTAAAACTAGTGGGCTTGCAAGAGCTGAAGTGTTTGAAGGTGCAAGTTTGATTATTCCCATGTTGATTGTTCCCGTTTTGATTGTTGCTATTCTCTCCATGACCATTTCCATTGTTGCTAGCGTTGGTCATTAAGGTGCTATTAAGTTCAGCAACCATGGTCGGAATGACAGCAGCCATTTGTCGAGCAATCATGGCGGCTAACTTACGATCGGAACTTCCACGCTTTCCATGATGACGAGACATGCTGGAATATACAAATGAGTTAGATATGAGAATTGGAATAACAAGGATTAATGTTCAACAAGGATAAGGCAAAAAGTTGTAAGGCACATGGAATGGTTCCATTTGGTAACGCATTACCATTTGGAAACGTTGACACGTCAAGGTAAGTTGACCCATTCGCCTTAGAAATTTGTGTATGTTGACCATGGTTTATCACTCATCCCAGAAATCCCCAGGTAAGCATAACTAGTCCCGTAGGATTTATGCGATATGCTTGCCTTAGCCCGAGGGCCTTTTGCCAGGAAATCCAGAATACAGGTGTCCATGTGTCACACAAATTTCTTAGGTTTATGAAATCAAAACCATGATGAGATTTACATAGATTAGACATAAGTCTAAAGATTTAATTCTTAAGCATAAGTATACGATTCCACGTGTTGACGAGAATAAGATTAAGAAGTTTCATTTGTCGGGGAGAGTCAATGAGTCAAAGTTAAGTTTAGGGAGACAAGTAACAAAGTTTAGACAATTACAAGGCAACCTATGCTAAGGCATCAAGTTGCACATAAAGTATAGCATTATGTAGCATGTAACAATATATATATTTCTAAGAATATAAATATTATCCTATGAGGTTCATGCATAAGCTATAGTCTAGGTCACCATTACTAATAACCTAAATCCCTATAGTTATGGGCTCTGATACCAATCTGTCACACCCCAACCTTGACGGCGGAATCGTCGAGATGTGAGGGTTAAGATTGTTCACAGCCACATAACGCTATATTAAGTGTAAATATTAAAATTATAAGTTTCAAAGGTCATTACAAACATAAGCCACAAAACATGAAATAATCCAAAAAAAAACAAAACGTAGCATAACATTTATTTATTTAACTAGGTCCAAGTCCTAGTTTTATTTCCAAGCTTCAAAAGTCCACTTTAAACTTGGGGATTTCCTGAAACATGATAAAAATAAAAGGGTCAACTATAAATAGTTGGTGAGTTTCCAAGGTTTTCATACATAATATGATAAAGTTACAAGTAGCAATTCATGTCATAGGTCATAAGCAAGTAAGGTTATAGAACACATATCGTCACAACCAAACCTCGACTTGATTACAAGTATAAAAGATTGGCTAAGTGTATTTGGTTCCCATGATGAACAAGCATACGTCATCAGGAGCCGGCAATACCTCGGCTTTAGCACCAAATAGGCTTGTCAGGCCCAAAGATCTAAGACGTCGCCAGGCTAGCAATAGTTAATGATTGTAAACAAACTATGTATCTCATACAAACACTTACAATACACAAATAACCATGACATAATAATAAGATGAATTGCATGTGCTTATAAGTCTCAAACGTTTAAAAGTGTACAATGTATAGATAATCATGTTTCACCCCAAAGTAGTGTGTAATAAAATAAAATGGGGCAAGGAAAACTCACTTGATCAATAAGTATATAATAAGGATCAATAAGAATAATATAAGCCGTTCCAAGGTAAAACGTCACAAGACACCTAAATATATAAATATTACAAGATTTAGGTCAAGATTCAACAATTAAACATGAACTAGGTTCCTTAGAATTTAAGAGAGTTTTGTTAGCCAATTTAGTTTATAATAATATATTATATATACATATATATATATATATATATATATATATAATATATATATATATATATATATATATATATATTACAAAAAATTAAGGGAATATTCTTACAAAATTATAAATTATGGCATTTAGTTTGAGTATCATATAACCTTAATCGAAGAAAATGTACGATTTATTATTGATTCAAGTAAATTTAATTTTTACATAAACTCATTCTTACAACAATAATTAAAATTTAATAATTACGGTATTTTTATAAAAATAAATTTACAGAAAAATCATTTTGTTAATTTAAAGGTTAAAAGTTGATGAAAATTATTTTTTGTAATTTTTTAGAAATTTTTAGTAAGAATTAAGGCCTAAAAAGGCTTTTAAAAAGAATAAGAGGGTGCCGGGTTCGAACCCGGGACCTCTTGAATGTAAGGGCGTGTCGTGAACCGGTGTACCATGGCTTCCAGCCGCGGTATTTCTTGGTTCCTTTCCTTATAACACCAAGTTCCCAACCTCAAGAACCCTAGTTTAGATCCGTTCAAAATTGATCATCTAAACGATCTTGATAACCAAATTAACCATGGGGCTTTTGTTTCCCATGGTTAATCGAGCATAACCATGTATGTAATTTACCCGAATAAGTTCGAATTGAGCAATCCTAAACGAAGAACAAGTCGCGGTCTTTGAACTCAGTGGATGAGAAATCCCCAATGATAATCCAATTAAACTTGCAGATAGCCTCGAATGATGATCCCGATGCGAAGCCCTATGTTGATTTTGGTTCAATTCGTTCGGAGATAGGATTTTGGCAAGGTTACAGGTCGCGAAAGAAAACGGGAATTGGATTTGCTGTTTGTGTTGTTTCAGGTGAAATTGGAATTGATAGAAGCTTTAGACTACTTAGACGTTCGATTATGAATCATTTAATTTGATTATTATTGAGTTTTAATGATCGAACGGCTATATGGTTAGAAACGCTCGATTACACACTCGATCAGGTTCATAACCGACGTATAAACGCAATTAAAGTCCATGATTGCGTTCGAATCGTGTTCAAGAACGTTTTAGGGACGGTTTCGGATTAAAAAACATCGGTTTTTGGCGGTTTTGGTGCCTCGCCGGACTTGGCCGGAGTCCGGCCGGCGAGGTCACCGGAAAAACGGGGTGAGAAGGGGGGGGGTTGACTTTTGATAAATTACACCTTTGGTCCCTCAACTTTGATTTTCTATTATTCAATGCCCAAACTTAATATTTCAAGTTTCTAATTTGACAATTAGGCCCCCTTGAACTTAATTAAGTTTTAACTTTGTTAACTTTGATAACTTATTATTATTATTTTTATTATCATTATTATTATTATTATATTATTATTTTTACATAATAGTATTTATACTTTTATTAATATTAACATTATTATCATATAATATTTATAAACTTTAAATTAAATAAGAAATCATACATAAATAGCCCACCAAGTTTCATAAATAGCATAAATGGCCCTTACAAGAACTAACAAAGTTAACTTTTAGTTAACAAGAAAATACGAGATGTTACAGTCTCCCCAACTTGAAAGAATTTCGTCCCGAAATTAAGAAAAATGAAACTATACAAATAAGAACGGGTATTTCTTCTTCATGTGCTCCTCTCGTTCCCAAGTAAATTCAGCGCCACGTTTATTTTCCCAACGAACCTTGACGATTGGGGTTGTTGTGGTTCTAGTCTTCTTCATTATACGATCCATGATCTCTACAGGTTTCTCGACAAAATGTAATGACTCGTCGATCTGAATGTCTTCCAGCGGAACATACAGACTTTCGTCGGCCAAACATCTTCTCAAATTTGAGACGTGGAACACAGGATGAATTCCACTAAGGTCGGAAGGTAACTCTAGTTTATAAGCCACTTTCCCAATCCTTTTCAGGATTTTGAAAGGTCCTACAAACCTTGGAGCCAGTTTTCCCTTCTTTCCAAAGCGAACCACACCTTTCCACGGTGAGACCTTGAGAAGAACCAACTCCCCAGCTTGGAATTCCAATGGCTTACGTCGCTTGTCAGCATAGCTCTTTTGACGACTTCTCGCCACTTCGAGGTTCTTGCGAATGATAGAAACTTTATCGGTCGTCTCTTGTATAAGTTCAGGACCAGTGATGAAGTTTTCACCAATGTCAGTCCAACAGATCGGTGAACGACATTTTCGACCATAAAGTGCTTCAAACGGTGCCATCTTGATACTCGAGTGATAACTATTGTTATACGAAAATTCCGCGAGCGGTAGATGCGTATCCCAATCGTCACCAAAGTCAAGAACACACAGGCGTAGTAAATCCTCCAAGGTTTGGATCGTTCGCTCGGTTTGACCATCAGTTTGAGGATGGTAAGCCGTGCTTAAGTCCAATTGGGTACCCAAGAGTTCTTGCATAGACGACCAAAAATGCGAAGTGAAACGAGCGTCACGGTCGGATATGATGTGCAGAGGTACCCCATGACGACTTACAATCTCATCAACGTATATACGAGCTAACTTTGATGTCTTGTAAGTGTCACGTATGGGTATAAAATGTGCCGACTTGGTCAATCGGTCAACGATCACCCATATGCTATCATGTCCTCGAGAGGTTCGGGGTAGCTTTGTTATGAAGTCCATGGATATGTGTTCCCATTTCCACATAGGGATCTCGGGTTGCTCAAGTAATCCACTTGGACGTTGATGTTCGGCTTTAACTTTCGTACATGTGAGGCACTTAGCTACATAAGTCGCTATGTCTTTCTTCATTCCAGGCCACCAATATTGACCCCGTAGGTCCATGTACATCTTATCGGAACCAGGATGAATAGAATAACGAGTTTGATGAGCTTCGTTCATAATAAAGGTACGAATGTTATCGCGATTTGGAACCCAAATACGATTGGCGAAGTACATCAATCCATTGGATTTCGTTTCCAATTGGGTTAGAAGATTATGCTCCAACTCATCCTTCATTCTCCCTTCTCGTTGAACCATTTGTTGTGCCTCCAAGATGCTCGACTCGATGTCACTATCTATTCTCAGGTTTTGTAGTAGTACGGTGGTCTCATTGACATCTAGTCGAATTTCAGTATCGAACTCACCCAAGGTGTCAAACCATTGACGTCGATCTCGAATTTCTTGAAATGAGATTATCTTGTTGTGAATCTTTCGGCTCAGTGCATCGGCCACAACGTTTGCCTTACCAGGATGGTAACGAATGTCACAATCATAGTCACTAATCAACTCCACCCAACGACGTTGTCTCATGTTGAGATCTTTTTGATTGAAAACGTGTTGAAGGCTTTTGTGATCGGTGTAGACTATACATTGCGTACCATACAGGTAGTGCCTCCAAATCTTCAAAGCAAATACAACAGCACCAAGCTCGAGATCATGAGTTGTGTAATTCACCTCGTGAACCTTCAATTGCCTCGATGCGTAAGCTATGACCTTCCCTCGTTGCATAAGAACACAACCAAGGCCTTGCTTAGATGCATCACAATACACGGTGAAATCGTCGTTTCCATCGGGTAGGGTCAATATAGGAGCATTGCACAACTTATGCTTTAGCGTTTCAAAAGCTTCTTCTTGCTCGGAACCCCACTCGAAGGGTTTATTCTTTTGTGTCAAAGTGGTGAGCGGTTTCGCGATCCTCGAGAAATTGGCAATGAAACGCCGATAATAACCAGCAAGACCAAGAAAAGAACGAACTTCGGTAGGAGTTATAGGAACACACCAATTCTTCACAGCTTCCACCTTTGCAGGATCAACGTGAATTCCTTGGCTATTCACCACGTGTCCTAGAAATTGAACTTCCTCGAGCCAGAAATCACACTTCGAGAACTTTGCGTACAATTGCTCTTTCTTTAACAACTCAAGAACCAATCTCAAATGCAGCTCATGATCGGTGTTGGACTTGGAGTAGATAAGTATGTCATCAATAAAGACAATCACAAACTTGTCTAGATAAGGCTTGCATACTCGGTTCATGAGATCCATGAAGACAGCAGGAGCATTGGTTAAACCAAAAGGCATCACCATAAACTCATAGTGTCCATAACGAGTACGAAAAGCAGTCTTTGGAATGTCATCCTCATGAACTCGTAATTGATGATATCCAGAACGTAGATCAATTTTCGAGAATATGGCAGCTCCTTGAAGTTGATCAAACAAGTCATCGATGCGAGGAAGAGGATAACGATTCTTGATGGTAAGTTTGTTAAGCTCGCGATAATCGATGCACATACGAAACGATCCATCTTTCTTCTTCACGAAAAGAACAGGTGCACCCCAAGGCGAAGAACTAGGACGGATGAAGCCCTTCTCGGACAGCTCTTGCAGTTGACAAGAGAGTTCTTGCATTTCCGATGGTGCAAGCCGATACGGTGACTTGGCCACGGGGGTTGCTCCCGGTATCAAGTCAATTTTAAACTCGACTTCACGCACGGGAGGTAAACCACTAAGGTCATCGGGAAATACTTCAGGAAAGTCTCGTACGATAGGGACATCCTTAAGTTCTTTCCCTTTGACTTTCGTGTTGACCACATAAGCCAAGAAGGCCATATACTTCTTGTTTAAGCACTTTCGGGCTTGAGTGCAAGACATGAGTTTAAGCCCTTTAGAAGATTTTTCACCGAACACCTTCAACGTATCCCCAGAGGGTAACGGTATACGAATGCACTTCTCGAAACAAATGATCTCAGCATGGTGTTTGGCTAACCAATCCATACCAATGATGACGTCAAAACTTCCAAGTTTCATAGGGATAAGATCGATAAGAAAGTCATGCGTGTCAAGACTTAAGATGCAATCACGAACGATAACGTCAACGGTAATTGGTTCTCCATCGGCAACTTCAACAGTAAGAGGTCTTTCTAGTTTCGTATGTGGCTTAGCAAGTATGGGTTCAAACTCTAATGAAACAAAACTTTTATCGGCTCCAGAATCAAATAGGACATAGGCATAAGTTTTGTTAATAAGGAACATACCTGTTCAATTTTTTAAGGTATTTAACAATACAGGTAAAATATGAAATAAATTCGATCACAAAATTTAAGGGTGAGTTAACGTACCATTCACCACATCGTTTTGCTTGTGCTTGGTTAGCGTTGATGTTGAAAGCACGTCCTCGGGCTTGTGGAACATTACCCACAAGACGAGGGCATTGTGGGCGAAAATGGCCAGGTTCCCCACAGTTGTAGCAAACACGGTTTGTGACCACAGCGGCATTGTTAGGTGCACGGTGGCAAGTCGCCACCAAATGACCATATTTACCGCACAAGGTGCAAATGCGGCATGGTTGATTCCCCGGGTGATGATACCTACACGTGCTGCACATCGGTTGAGGACCAGCATAAGCCCTAGCCCCAGGCACTTGTGCCACAGATGTAGCCGCAGGTACAGGTTGCCTTTGGGGTTGTTTAGGTGCAGCCACGGCATAGTTACGCGCCGGTGTGAACTTGCGCTTCTTGTTGTTGTTATGGCTGTTAGACGGTTCAGCTTTGGTCTCCTTAACCGCCTCGGTAGCCGTCTTCTCCAACTTCTTTGCACCCTTCACAGACATGGTGCCCGCTCTTATATGGTTCTCGGTGAGTTGAGCGGTGATTGTAATGGCTTCTTCCAATGTTGTGGGTCGGCTACCCACCACAGCATCTTGAATTTGGGGTGGTACACCCTTAATGAACTTCTCGATGTTGCGGGGAACAGTGTCGACCATATGGGGTAGCAGTATACTCAACTCATGATGCCTAGTTGAGTAGGCCAAATGATCACCATCATTTTGTTTCAAATTCCAAAACTCTTCTTCCAGCTTTTGCAATTCACTCCTTGGGCAGAACTTCGCGATGGCGATGTTCTTGAACTCTTCCCATGTAAGTGCTAGAATAGCATCGGGTCCACGATTCCTCTTCTCGCTATTCCACCAGGTAAGAGCCCTTTGTTGGAACATACTAGTGGCATAACGAACCTTGAGTGCATCGGGACACTCACAATTGATAAAGGTATTCTCCATGCTTTCAAACCACTCAAGAAGACCAGTGGCTCCTTCCTTGCCACTAAAACTAGTGGGCTTGCAAGAGCTGAAGTGTTTGAAGGTGCAAGTTTGATTATTCCCATGTTGATTGTTCCCGTTTTGATTGTTGCTATTCTCTCCATGACCATTTCCATTGTTGCTAGCGTTGGTCATTAAGGTGCTATTAAGTTCAGCAACCATGGTCGGAATGACAGCAGCCATTTGTCGAGCAATCATGGCGGCTAACTTACGATCGGAACTTCCACGCTTTCCATGATGACGAGACATGCTGGAATATACAAATGAGTTAGATATGAGAATTGGAATAACAAGGATTAATGTTCAACAAGGATAAGGCAAAAAGTTGTAAGGCACATGGAATGGTTCCATTTGGTAACGCATTACCATTTGGAAACGTTGACACGTCAAGGTAAGTTGACCCATTCGCCTTAGAAATTTGTGTATGTTGACCATGGTTTATCACTCATCCCAGAAATCCCCAGGTAAGCATAACTAGTCCCGTAGGATTTATGCGATATGCTTGCCTTAGCCCGAGGGCCTTTTGCCAGGAAATCCAGAATACAGGTGTCCATGTGTCACACAAATTTCTTAGGTTTATGAAATCAAAACCATGATGAGATTTACATAGATTAGACATAAGTCTAAAGATTAATTCTTAAGCATAAGTATACGATTCCACGTGTTGACGAGAATAAGATTAAGAAGTTTCATTTGTCGGGGAGAGTCAATGAGTCAAAGTTAAGTTTAGGGAGACAAGTAACAAAGTTTAGACAATTACAAGGCAACCTATGCTAAGGCATCAAGTTGCACATAAAGTATAGCATTATGTAGCATGTAACAATATATATATTTCTAAGAATATAAATATTATCCTATGAGGTTCATGCATAAGCTATAGTCTAGGTCACCATTACTAATAACCTAAATCCCTATAGTTATGGGCTCTGATACCAATCTGTCACACCCCAACCTTGACGGCGGAATCGTCGAGATGTGAGGGTTAAGATTGTTCACAGCCACATAACGCTATATTTAAGTGTAAATATTAAAATTATAAGTTTCAAAGGTCATTACAAACATAAGCCACAAAACATGAAATAATCCCAAAAAAAAACAAAACGTAGCATAACATTATTTATTTAACTAGGTCCAAGTCCTAGTTTTATTTCCAAGCTTCAAAAGTCCACTTTAAACTTGGGGATTTCCTGAAACATGATAAAAATAAAAGGGTCAACTATAAATAGTTGGTGAGTTTCCAAGGTTTTCATACATAATATGATAAAGTTACAAGTAGCAATTCATGTCATAGGTCATAAGCAGTAAGGTTATAGAACACATATCGTCACAACCAAACCTCGACTTGATTACAAGTATAAAAGATTGGCTAAGTGTATTTGGTTCCATGATGAACAAGCATACGTCATCAGGAGCCGGCAATACCTCGGCTTTAGCACCAAATAGGCTTGTCAGGCCCAAAGATCTAAGACGTCGCCAGGCTAGCAATAGTTAATGATTGTAAACAAACTATGTATCTCATACAAACACTTACAATACACAAATAACCATGACATAATAATAAGATGAATTGCATGTGCTTATAAGTCTCAAACGTTTAAAAGTGTACAATGTATAGATAATCATGTTTCACCCCAAAGTAGTGTGTAATAAAATAAAATGGGGCAAGGAAAACTCACTTGATCAATAAGTATATAATAAGGATCAATAAGAATAATATAAGCCGTTCCAAGGTAAAACGTCACAAGACACCTAAATATATAAATATTACAAGATTTAGGTCAAGATTCAACAATTAAACATGAACTAGGTTCCTTAGAATTTAAGAGAGTTTTGTTAGCCAATTAGTTTATTAATAATATATTATATATACATATATATATATATATATATATATATATATATATATATATTACAAAAAATTAAGGGAATATTCTTACAAAATTATAAATTATGGCATTTAGTTTGAGTATCATATAACTTTAATCGAAGAAAATGTACGATTTATTATTGATTCAAGTAACAATTTAATTTTTACATAAACTCATTCTTACAACAATAATTAAAATTAATAATTACGGTATTTTTATAAAAATAAATTTACAGAAAAATCATTTTGTTAATTTAAAGGTTAAAAGTTGATGAAAATTATTTTTTGTAATTTTTTAGAAATTTTTTAGTAAGAATTAAGGCCTAAAAAGGCTTTTAAAAAGAATAAGAGGGTGCCCGGGTTCGAACCCGGGACCTCTTGAATGTAAGGGCGTGTCGTGAACCGGTGTACCATGGCTTCCAGCCGCGGTATTCTTGGTTCCTTTCCTTATAACACCAAGTTCCCAACCTCAAGAACCCTAGTTTAGATCCGTTCAAAATTGATCATCTAAACGATCTTGATAACCAAATTAACCATGGGGCTTTTGTTTCCCATGGTTAATCGAGCATAACCATGTATGTAATTTACCCGAATAAGTTCGAATTTGAGCAATCCTAAACGAAGAACAAGTCGCGGTCGTTGAACTCAGTGGATGAGAAATCCCCAATGATAATCCAATTAAACTTGCAGATAGCCTCGAATGATGATCCCGATGCGAAGCCCTATGTTGATTTTGGTTCAATTCGTTCGGAGATAGGATTTTGGCAAGGTTACAGGTCGCGAAAGAAAACGGGAATTGGATTTGCTGTTTGTGTTGTTTCAGGTGAAATTGGAATTGATAGAAGCTTTAGACTACTTAGACGTTCGATTATGAATCATTTAATTTGATTATTATTGAGTTTTAATGATCGAACGGCTATATGGTTAGAAACGCTCGATTACACACTCGATCAGGTTCATAACCGACGTATAAACGCAATTAAAGTCCATGATTGCGTTCGAATCGTGTTCAAGAACGTTTTAGGGATGGTTTCGGATTAAAAAACATCGGTTTTTGGCGGTTTTGGTGCCTCGCCGGACTTGGCCGGAGTCCGGCCGGCGAGGTCACCGGAAAAACGGGGTGAGAAGGGGGGGGGTTTGAATTTTGATAAATTACACCTTTGGTCCCTCAACTTTGATTTTCTATTATTCAATGCCCAAACTTAATATTTCAAGTTTCTAATTTGACAATTAGGCCCCCTTGAACTTAATTAAGTTTTAACTTTGTTAACTTTGATAACTTATTATTATTTTTATTATCATTATTATTATTATTATTATTATTAATTATTATTATTATTATTATTTTTACATAATAGTATTTATACTTTTATTAATATTAACATTATTATCATATAATATTATAAACTTTAAATTAAATAAGAAATCATACATAAATAGCCCACCAAGTTTCATAAATAGCATAAATGGCCCTTACAAGAACTAACAAAGTTAACTTTTAGTTAACAAAGAAAATACGAGATGTTACAATGTGGATAGGAGTGCTCATGAAGTTGAATCCATAGTCTAGCATCTGGTTTTGAATCCACAGCAGCTGAGCACAACAACTAGCAGCAGCAATGTATTCAGCTTCAGAAGTTGATGTAGAGACATATGATTGCCTCTTGCATTGCCATGAGATGACCCTTCCACCAAGAAATTGACATCCACCGGATGTTGATTTCTTGTTATATTGCAGCCACCATAATCACTGTCAGAGTAACCATAGAGATTGAAATCACTATTTCTTGGATACCAGAGACCTAGTTTAGGTGCTTCTTTGAGGTATCTAAGAATTCTCTTGGCAGCTATTAGGTGCGACACCTTTGGAGCAGCCTGATATCTTGCACAAATGCAAGTTTCAAACATGATATCAGGTCTACTGGCTGCTAGATACATCAGAGAACCGATAATTGCCCTATACTGATGTTGATCAGTATCCTCCCCCTCAAGGTCAAGACAAAGATTATGGTTTCTGGGTATGGGTGTCTAGGCAGACTTGCAATCCTTCATCTCAAATCTTTCTAAGATATTAGAGACATATTTATATTGATTAATGAAGAACCCTTCCTTTAGTTACTTTACCTGAATTCCAAGGAAAAAGTCCATTTTTCCCATGGAGCTCATCTCAAACTTTTTCTTTATAATGCTCTCAAAGTCCTTGCACATTTGGTCATTTGAGGAACCAAATATGATGTCATCAACATAGACTTGTACGAGCAAAATGTCCTTTCCAGATTTTCTGATGAAGAGAGTCTTATCAATGGTACTCTAGTGTAGTCATTCTTCAGAAGAAACTGAGACAAAGTCTCATACCACAGCCTAGGTGCTTGGTGCAGCCCATATAGAGCTTTATCCAATTTGCACACATAGTTGGGGTGTTGTGGATCTTCAAATCCTGGAGGTTATCATACATAGACTTCCCTATCTATATCCCCATATAGAAATGCACACTTGACATCAAGTTGGTATACTGTGAAGTCCTTGGATGCAACATAAGCAAGAAAGATCCTATTTGCCTCAAGTCTTGCAACTGGTGCAAAGACATCAATATAATCGATTCCTTCCTCTTGAGTGTATCCTTGAACTACAAGTCTTGCCTTATTCTTGATGATCAAGCCTCTATCATCTCTCTTATTTCTGAAAACCCATTTTGTGCCTATATGTACTTGACCAGATGGTAGCGGACATAGGTTCCATACCTTCTGTCTCTTGAATTGAAGCAGCTCCTCTTGCATCGATTCAAGCTAGCTACTATCTTTGAAGGCATCTTCTACCTTCTTGGGTTCCATCTGAGATAGAAAGCATGAGTACAAGCAGACATTCCCTTGATGAGTCCAGAGACATTCCCTATGATGTTCTTAGTTGGATGAGTGTTATGAATCCTAAGAAGAGGAATCACTTCCAGTTGCAGAGATAGATCCAGGTTAGACATATTCTGCTCAGAAACTGGAACACTTTGTCCAGCTACTGTGTCAAAGTCATTCAATGAGGACTGATTGAATGAATGAGAAACATCATCAATAGTTGGTTGTGAAGTAGTATTAACAGCTGTTTGTTCCTTCAAAATACTACTTCCTTCTGCCTGGTGTTGTGGTGGATCACTTGATGAGTTTTGAGGCTCAGTAGGTGATTCACTTGTTGAAGTTTCACTATTCCTTGATATAGTTAGACTATCGGATCTGTGAATAGTGGAAGCTTGGTGTATTGCAGCACTTGGAGAATTTGGTCTAGGTCTGGGAAGCTCAAATAGTTGATCATTATCAGTAGCATCAACATCATTTTGAGCACCTATCCCAACTGAAACATTCTCACAAGAGGGTTTAGAATAGTTTGGAAACAATGATAAATTAAAGATGTGATCAGGTCCATTCCCCCTAACACAAGGAGTGTACTCATTAACAACTATATTGGATGACTCCTCAAATTGTTGATTCTTATTTTGTATACTCTGTAAGCTTTGGAGCTAGAAGAATATCCAACAAAGATAGCATCATCTGACTTTTCAGCAAATTTTGCCAAATTGTCCTTTGTGTTAAGTATGGTACACCTGCTGCCAAAGGACCTTAGAAAGCCAATGAACGGTGGCCTCTTGTTCCATAGCTCATAAGGGGTTTTTCCATAGGGCTTAACTACAAGAACTCTGTTCTACACATAGCATGCAGTGCTGACTGCCTCTACCCAGAATGTTAGAGGTAGCTTTGAATCAGCTAACATAGTTCGAGCAGCCTCAATAAGTGTCCTATTCCTCCTCTCAGCAACACCATTTTGTTGAGGAGTTCTAGGAGCACAATATTGCCTGCCAATCCCTTTTGAGTTACAGAATGAGTCAAGAACGAAGTTCTAAACTCAGTCCCTTGATCACTTCTAATTATTTTAACCTTGTGATCAATTTGATTTTCTATTTTAAGAATAAAAGATTTTAATGTTTCAGCAGTTTCATCTTTAGTTCTTAAAAAAATACCCATGTGAATCTTGTAAAATCATCAACTATCACAAGGCAATATGATTTCCTTCCAATGCTCATTATACTTGTGGGACCAAATAGATCCATGTGCAATAAGTGTAATGGGGTGGTGATGGAGTTAACAGCTTTGAATTTATGAGATGTCCTGTGTTGTTTCCCTTTCAGGCAAGCAACACAGTTATCTTTGTAGAAAAATTACTTTTTAGGCAAACCATGTACCAAGTTATTTTTAGCCAATTTATTCATTGTCTTAAAATTTACATGACACATTCGTTTATGCCATAGTGTTGACTCATCACCATCAGCTTTGGAAAGAAAGCATTATACTTCTCCTATTGGAGAAGCATTGTTCATATCGAGCTTGTACATATCCCCTTTCCTGGGAGATCTAAGAAGCATCGATCCGGAGGAATTGTCATCCCTGGTTTGAGGATAATGCACTCATGTTCTGTGAAAAGCACTTGGTGCTTTTGATCACAGAATTAAGAAACACGTAATAGATTGTGTTCAAGCTATTTGACAAAGTGAACTTTGTCAACTTTTAATTTACCATTGGATATACTCCCTCTGCCAGAAATATATCCTCTGGCCTTACCTCCAAACTGGACAGGACCTCCATCATAATATTGAAATTATTGAAGGGGAGATCTGTTCCTGTCATGTGCCTGGAGCATCCACTATCTACAATCCAAATATTGTTATTCTTGTCATGTGCCTTACCTCCAAACTGGACAGGACCTCCATCATGCTTGTTGAAGCTTTTGTAGCTTGGCATTCTTCCGAAGCTTCTTTCTTTTCGGAAGAAGCCTTCACCTCCTTTTCTTTTGAAGCAGTTTTCTTCTGGGATGGTTTCAAGGGTACTCTTTTGTTCTTCTGAGTCTTGACAGCTTTAGCTTCAGAAGCCTTTTTCCTTTCGAAAGAAGAATCTTCTTCCGAAAGCAGCCTTGCTTCAGAAACAAGCTTTCCCTTTTTCATCACTTGAACCATTGATATGGTCCAAATAAGAAACCTTCCTGACTACTTCCTTTTTAACATTATTTGCATAATGTGTACTAGCAGGATTGTAGTAACAATCTTTGGCCATGTGGTTTTGTACACCACACATATGCATGCAATGTTAATCTTTTGGGGATTTGAGGATTGTTGTTTCTTGTTCTTTTTATCTTCATCAACAACTTTTCACTTTAACTTCTAATCCTTTGGTAGGATAGGAGTTCTGGTACTACATCTCTTTCCTGAATTAGAGTTTCCAACCACCTGGAATCCAGCTGAGATGAATATACCCTTTTGCTTTGGGTCTATCTTTAGCTTGGACTTAGCCACTTTCTTGGCAGTTTTTCTGGCTGCCTTAGCTCTGCTTCTTCTGGCTTTGGTGGTCAGGGTTTGATCATCATTGGTAGGGGATGGCATAATTACCTGGTTCTTCCCTGCGATGGTCTCCATAGTTGCATCATTCTTTGACTCATGAGAAGGTGGGTCAGCAAATGGAACCTCTTGCTCTTCAGTACCACACCTTGGTTGTCTTATAGACTCATAAGAGTGTGGTGGAGCAATTTCATTGGTTTCCAACCCTCCTTTGTTTTGGTAACAAAGTTTTGAGTGAGAGGATGATGCAAGAATGGCTTGGAAGTTTTGCTCGGAAGTAGCATACTTCCTGGCTTGAGCCTCAGCTGTGACAAGCTGGGCTTGAGCCTCAATCAATTTGGATATTAAATCCTTTATCTGAGTCTTATAGTTTGTGTGTTCATGTTTTAATAGGGACACAATTTTCTCTAACTCCTCAATTTTTCTTGGTAGTCAGATTTAGCCCTTTTAAAGTCAGATTTCAAAACATTTAAAGACTCAATATCAGATTTAATCTCCATATTGTAGTCCTGATACAATTTAACCTTAGCAATACAAGCAGGAGTACAGAGATGTTCATATACCTTATTTTCATATGTTCTGGCCATGAGTGCTTGAGCAGGAGTCACATCTTGTACCATGAAGCTCCAGTCAACTTCTTAAGCCATTGCAGTTGTTTCAGTTGACTTTCTGGTGGGCTTTGGTGCAGAGGGATGTGTGGAGGCCTATGGGGTTCCCAGGTTAGACTTGGGAGCCTTGCATTCCCTTGTAAAATGACCAAGTTGATTACAGTTGTAACATTTGGCCTTGGTTTTGTCAAACCCAAATTTGCTGTTGATTGGGTTCTGGGGAAGTTGCCTTCCAGTTCTCTTAAAGAACTTCTTTGATCTATAGGTTAGAAGAGCCATTTGTTGGACAATGTCCACGTATTTCACGTCATCCGGGCTGAAACACTCTAGATCATCAAAGCAGTATTGATAATCACTTGAGTGTCCACTTCCTGAGACAAAAGCACAGCTTCTTGAAAGGAGCTTTGCTGAGCTTGTTGAGACCTTGGAGTCTCAGGAAATGTGACGTATGGCCCAGAAGAACAAGATGGCTGTTAGGTGTAAGTCAGGTATTGTTGAGGCTGGGAGATTCCTGAGCCTTCAGCAACCATTAAGGCGTTGCTAGCAGGAAGACTCAAGGGTCTGCTTGTCTGATGACCCCTCTTACTTTCCATTTCCAAACGGTATCCATCAAGGATCCCATAGAGTTCGGTCATGGTGAGTGTATTCAGATTTTCTGTTCTCTTGATAGAGACACAGTAGAATGTCCACTCTTTGGGTAATGCACTCATGAACTTTCTTGTAAGGTCTCTGAGTTCATGAGCAATTCCCACAGATTGAAGGGAAGAAATGAAATCCATGTACCTAAAATATTGCTCGCTAAGAGTCTCTCCAGCAACATGGGTGAAGTTCTCGAACTGCTGCTTTAGTGAGTCCTTTCTGGAGTCATTTGAGCTTGAGTACATTTGAGCAAGCACATCAAACAGTTCTTTGCCAAACATGCAATGCTCAAACCCCACCATGATAGAGTTTGGAATTGTAGTCATGAGAACAGTCATAGCGTTGCTGTCAATGTCAAGCTTCTTCCTGTCCTCATCAGAATAATCTTTAACAGCTTTCTTGATCATGGCACCATTTCCACCGGCTACTTTTGGCTTATACGAGCCATTGACAATGGATTACCACATTTTGCTGTCTTGATACCTGATGAAGCCTTCCATTCTTCTGCTCCAAGACCTGAAGTTTTCAGGGGTGATGATGGGTGTTTTGGTCATCGTTCCCATCTCTACTTCAGATTTGTTGAGGGCCATTTTGAGTGAGGTATAAGGAGGAGTGACAAACAGGTTGATTAGGATGGTAAGATCTCATAATCAAGAGCCTAAAAAGCTCTGATACCAATTGCAGGATCGGGTTTGTCACTTAGACACTTGAATTTCTCTCAAACTCACTTATAGAAACACTCAACTCAGATGAAGTAAAGTCTTTTACAAGAGTTGATAATAATATAATAAGTAGTAAAGGAACACACAGAAATAAATTTTCAAGGCACTTGTATATATTACTTCTCAACTCAAGATATTACAAGACTCTTACAAGCATGATACATGAGTTACAATGAGAAACTATATATACTAGATCCTACAGCCGGATATACTTTGATACCAGCTGGAAACCTAAGACTAAAGCATATACTACAATGCTAAAGTTAAGGTATCTTAGATAAAATATTATCTAAGATATGGTAGTCATGACATGTCCATGACTTACCTTTTGTTACCAATTAAAGATGGCAACTGTACTAACATAAAAAGGTAAATAGTAGATTAAAGTATAGTCAACTACATGGCTTTTGAGAAAACGCCATGTAGTATCTCAAAGATTTGCAGCGGAGTGTTAGGGAGACCATACTTATGTCCACTGGATAATAGCAGTGTTTTCTGAAGGTAAGTTGGCTTCGGAAGAACAAGTTCCTCCGAAGCCACTTATACTTTGGAAGAGGCTTCTATACTTCCGAGGCTTGAGGACTTCTGTACTTCGGAAGTTGACTTCAGATCTTTCTTTCTCAGTCTTGAACTTCGGAAGCAGGTTCTTTGTCTTCGGAAGTTGGAATTTTTCCTTCGGAAGTAAGTTTTACACTTTGTCTTCGGAAGAGCTTCTTTTTCCTTTGGAAGTTCCACACTTAGCTTCGGAAGTCCTTTATTTGTTGTACCAAAATCTTCTAAGTGATTTGGTTTTGGTTGCACCGGCCTTTCTAGATCCAACAAATTAATCAAATTAAAAGGTGTGATTTTGATTTTGAAATGATATATGACAACCCATTTGAGCAAACAATTTTGGAGAAAGAAAAGACCAATGTTGTGGGTCGATCAAATTGTTACAAAATTAAACGGTTTTCACACCAAAATGGTAAAGTTCGAGATAGAGAGTAATATCTTGTTGATCTTTTTGAAAAAAATATATAAAAAATTTACAGACGCATGAAGTCAAAAGTCTTTGACTTTACTATTTTGAGGTTGATTATGATCAGTTTTTTATATGAGTGAACATTACATTACAGACATAATGAGAATAAGAAGAAAGGGGAATAGAATAACTATTGGAAGAGAAAAAATTAGTTTAAAGGACTCAAGATTCTTTAAAAAAAGAAAGGGCAGAGCGGGGGTTGGACGTTTCAAGAAAACCATGACAGTAAAATTCAATATTTTCATGACCGAGAATGAACAAAAAATGATTGGGCCGGTTTTAAAATTAACTAGCGATATTTTATGTAACACATAATGATCTATCATACTTTTAAATTATTTTAAAATTAATTTATACTATGTTTGGGTTGAATCAAATATCTCTTTTTGAGAGGTAAAGCATTTATCAAACCTTGTATTGAAAAAATGACCAAAAATGTTGGAGGCTTGGTGGCGGCATTCTCAATGAAAGACTTGTTGACTCACCATATGATGGCGAACAAAAAAAAAGACAAACGTTACAAGCAACAATTATGACGACATGTTGGTGTATATAAAAAACAAGAAATTAAGTCGTCTTCTCCAAAGAAACATGCTCGCTTACAAGATTATTGAAGGAAATCAAGTCTACCAGCTACTTATGGGCGAAAAACATGTCCAAAAACTTAAAGTCGTAACGGAGACATTGGTGATACTTTGTCTTTATGTAATTGGTGTTATAAGTTGTACTCCATATTGATATTTTATTATTTGGTGTATATACACATCTCTAGCTTCTTGATGGCATTGTGCTCTTGTATTTTGAGGTTTTTAAATAAAGCTTGATGCAAAAAATTAGTGGTAGTCTTTTGTGTTTTGTGTTAAGTGACATATTTGTATATTATATAGTTGTATTTGTATACATTTCATTCTTTAAGGTTCTTGTTGAATCTTGTACATCTATTTATGGGATCCTTCTCATACCTCTTGTAATCAATTGAAATCAATTATTGTTATGGTATCATCCGCCAATTGAGACCCATCCCTATCCCCTCCCCTGCGATCTCTCCTACTCCCCATCTCCTTACCTTCATATTCTTCCATTTGCTTCTTTGCAATCATGTCCACTTCCACACACAATGATTCTCAATTATCCATGAATACCTTTCTTCACATGATCACTATCAAACTCTTTCCCACAAACTATCTCCTGTGGAAAAATTGTAACATCCTAGGCGAATCCCACATTGGTCGTGGACATAAGAGATTCCTAGTTCATAGTAATGTCTGGCCTTTAATATCAACAACACGTGTTGGGCGTATTGGCTGTGGATGAGAGAAGAACTCCATAGTTAAGCGTGCTCAGGTGGGAGCAGTCCAGGGATGGGTGACCTCCCTAGGAAGTTTTCACCCGGGCAATCAAAAGCAAATCCGTGAGCTCCTCGTGGGCAAAACGGACAATATTGTTGGTGTGAGGGGCCGGGTGGTACAAAAATCAATTGATTGCTCTCTTCTTGTATCAAGACTTGCTACCACACATCGACGGTTCTGCTACCCCTCCTAAACCGACTATAATTCTTTATGAAAAACCCACCCCAAACCCCCTTTATTCCCCTGGATGATTGTGGATCAGCGGGCCATCATAATCGTCCATTCATTATTGTCCGAGGAGGCAGCTACTAAGATCATTGGTCTGACAAGTGCTCGTTCCATCTGTCTTGCCCTTGAAGCGACTTACAGCAATCCATCCATTGAACGCATCCAAAACCTACACAACAATCTTCGCCAACTATCCAGAGGAACCGACTCCATTGCCATTTCCGAACGAAAATTTAAAAGTTTATGCGACCAACTCATTGCGGTTGGTGCTGCGATCGATCCAACTGACCAACTGACCAACTGCCCTAGTTCTTACGTGGCCTTGGCCCATCCTTTGAAACATTCTCAACATCCCTGCGTACATCCTGACATGTTCCCACCTTTCATGACTTACTAGCACAATCCGAAATCCATGAATTGTTCAAACAATCTTTGCATGGCACCCCTACTACGGTTGTCGCTTTTAATGTCACTGCCTCCCCACCATCTAATCGCACCAGTTATGCTCGTGGCTCTCTTAGTGGCCGCAATTCTCATGGTGTTAGTCGTGATCTTCGGTTGTCGAACTCCCCATTGCCAGTTATGTCGCACTGTTGGCCACTATGACAATCTTTGTCCTCAATTATCTTAGTTTGCTTCTGAAGCCGGTACTACTACTAAAAAAGGTATTGCCGAAGCATTTCATGCACAATGCAGAGTTAACCCAATTGTCCATGATTGGTTTGTCGATACCGGGGCCACCGAACACATGACGAATAACGAGAATGTCGTTCTGAATACTGCCACTTACCCTGGAACCGGTACTGTTACATTTGGCAATGGTGGTAAACTTCTAATCTCCCAAATTGGTTCTATCACTATTCCTTCAAACATTCATCTGAATGACATTTTAGTAATCCCTAATCTTGAAAAGAATTTAATTTATGTTAGCAAACTAACTCAAGATAATGATTTGGATGTGTAATTTTCACAACCCAATTTTTTCATTCAGGATCGCAAGACGAGACAAGTGGTAGCCCAAGGAAGATGTGAAGATGGCTTATATAGATTACACCCCGATCATAAAGCTTTGGTTTCCGTCATCAAGAATAAGGCCTTTTTGAGTTATGGCACCGATGATTAGGCCACGTTTCTTTTGACATATTTTTTTCTTTAAATAAAGACGGTTACTTATATGTTACATCTATTTTACCAAAACCAACTTTGTGCTCAGCTTGTCAAATGTCTAAATCAAAACGATTACCATTTACTCTTAATGAACAAAGGGCTTCATTCCTTTGGATTTGATCCACTATGATTTGTGGGGACCGTCCCCTGTCATGTCTCACCACGACTACTGTTTCTATGATGTGTTTGTTGATGATCACTCCTGATTTAGTTGGCTATACCCGTTACAAACTAAATCTGAATTTCACACCATTTTAGCGACATTCATGAAACTTGTTCACACACAATTTTCCAAGGAAATACAAGTTTTTCAATATGATGGAGGCATCGAATTTCTAAACCATAAAGTCCATCGGCTCTTGGAGGACAATGGAACTTTCCATCGGATTAGTTGTCCATACACTCCTCAACAAAACGGCTGTGTCGAACGCAAGCACCGACATGTTGTTGAAACAGGTTTAGCAATGATGTTTAATGGATGTGTTCTTTCGTCATATTAGGTCTAAGCCTTCAGTGCTTCCATTTACATCATAAACCGCCTCCCCTCAAAGGTTTTGGACTCTAAATCCCTGTTTGAAGTCATTTTCTCTTGTCAACCCAATTACACAAATCTTCACGTTTTTGGTTGTCGGGTGTATCTATCCCTACCTTCGCAATTATGCACCAAACAAACTTGCACCATGTATCATTCCATACATCTTTATAGGATATTCATCTCAATACAAAGGTTCTTGCTGACTTGATCCCACCACATCTCAAACATATGTTACCCGTCATGCCCTATTTGATGGAACACAATTCCTATTTTCCATTAGCACACCCACAACTAATTTATCAAACCTTATTTTGTCTGATTTTTTAGATAATTCCCACACTACCATTCCACCCAACTCACCCTCCTCAACACCCTAACAGCCCACTATCGAGCCCATTACAACCCACCAAACATCTATAACTGCTACTCCTTCGTGTGGCCTATGCATGGATCCCATCTTACATTCAACTCCCCCTCCTCTATATAATCAACAACCCCATAATAACATTCCTAACCCCACCATGCCCTCCATAAATACCCCACCTGCACAAACACAATCAGTCCAACCTTTTAATAACCCACCTACCAAACCCACAACCCAACCGCCACCGGCTACCTCACACTCTGATGCTCAGCCTACTTTTAACTCGTTTCCAACCGGTGCATCACCCGTCACACCATCTCAACCTTCCTCTTCCTCACATCCAATGCAAACCTGATCCTAGTCGGGTATTCATAAACCAAAACATCATGCTGATCTTTCCCACCTTACAAGCCATGCCCTGTACTCGGCTCTTTTCTTCTTCTGGTGATCCTAAAGAATTTAAATCTGCAAGCAAACATCCCCACTGGTGGAATGCTATGAACCAAGAGTTGGACGCTCTTCAAAAAAATAATACATGGTCCCTTGTCCCTCGCCCATCCAATCACAACATCATTGGCTTAATATTCCGGACTAAGTACAATGCCGATGGCTCTGTTCATCATCATAAAACTCGGCTCATTGCCCAGGGTTTCACTCAGATACCTGGGCTTGACTACTTTCACACCTTAAGTCCGGTGGTCAAAGCCACATCTATTTGAGTTGTTCTATCCCTGGCCGTCACCAATGATTGGCCTTTACATCAACTTGATGTTAACAATGCTTTCTTGCATGATCCTTTGTCTGAAACCGTTTACGTAGAAACCTCTAGATTTTTTAGACCCTCGATATCCCAATTATGTATGCCGTCTTAACAAAGCTATTTATGGTTTTAAACAATCATCTTGAGTTTGGTTCCATTGCTTGAGCGCATTCTTGGCCCAAAATGGATTTACTTGTAGTTGTTTTGATCCTTCATTGTTCATCTTTTCAAGCGATAGTTGCATCATGTATCTCTTAATTTACGTTGATGACCTCATACTCACGGGTAATAAACCTGCCATCATGACCTCTTTTATAAACCGTTTAGATAAGGAATTTTCCATCAAAGACTTGGGCAGCTTGAACTATTTCCTTGGACTTGAAGTCACCCGCTCGAGTGATGGCTTGTTTCTAAGTCAGTTTAAGTACGCCCACGACATTCTCGTGCTCAATGCCAAACCAAATTATACTCCTCTCGCCACAAATACTGTATTTAGTTCATAAGGTGATCCTTGTTCAGATCCCACACATTACCGGTCCATCGTGAGTGCTCTGCAATACTTAACAATCACTTGTCCTGACATTTCATATGCTATGAACCAAGCGAGTCAATTTTTACAACACCCCACTGATCTACACTATCAACATGTCAAGTGAATCCTACGATACATCAAAGGTATTGTTGCTTATGGTCTCTCTTTCACTAAATCCATTAACAACTTCATTATTAGGTATTCTGATGCTGATTGGGCCCGATGTTTAGAGACGCGGCACTCTACTTATGGATATTCCATTTTCTTAGGAGTAATTTAATATTTTGGAGTGCCAAAAAGCAACCTATTGTGTCTCCCTCAAGTTGTGAATCAGAATACCAGGCCATGGCAAGTGCTATTGCTAAGATTATCTAGATTACACACTTACTACGTGAGTTACATGCATTGCCTCCTCGTCGGCCCACTTTTTTGTGTGATAATCAAAGTCCATTATTCATGACCCAGAATCCCGTTGCCCACAAACGGTCAAAGCATCTTGACTCAAATTATCATTTCATCTGTGAGCTTGTCTCTGCAGGAAAGCTAGTTACTCAATTTATTCCTACCAAGCTTCAAGTTGCAAACATATTTACCAAAGGTTTATGCCGATCCCAGTTTGAGCTCTTTCGCTCACATCTTCGTCTAGGACCACCGCCCTCTCGCTTGAGGGGGGATGTTAGGTGACATATTTGTATTTTATATAGTTGTATTTGTATATATTTCATTCTTTAGGGTTCTTATTGAATCTTGTACATCTATTTATGAATCCTTCCCATACCTCTTCTAATCAATTGAAATCAATTATTGTTATTTTGCAATGGATATTTTCATTGTTATTCTATATTGTTTGGTATCGTCTTCTTTTAGAGTTAAACTTTTCTTAAAACGTTGGTCCGTTATAATTTTAAATGTGGAAATATATAAGTGTGTACAAAGCAAATACATTGTCTCTCTAAATGTTAATATTGTTACAAATGCAATCGTGTTCTCGTATTAAATACTAAACGTAATGAAAAAAACAAGAGATAACAGGATGGATCGAATGCGGATGTCTGAGGATTAGAATTGATATGTTGTTGTGGTTGTAAGATAATAATCAACTGCATTTGTCATAGCATACAATTCTCATTTTTTTATATCATCACACCTCCCAAACTTTAGAACCAAAACCATGAATGTAACCATGCATGTGACTCTAGTGGTGGGAAAACTATCCCTTTTGAGTAAACCCCTTGTTCAAGCTCAAAAAAGAATAAAATATAAAAAAATTCAATCTAATCATGAGGTACCACATGTCTAGTAGTCAAATCAAAACAAAGCATCACATATCGTCGTGGTGTTATTTATAAATCATATAGACTCAATGAAGGTAGTCAAATGCTCAAGTATAGTAACTTGTTATGATTGCAAACAATACGACCGCATTCTAAAGCCACACAATTTTACTATGTAGTGTATGCGTTTGAATGTCATTAAACAAAATGTTGACTTAAGGTTTATTGGTAAATTGGGATAGATCAAATACTTATTATAGGGGATACTTTTATCTGAACTAACTAAAGGATTAAGCTCAAAACAAAAAGCTTGCCCGTTAAGTCCAAATAACCCTCTAAAAATAGAATGTCACTTACAATAGTCCTTTCATTGGCTTGTAGGATTATGCTTAATGGAATAAAATTTAGGTCTAGCAATTGCCGACCTGTTTATAACACAACTAAACTTGTTTAATAAAAAAAATCTTTTTTTTAAAAAAAATAATTAAAACCAAGAGGCTAGACTTCATTATTTCGCATTCTTGGTTCATAAAAACAAATAAAAAAATATAGACATAATATATAGGTAGTTAAACAAGTCTTTTACATGTTTGATACGTGAGCTATGCGCATCATCTCTAACCTGTTAAACACGATAAGACCTGTTTTGTCAGTCCTAGATAAATCAATCATCGCTTCATTGTATATATATATATCCCAATTCCTCTCATGCTCTCTAAATTCCTACTTACACTTATGCATAAATGTAATAACGATAATGACAACAATAAACACGGCTCCAAGTTAGAGACCCCTTCTTTCGCAACAAGAATTACGTTTATTTCACCACATGACAAATTCTTGCTTTAACACTTAACAAATTAGGTTTTGAAATGCTCGTCTTTTCATAATACGAGACTTCTTAATGTATAATCAAACATTATTAATGTATAAATCAACTTTTGTATTTTATAATATACGTCTTTGAAGTAACCTCTTTTTGTAGTGTACCTACTCTATTCGACAGAGCGCGGGTCAATAGTGAATGCTCACCGGTTCATATAAAAACCTTAGTCAGATGTTTTTTTTAATTTCTCCACACATGATGTAGTTTTTCTCGATATAATACTAACCAATTTGATAAAGAATTTATCTTTTAAAAGAAAGATTATAAATTTAAATTCAAATATAAATATGATTGTAATTTAGTTCGGTATAATTTAGAAGTAGAGTATGATAAAACGTTACGGTTTTGCAAAAAAATATACTAAATTGGCCTCGGGCCTAGGTCCGTTGACTCATCTGTAGCCAGAAACTTACACGTCGCGTGTGACTCCAATAACTATTACCGTACAACCTTGTGAACACCGATTATCGATCCAAATCAACAAATCAGTGGTTTGAAGTTTAAACACTGTTTGTTTTTGTATCAATCGATCACTCCATTGATGTTTCTCCATCTTATCTGTTGATTTCACCGGTTAGTTCCATCTCATTCGACCTTAATTTCATGTTTTTCACTTCCGCATAATTATAGCAAGCAATCTATCAATCAATCACACTGCTAGTTGTTGAGTTGATCTGATTGACGGCAATTGAGGTCTGTTTCGTCATTGTTGTTTGTTATTGCTTGTTGATTTGAATTTCGAAGTTATGAAGAAATGTTTGATTTGATTTCAGAGATTTTATTTTTGTATTGAAGGTTTGCTCATTTGATCTGATTGTTCTACGTTTCCACTGGCAACTGAAGTGATTCCGTGTGAACTGTGAAGAAGCAATTGGGGAAAATATGTTCATATGAGCATTTTGATATTAGACCTAAACCCTAGGTTTGAAGGGCAATTGGTAATGGAGCGAGTAGAAAGGCGTAATGATAGTGAACATGTTATTGATATTACAAGCAGTAGTGAAGCTTCACCTTCTAGCTTGACCGTTGACAGACCAGTGACTCAGTCAAACTCGAGTCAGAATGAAGAGCCACCCTCAACTAGTGTCACAGGTTCCACTGCTAATGGTGGAAACTCGAGAAATGCGTCATATGGTAGCCATGTTCAGAGGAGTCCGTTGAATTCTGGCTATTGGGTATGCACCGAGCTGGTTATAACCATGAGCCAAATTATAGCAGCTGTTGTTGTTTTATCTTTTTCGAGACATGAGCACCCGCAAGCTCCGTTGTTTACTTGGGTTATTGGTTATGCTTCTGGATGTGCTGCGACTCTTCCACTGCTCTGTTGGCGTTTCCATAATCGTAACCAATTTTTGGATCAAGATCCAGCTCAGTCTGGTCAGAGTTCTACACCAAACAGCTTATTAGCAACGAGATTTCTGTTGACTGTTTTACTGAGTGAAAGGTAATATTATATGTGAATATGTGATTGTGTTTTGATCTCTGTAATTTTGTTTCCATTCGTCTTTTAGGATTCTCAAACCTTACTAATACACTTTAGGCTTGCTACTTAGTTGATTACTATACATTGGTACTTGTAGTAAATCCATGACCGTCTACAGGACTTTTGAATTGTGAATAAGGCTATTATGTATGCTTTTTTGTTTTGTTATTGAAAATAAGGTTAGGGAGACGTTTAGTTATTTAGTCCCAAAAATCATGCTGTCAGGGAAACCAAAATCTATAAATATAGCCTTCGTATGTTGTTCTTTATATACACAGAAGAATGAAAAAGTTCCTGCTCTCTCATTTTTATGGTATCAGAACAACATGATCTGCTCTATACCTCTCTCGATGGAAGCTCCTAACAGAAGACTAGTCCCTCTCATCCTGCGGTGAAACTCCTTCATTCTCAAGAATAGTGACAAAGTTTCCTCACTCTAGCCACCGAAGCCAGCAGTGGTACCATCATGGCAGATTCTCAGATGCTTCATATCATTGGCCATAAACTTAATGGTGAGAATCATAATATTCTGCCATGCATTATATCTGCGGGGAGGGCAAAGAAGAGTATCTCACCAGAGCTGCTGTTAAACCAGAATTCAGAACATGGAAGGTGGAAAAAAACATGGTACTGTCCTGGCTCCTCAATTCCATGACTGATCAGACACACAAAAGTTTATGTGGTACAGACAATAAAGGAGACATGGGCAGCCACTCATGAAACCTTCTCCAACAAGGATAACACCTGAGTTACATGTGAAACTATGGGGATCCTTAATGATCTCTGACAAGGAGAGCTATTTGTCACAATTAGATGTCTTTGATCACAAAATATCTGGTGATAGCCAAAAGGGTTTACAACTTCCCCCTTGGTCTGAATCCTCGGGATCTGGATGAAGTACAGGGACAGTCCTTGGTAAACCATTGCCTATCGAAGGTCAGACAAGATGTGATTTAATGGTAGTGCTTGGAGCGTCGGAGGCCCTTAATCCGTCTCCAGTATAGAAAGCTCTGCCCCAATAAATTGTCGTTCATATTCTGCTTAACCATATAGGTCTTACTCATCAAGTTTACTTAATCCATAGTGACATACAGGTACTGTCATGTGTGAAAATATCTCTGGTCTAGATGGATTTTGAGTTCTATTAAAGACCAAACAATAGTCACCTGGATTTATTTATTATAAAAAAGCCTAAAGTTGGACACATATTCAAACAGTTCCTTGTTGTGGTCTAAACAAAATTTCAAGCCACTGTCCAAGTGTTCAAAACCAATAATGCAAAGTCAATAATTAATATGATTCCATCACATGTTCTTTACTTCAAAACCCCATGCTCATCTCTATGCACTACCCATCCACTGATCAGAACCATGTCTAACCTATCACCAAGGCACCAAAAATGTTGGGTACACATCTTTTGTCCAACATACAACCTAAGCGTAGCAAGTTAGAACCCCACTCTGTCAAATGTCTCTTCATTGGTTGCTCATCAAATCAACATGGCTATAAATGATATCATCATGCCAGTCACCAAATGTACAACTCTATAAAGGTCACCTTCTTTGAAACTCCATCTTTCTAAGGTAGAACTAGTAGTATTCACTATTCAAGGGGAGAACTCCCATGATGAATACCATAATATTGGGCGTTCTCATGTCAGAGTATGGCACGGATACACGATTATGGCATGAGTGCATGTTCCCACAATTATTCATGAAGCTTTGAGTCAAGGAAAGTGGAACCAAACTGTGATAATTTACTGCAGGATAGAAAACAGTAGGCTTGTGGGTTTTCTTGATCAAATATAATTCCCATTGGATAGCACATTGATTTAAGGCGAAGTTAGTAATGGCTTTATGCTATCCTATGGATTTGGTTATAGTACATTTTCCTTTGTTATCAAATTCAATACCATACGAGTACTCATGTCATTCGTAGCAAATTTAGATTGGCCACTGCTCTAACTATGTGTCAAGAATGCGTCCTTGGATGGCAAACATTAGGAGGAAGTATACATAGATACCCTTACGGTTTGAAGCAATCTCCATGGGCATGGTTTGAACGCCTTACACGGTGGTAAAATGACTCCATTTCATGCAATTTTAAACTGACCACACCATTTTCATCAAGTGCTTGACTAATATGAAAAGGTAATTATGATAGTGTATGTTGATGGCATTATCATAACAAGTGATGGCTTGGAAGAAATCAAAATTTTAAAGAGTTCTTGGAAAGGAGTTTGAGATCAAAGACCTAGGGCAACTTAAAGCATTTCCTTGGAATGAAGATAACTTGCGCACACAAAGGCTTCTCTATATCTCAATGGAAGTGTACTCTTGAGTCTCGATCTCTTAAAATGAAACTGGGATGCTCGGATACAAACCATGCAGCTAATGGTTCTAATTTTCCAAGCAGCAAACACTTATTGAAAAGGACGGGGTCCAACAGACATCAGAATACAACAAAGGCTGGTAGGAAAACTGATCTTGCTCACACATGCCCGAACATAGGATTGGTCGTTGGATTGGTCAGCAGGTATATGAGCAATCCTTGTCTTGGAGCAGTATACTTCTTCATTCTGCAGTAGAAGAATCCTGGAAAAGGACATTAAGATAGAGTTTGTAATCATTTTGTGACTTGTGAGTTTGACCTAGTTGAAGTTCCCCATAATTTGTGAACTGAGCACTTTTTAGTTTGTCGTGTGATTTTCTTTACCTAAAAAAAACTGTAAGAGTATGTTATTTCAAATTAATCTACATAGTGGATACCTAATAGAAGAAACAATCTGGTTTCTATTTGCAGATTCAAGGTATTTATTGAATACTTCAAAATGGGTTTGGATTGCTTCTTTGCAATCTGGTTTGTGGTTGGGAATGTATGGATCTTTGGAGGCAGTTCTTCTATTTCTGATGCTCCTAACTTGTACAGGTATCAGTCAATACTGTTAGGATTGACCATCACACACAGCAACAAAAAAGACTGAATCTATAAAATGAAAGACATAATGTTTATGTACTTGACACTATCCTGCATCCATGATTGGTAGTAAAAATTGTTTATTCTATAACACATACCCAGACTGAATCAACGAATAGATAAGACTAGAGGTGGCAAATTGGGCTGGACGGGTGGCTTGAGTAATAGGTACTGATAAAATTGGGTTCTCGACGTTTTTTTCTCAAAAAATAAAACTCTATAAATAGTTAATATGTTTAATATTACTACAAAAACTATAATTAAAATGCATTTTGATAGTTTTAACAAAATGACTGAAGAGACTGTATACTTGTATGCATTAAAATTGAAAGTACACTTCAAGCAGCATTCAGCATGATTCCTTTCTAGCTGAAGTTTTCAGTTGGACCCATTTTTGCCGTTAGTGAATAAACATGACCCAAATTAATTCATTTAACATTAAATGTATTGAAATTGTCAAAAAATTGCCGTACCAATAGTATCCTAAAGATCCAAAAAACGGTGCAAAATGCAAATCACTTCTAATGTATACATTTTATTTTCTTGTTTTTATTATAATTTTTTTCTTTTTTTTTTCTTTTGTAATTTTGTTGGCAGATTATGTATAGTATTTCTTACCTTAAGCTGTCTTGGATATGCGATGCCATTTATCTTGTGTGCAACAGTCTGCTGTTGTCTCCCATGTATAATTTCAGTCATGGGTTTTAGAGAAGAACAGACACATAATAGAGGAGCCTCAGCAGAGTCCATTAACTCTCTGCCTACTTACAAATTTAAGGTTAGAAAAAATAAGCACACAAATGACAAAAAAACCAACTTTAATGCTGGCGAAGGCGGGGTTGTGGCAGCAGGAACAGAAAAAGAGCATGTTATATCAGGAGAGGATGCGGTTAGTCTCATTTTGTACTAGTTATGCCACATAATAACTGAGCACAAAATTCATTGATCTTGAATCTTGAAGTCTTGTTGAATTATGTAACAAAGTTGGGAATTTGTACATAGCCAAGTTCAAATTACTTAAGTGGTTAAATTTTATAAACGTACAGTAGTTACATATATTAAACCTGTTATCTGACCCACCCGTTTCCAGGCTTAATATTAGTCAACTAGTCATTTTGTGAACCCTAAGTTATCTTGAATTTTTGTAACAACTACAAGCAAACCATATTCCTGTGAAATATCAAGAACAATGGATTTTTGAGTTGGTAGACCAGGAGGGTCGGGTAAGAGGTCAAAAAATGAGTAATCTTAATTCGGGTCAGGCTAGCCCCTTTTGTCTATACTTTATTAATATATAGGTATTTACTTGTTTAACAGGTGTGCTGCATTTGTTTGGCCAAGTATGCAAACAATGATGAACTAAGAGAGTTGTCTTGTTCTCATTTCTTTCACAAGAACTGTGTTGATAAGTGGTTAAAGATTAATGCCTCATGTCCCCTCTGCAAGAGCCAAGTTGGTGCGAGTGTTTCGTGTTCCCAAACTGAAGCAACTGCCACCAATGTGTCTTGATGAAGAATTTCGGTATGTTAATATTTACATCAAGATATATGTTTCTTAAATGAACATATGCCCAAAAGTCCAAATTTTAATTGTTTTTTCTTCACCTTTTAGCTGGAAGGTGTCATATGATGTTGGGAATGGATATATATTTCTGGCCAATGATCCTTTTTTTTCTTTCTTTATATTTGCAATTTAAAATATTAGCCATTGTATTAGGTATTGTCATATATAATAACGAGTCAAAAGTAAAAGAATACATACTGGTCATAAATGAAAATAGTTGAAAGTTGTCTAGATTTTGTTTTAATACTTGTTTAACCCTTGTTTGAATGGGTTTCTGTGGTGCAGCCTCTCTATCCTTTAGAATAGAGTAACTTGCACTATCATTTTTCATATTAACAAATGCATATATTATTATTGATAACAATGTTATTCTAGATATATTAGAACAAAGCTATGATGAATAGTAGCTATAATGTATAATATTTTTGTATTTTAATATTATATAATATTTTAGTATATTAATGAGTTATTATAATGTTTTTCTAGATATATCGTTAGAACATGCTTATTATATTCATGTTTCAATATAATTTTTATTTAAAACCTCACTAGGTGAAATGCGTATTTATTTTTAAAATTGAGTCGGATCAGATATAATACATTTAACTTTTATAACTTTTGATGTATGGTACCGTTTACGTCATGCTTCAATATGAGTTTTGTTTAAAGTGGAACTGTGACGCTCGTTAAATTTATTAAACATATTAAACACTTGTATAAACATGTTTTATTAAAAGCACAACAAGTTTTATCAACTCTTATGTGTATATACATAACTAGGTTAGTAATCTGTGTATTACATGGGTTGAATAAATAAAATAATAAATAATTACTTATAAAAAATTATGAATGATAAAACCATATTTGAATATAAAATATGATTATAATTGCATATGAATAATCATTTCAAGTAAATAAATAATAGATAGGTTATAAATAGATAGTCTAGAAACCTATTTATTAAACGGATTATAGTTGGTAATAAACATGAAAATTTACAGTACGATATTATAATGTAAGTTATGCATAAAATTATATATACGTACTTGTTCAATAGATAAAACAGTTATACTATTTTTAACTTTTTTATCTAAATAGTTTCATTTTTAAATATTTGTTTTAAGATTTTCTTATAAAAAATTATTGTTTATAAAAATCTTGTTTATTAAAAACTCAAGTTTTTAATTATTCTAGTTGTTTTAATAAAATTGCTTTTAGAAAATTTCATATTTTTTATAATTATTTTAAAAAATAAGTGATTTAAAATATTTTGTTTCAAAAGTTTCAATATTTTAGAAAAGATATGAATTTTAATTTTTTTAATAAAATTTATTTTTAAAACATAGTTTGATTTAAAAAAAATATATGAGAGAGAAATTGTTTGACCAAATTAATTTTTATAAATAGAGAGAAATTATTTGAATGTTTAAATTACTTTAATATCCTTTTGAAGGGAAAATAATTGAAGATGTTTAAAAAATGACAAGTGTAAAAAATATGGTTTAAGAATATAACAAGTGACAAAAGAAATATTTTTTTATTAACATTTATAGATTATAGATTATAGATTCTTGCCGCACCATATGAAAATTTCACTGGTTATTGTTAAAGTAATATATTTTTCATAATTATATTTGATATGTGTTAATAATTTATGATTGTTACTTATGACAAACCTAGTAACGTCACCTTTGATCTTTCGAAAGTTAATTGTTTTTGTCCAACAAAGGAAAGAAGCATTTGTGACGAATTGAGTAGCTTTGCAAGTCATATGGGATACTTAACTCGTTTCTTATATGAAACTAATCAGTGACGGGTCGGGTACAAAGTGAATCGTCAATTGAATATGTATATTAATACAAAAATACGTCTTAATTATTATAACTCATATATTGAACTCACTAAAGTATCACTAAATTATTACTTGAGAACCTACATAAGCTTTAGAAACTTTTGTTACACCTCTTAAGTTATTAATCATTCATATTAATCAATGTGATTTGATATAATGCTATAAGGGTTGTGTGTGAATGTGATAGTATACGGATTTATAGGACACAAAATATGACGATATATGGGTGTATGATGATGAATATGATGATATATGCTAGTATATGAAAATGAATGTGATGATATATGCTAGTATATGAAAGTGAACGTGAACGTGTACGCATCATAGTGATGGTACAATGGAATGTATGAGTATACAAATAAGTGTTTGTATACCAGGATCCTTAGATAAGAAAATAATGATGTTTATTATGAGATACTATTATATCGGATGGAATTATAATATATAATCAATTTATTATCTTCATATGCCCGCAGGAGTTGGTTGCTTTCCTGTGTCTTACATTACGTGAATATGTTTGTTGTTGGCTCGACACATCATAAACCACGAAAGCGAATATTTATATCGGTTCTGATGATACAAACACTTGCAATGATGATGTTCGTTCATAACTAGCTCTGTTCGTCGCAGTACTGTCACGGTAAATGCATTCGCTATAGCGTATGATAAAAAAACTTTTGCTTTTGAATACAAGTTTGTTTTAAAAACATTATATCACAGCTAACCAAAAGTTTATGTTAATAATATGAAAATCTAAAACTATTGACTTACCTCTCTCCTCTCTCTATCTCAAGAGATTTGTCTACAAAAATGTCAAACCAAAAAACACATAGCAAACAAAAGGTGAAATGTGACAAAATCAAATTGCTGCAGACCGGTTAAAAACTAAAATTACAAAAAACTGATGGCCAAAAATAAATAAAAGAAAAGTTGTTGTAGTAGCTGTGTTGCTTAATGTGGTGTGATGTTGATTACTTGCTTTTATAAAAAAAGTTCAAAATGAATGTCATATTGAAGACTAATAAAGAAAACAAAATAAGGGTAAAAGTTGAAAATTAGAAAGTAGTGAGGTCAGTGTTATAAAGTGGTCAAACACTAATTATTTTATGAAACACAAATGAAATTAGAAATGCGTGGGACCACTTTTTGATGAAAATGAGAAAATTGCAGTCAGATTTCTTGGTTCAAGCGGACCTCGAGCATCATTAACACGTTTTCTGCCGACTCTTGCCTCACAGACATTTTTCTCTTAAGACGATTTAAAAAAAATTATTTTTACGTATAATCTCATAGAATCTGTAAACATTTTCTATTAACCGTTTATGATCGCAGACGTTGTTTTCTCTCTTCCTCACGTCCTCTCTTCTTCACATCAGAAGCTTTTCTGATATCTCTCTTACACGTCGGCGTTTGTGAGGGTCAAATGTCAACATTCACTATCGCATATAGATTAAGCTAAAAAATAGTGGCTCCGAGCATCACTGGAGGTGATTAGATGGTTTAGAAACTCTATATAGCATTTAAAACCTATTTTTTATTTTTATTCATATAATTACATTAAAAATCACTATTTTTTCTATCTCATTTTCAATTAATTGATATTTTTTATATCTTTATCATTACTTTTTATTTCTCTTTCACTCACAACCACTTAAAATATATTAAAAACATTATATTTTGAACAATTTTTTTAAAAGGGTTATTGGATTATATTAATCTCACTTTTCATTATTGGTCAGGATTAATCCCAACTCAAGAAATGTTTACATTCACTCATAACTTTGAATTTATTTTCCTCCAATGATTTCTTACTAACCGAGATTTAATACTCGTTAGTTTGTTTTTGTGAAATGGGGCCAACTTTGAGCCATTTTTCAACTCTAGCACCGCCTAGTCTCAATTAGGTATGTTTTCCATTGTTCTAGCATTCATCATCACCTAAAGTCTACCTCCAATGAGTTTGGTGGTTCAAAGCAGGAGCTGGAGATTGACGAGTTTTTGGTTGCGGAAGTTTCAAATTGACAGACCTGATTATAGATTTCAACTTTTTGTTTAGTGTTTTGACCACAAAAACAGTTCACGTCATCAAAAAACTAACAGGGTTAACTCTTGGTTAGTAAATGTTTGTTGGAGGAAAATAAATTCAAAATTGGGAGTATCTATAAACATTTATTGAGTTGGGGTTAATCTTAGCCAATAAAGAAACTTGTGATTATTTAAATCCAATTAACCCTTTTTAAAAATACAGATTGAATAGTAAATTTTTTATATCATTCACTCACAACTACTTATAAACATACCATATAATATAAATTTAGGATACGGGTTGTTAATGCTCTTAGATCAATAATTATTTATATCTATTATATTATGTTAAAAGATATGTATTCAAAGAATTTTCTCACACATACTAAAACCTCTCCTAGTTTAGAAACAGGTTTTTAAAGTTATTAAGCATGCATAATCTAACAATAAAACAATGAAATTCGTTGGTCGGATATATAATATGAAATCTTCATTAATTTATCCATAATTTATATTGTTTTATAAAAGTAATGAAAAATCAACCATAAAATAGTTAGATCATAACATACATTTGTATTTGCACATTGATACATACAAAGTATACTAGCTAGAACATCTTACATCTCTAAAACAAATTACAATATTAACTTACCATCACCTTCTGTACATGATAAAACTCGGTATATAATTTTACATCACTAAAACAAACTAAAATAACTATCTTAGTATATCACCTTATGACCACCTTAACTTTTTGCAAGACGTTTAGGGGATGTTTGGTTGGAAGGAATTGAATGAACTTGAATGGAATTAAGAAACTAATATAATTTTCAAGTAAAATTATATTTGAGAGGGTAATGAAATGTAAAACTCAATGAAATTTTTCACCACAAATTTCCTTAGTTGTGGGATTTCAAATCCTTCCACCTAGAGACGAAATTTGAAATCTCACAATCAAAAAAAATTGAGATGAAATATTTTCTTGGGATTTACATTTCAGACTCACTCAAACATAACTTTACTTAAAGATTATATTAGTTTCTTAATTCATTCCATTCCATTCCTTCCAACTAAACACCCCTTTAAAGCTTATTTGGTAGGTTTTTAATAATTCCATTAATATGTTACATCTGAATCAATTAGAGTATATTATGTTTGGTTCATTTAAAAATCACATTTTAATTGTTTCCGGAGACTAGTAATGATTAAGTTTCAAAAATGTATTAAATGATTCAAAGACTATATTTTATCCAATCAGACTTATTAATAGTTTAACGTAAGGTTATCAAACAATCTTTTAAGATATAATTTAAAGGATAAAATCAAAAAAAGGTATATGATTGTTACTGATATGACATTCTAATACAATGTGCCTCTCCTTTGTTTAAAAACCATAGATTAAAATTCTACAATATATATATATATATATATATATTATATATATATAATATATATATATATATATATTATATATATATATATATAATATATATATATATATATATATATATATATATATATATTAACGACATATGTGCGATTTTGTTTCGTAGGATAAGTGTTATCTTAATCAGGGTTACGTAATCTATTTTCTAACTGGGACCACACCCCTAACTTCCTCAGAAAAAAACTCATTACTGAGAAAACCTTCTACTCAAATATGAACAATTTTGCTCAAAACAATACTTGAACCAATGAACTTCTCGTATTTATATGTTATAAGTACATTACTTTAACCACTTGGGCTAAGAATCATTGATTACATAGATATATGCATGCAAGGTTAATGGAAGTATAATTGTATAAGAACATTCACAACCCGTTCCCTAAAATAATATGAGTGTAGTCCCTATATTATATGGTATGGTTATAAGTGGTTTTGAGTGAAGAATATGAGAAATTACTATTCAATATGTATTTTTAAGAATTACTGTTCAAAACACTATAATGTTTTTAATATATTTTAAGTGATTGTAAGTGATGAGAGAGAAAAAATAATGATAAAATAGAAAAAAAAAGAAAGAACACATTAATAATTAATAATGTATTTATATGAATAAAGATAAAAAATAAGTTATAAATACCTAAAGCTTTAAATAAAAGTTGTATGATTAACCTATAAATTAAAATTATTTTGACCTAACCCCACACAACAAAATTAACAAAGAGCACCATGTTCATGGTATGAGGATATCAATATCATGATGATGGTACTCATTTCAATCAACACATTTTAAACGACGAGAAAACTGTTGTTGAAGAATACTGTTTACACACCATCACCTCACCTTCTTCACACCATCATCATCATATTCTTCTTCTTTCAATTCTGATTTCACAACATTCACACACCCAAATTCCCAATTTGCACCCACACCCACCAATTCCTCATGATTTGATTCGAATTGGTTTATCACATTCAAAGAAAACATGAATTCGTTGGTGGGTTCGTCTGCTATCCCTCTGAATCGATCCAATGTATCGAAATTTTCAAGTGGGTATTGTAAATCTGGTAGAAAGATTGTTCAGGTTTCAGTTTATAAGAGACCCGTGTGTTGGAGTGTAGCTCCGCAGAATTTGAAGCCTGCTGATGAATTTCGACCCTCTAAATTCAAAGTATGAGATTATGAATCCCCTATTCAAAGTTATCAGTTGATTCAGTGTAGTTTATTGTGTTTTTAATTCTGTAATACATAGAGATTTTTGTGGATTTTCAGTGATTGTTGACTTGTTACATGATTACATGTTTAAGTTGATTGCTATATGGGTTTATAGTGTGATTAAATAGGTGAATTGGGGTTGGTGGTAGTGAAATGGTGATGTTTGCTAGCTGCAAAATGGTAACTTTTTTGTTTGTTTTGTGTTAGGATTCATCTTTGAGTTTGTTTACAGAAGATTCAGAGGAGACAGATGTGCTTATAGAGTGTAAAGATGTTTACAAGTCATTCGGCGAGAAACACATCTTAAGAGGTGTAAATTTTAGGGTAAAGGCTCAAGTTTCTTGCATAGATATCAGAAGAAACAAATACTGCTTTCTTAGACAATATATAGGTTACTTATTATCTTTTTGTGCTACTTTGATCTGTAATTTGTTAGATCAAACATGGAGAAGCTGTTGGAATCATCGGGCCTTCTGGCACTGGAAAATCTACCATTTTGAAGATATTTGCAGGGCTCCTTGCTCCGGATAAGGTGATTATAATATAAACTTTGTATTGTGTATTTGTGTTTTGAATTAGTCATCCAATGGTTTTGATTTCTTTAAGTATGAGATGGTTATGCAATTGAGCAGGGGGAAGTTTACATTCGAGGGCGAAGAAGACATGGATTGATAAGTGATGATGATATGTCGGGTCTTCGAATTGGCCTGGTGAAGTGTCCTTCACTTACACAGTACTCACAATTTTATAGGATTTTGGGTCAATGAATAAAATAGTGAATTTTTTTTTCATTTATCAGGTATTTCAAAGTGCAGCACTTTTTGATTCTTTAACAGTTCGGGAAAATGTTGGTTTCCTTTTGTAAGTTCGATGTGCTAATGCATCTCTTTGTACATGTTCTTAGGCCCTTATTTTAATTTTTTTGCTCTTTAATTGTAATAGGTATGAACATTCAAAAATGCCCGACGATGAAATTAAAGAACTTGTCACAGAAACACTGGCCGCAGTTGGATTAAAGGTGAAATAAGAGACAATCTCATATAAAAAAGGGCAAAGTCATAACGTTTTGTGTGAATTTAGTAGAGGCTATTGATCTCCTTTGAAATGAGACTTTTCAATGTAGAAAATGAATTTACTGGTATCCACATTTATAGAATGTTATTTAAGTTTTGCCGCTTTCTGATGAATTTCTAAAGATCAACTAGTGTTGTCTTATGTAGTTATATGTGATATGTTTGCATTTATTTTGGAAACTTTTTGATCCACCATCAGAGAACTAGTCTAGCTGTGTTTCGGTTCATAATTACAACTATGTCATTGCATGACATTTTTTATGGTGATTATTGGATATTCTGTAATGTCTTCTAGGCTTGGTTGATTTTGTTGGCAGGATGTTGAGGACCGGTTGCCATCTGAGCTGTCCGGTGGGATGAAAAAAAGAGTTGCTTTAGCACGATCTATAATATATGATACAACAAGTAAAAAAATAGAACCCGAGGTATATATAATAGTGCTTGGTTATTTAACTATTTTCTAACATTTTACCCTTCATTTTTGTTCCTTTGTATTCTTGATATGTGACTTGGAGCAACCGGTACGGTTGACTAAAAGTCATGGAAATTTTGGCTTTCTGAGAAAACTGTTTAACCTTTGTCCTCAAGAAAGCAAGAAAAGAAATCTTGTAGAAGGGTAGAACTACATCATTTTATTTGTTGATGATAATAATAGGCAAATATGTACATATGAAAACTTAACTAGGAAGGTAATGTTGCAATATTCACCAGACAACATAGACTTGGCTACATCATTATACAGAGATAGAGTTGTAAATTTCGACCCGTTTACTTATGAACAGGTCAATGTGTGTTACACTTTGATTCAAATGGGTCAATTGAAAGTATAGCTAAAAAGGAAATGGTTGAAATTCTTTTGTAATTGTACTCAACACATTTGTTGTAGTAAAATAACTTAGAAAGTGTACAAATAATTGTTTGCGTATCAACTCGACCCATACTGAAAATAACCCTTTCCAACCTGAACCTTCTACCCAACTTGCCCACTTTTCCACCCATACAATAGTATGAATGAAACTCCTGTCTTCGAGCTTTTCCAAAAGAACTTTTCTGGTTAGTTGGCAGAAACTAAAACCTGGTGGAAACGAAGGCAACCTGAGTTCATATTGGTGACTTTTTTCAGTTAAAAAGTGCTTTAAGGACGTTTTTGTATTAAATTCTGCACCTACACTGGATCAGTTGTAATCTCTCCGTTCTGCTGCAATCTTGAACAGGTGCTTTTGTATGATGAACCAACAGCAGGACTCGATCCGATAGCTTCCACTGTTGTCGAAGATCTGATCCGATCCGTTCATTGCAAAGGTGAAGATGCACTCGGAAAGCCTGGAAAGATTGCATCTTATGTGGTTGTAACTCACCAGCACAGTACCATTAGAAGAGCAGTTGACAGGTATTATAGTTATGTCTAATTAAAATATCTTTGTTGTAACACAAAAGGGAAATGTCAAATCTTAAAGAATACAACGATGCGTAATGTTTATTGTACTTGCTAGTTTATTGATTTTTCTTGAATGGTATTATGTTTTCAGATTGGTGTTTCTTCATGAGGGAAAGGTTGTATGGGAAGGAATGACTCATGAATTCACTTCATCTACAAATCCAATAGTCCAGCAGGTTAATTCTGTTTATTTATCCCTTTGTTAGCATTGTCAAAATCAGCATGGCGGGCGGGTTAGCTAGCTGATTGTTTTTAGTATGGGTCAGGCCGTCAGGTTGATTCACACAATTTTCGGGTCCATTTGTTATAATAATTAATCAGTTTAATATTATTATCATAGTAAGTTTTTAGATGAAAGGAATCAGAAGGCGTGTATAACATACACCCACTCGCTTCCCTTTTGACTAATTTTTTTAAACTGGCTGTTAGGATTAGACCGTGACCCATATCGACCCATTCATGACAGCTGAATAGCCGATATGATATAATAGGATTAACACTAAAACAGGAAAAGCATAGATACAAAATATGATTTAAATAATGACTGATGTTGGTGTCTTTTTCTCCTTATCACGTACTTTTTATCATCCCAACAAAACACTTGTATGATACGAGTAACATTAACACCGGAAAAGTGTATAATCTTTGAATTCCTATTTTAAACTAAAAAGATTTACTGATGCTGATAAATTGTTTTGTGATTATCAGTTTGCCTCTGGGAACTTGGATGGGCCTATTAGGTATTAAGTCAAAATGCAAAGATTATGGTAGATTGGTAGCTGCATACTTTCTCTTGATCTTTGGAATGCTATAAGAGAAACTTTGAAGAATCTCAATGGATCCCTACATGGGCTGGAAACTGGAACCGAGTAGATGTCCGTTTGACCCGAAAGCGAGCTTTTACACGCGTGTTTGAGGGTTCTCATAATTCTTGTATTTTGAAATGCAAACAATACTTTTCAATATCAACACTTTAAGTCATGCAGTTCGGTTGAATGCAATCTTATATACTAAAGTTGTAGAACCATAGATCCATCGAGTTTGTTTGTTTCACTTCAAAAGTAACTGTGAATTGTATTTTTCTTAAAAGTATGTTTTGGAAGGTATAAGAGTCTAACAAGTGAACAAATGTGTTTGAACATCCGACTACTATGTAAAGTTTATCGTATGAATAGCAAATGGGAACCATTAACTATTCGTTGACTGATAACTTGTGAACGATTTTTGGATTTGAATATTGATCGAACATCAAATGATGCATGAATTTGCATTATAATAATGCATCAATCCTATATATGTAATTACTATGTTAGTGATATTTGTATTACACGGGTTAAATAATAAATAAAATATTAAAAAAATATGATGATAAAATGATCTAATTCATGAATTTTAGCAGTGGTTGGAGAGAAAGAGCTAAGAAATCAGAAATTCCATACTAAAACAAAGAGAATGTCTGGAATTTGTGATAATGATTGTATTATCAAATTAGGATATTAGATGGGTATTTATACATTTATATATAAGTATATTTACATAAACTATCCATAACTATGACTAATTAAGGGCCTTTTGACCCTTGAGAATACTATTTATATGGAAATTTTCTTTTTCTTTAGAAAATTCCACTTGCAACAAGTGTATGTTGTGTAAAAGGATAAAGAGATTGTTCATATATCATTGCATGTAAAACTTGCAAAAATAGGATGAAGAGAGAATGTATCTTGAGTATAATATGTAAATGGACAATGAAAGAGAAACGTCATATTGCTCATATGTATTGTAGTTCAAGTAGATGTTGACGAATCTATTGTATTTGCACTCTTTGGTATTCTACCCGAATATGTACTTCACCATCTCTTCTCCAAACCATTAGAGATCACCGTTGTTTTCGTATTATGATAGAGATAATCACTCTTTCTATTTGATAAGGTAGAGATCACGCCTGTTTCTCCCTTGTTACCAAATGGAACGAGTCACCAATAATCGTCTCGTGATCACCTTTTTGCTTTTGACTAGTTGGGCCGAGTACCATTGTACCACCTACAAGTTGCAAGTATGAGTTTTGTAATGCCAAAGATCACAATGAGAATCACACCACTTAGTTTCTTGTTTAACATCTTGATGTTCATATCTCAATGGAATATAATATAATTTATGAATTAAAGATCACTTAAGACCAAATGTGTTTTTATTTTTTATTTTCTGGATTATCAAAAGGTTAACTTGAAATAAGAAATCTCAAATTATATAAAAGAAAAATCTAGGACCAAAAATGGACATGCACCCTAAGAAGTTTGCACTTGGTCCTTTTTTAGGCAAAACATTTGATTTTAAAAGTTTCCTCAAACATCTACTCACTTTTTAAAGCATCTTAGAACCATGGTTTAAATGGAAATAAATTCAAAACAATTTTGGTAAGTTAGACAATTGAAATATTGTGTATTTTTTTCAAGGAAGTCAAAGTATAACACAAAAGAAGTAGTGTTTGTGTTCTAGACATAAAAGAAGGTTTAAATAAGTAGTTTTTGAGAAGATTTCTTGGGTGTTTCTAAATTAAATTGTAATTTATATATAGCTTATTTCAACTTTGCATAACTTTTCAAGTGACTTTTTTTATTACATATCATTTTCTTTATTTGATGTTGCATTTGACAAACTCTACATATTACGTTTAATCTCCTATAATGAAAAAAAATCTAGTAGTTGGATGGTTGATTCAAAATCATATCGTCATATCAACCATAGACTTATTGTTTGTTGTAAATTCATAATTTAAGTTTGCTCGCTTTGGACGATCATGTTCAATACGATCGATACTTTTGACCACATGACGCGTTTATCATTTCTTCCGAATTTTGATCAACGCACATGGCGGTTGTTTAGCGGTCCAATCTTAAGATTAACATGCTTATTCTTTGTAGCTTTATCAATCTTTTTGTTACTTTAGTAGAACTTTATGTTTATGATCATTTGTAAATAACACGTTCTTTACATTCTTATTTTTTTATCATATACGTGACTATTTGTAATAAACATATGTGGTAAAACCAATAATTCCTTTGAATGTGTTGTTATGGCATCTTTAGGTATACATTTATATACTTATAATTTGTTTTCTTTCAATATACATAGAATGAGATTAGGGTAGCAACATAAAATCATAAGAAGGGTATATATGAACCATAGTCACATATCACAGAGATGATTAGTGAAAGATGATTGCCAGGTGTCATATCACTATCATTGTATATATACACATTTACAAAGGTCGGTGGGGTGCCCACCGTCTGCCACATGTCACGTTTTAATTGGTTCAAAAACTATTTTTTTTTGCTTTTTCGAAAACCTGGGTTGTATTAAATAAATTTTTGCCGACATTCAATAAGTGGATGCAGATGGGTGAAATGGTTAGGACAATGTTTTTCTTGGGTGGGGTTGCAGATTTGATTCCTGCGGTCGTTAACCCTTTTTTTTTTAACCTTTTCTACATCTTTTTCTTAAAATATATGCATGTTTCTTTTAGGTATTTAATCACGTTCATGTTACTGTCACAACTCGGGTAACGATTTTTGCAAACATGAGCTCAACCATGTTAATATAATCGTACGACTCCCGGCTTAACGCACGGGTGCTAATTTCTCGCTGCTACTTAAAGCAAAGGTCGGTGGACTTCGTGGAGGTCGGTGGAGACTTCACCAACCTTAACGTATATACTTTATCATACCGACTACGGTTCCGTCGCAACGCGCAACGGGTAAAGAAACTAGTTTACGTATTAAAAAGGAAGTGACGGAATAAGAATAGCTAATCAATTATAACTTTTATCAACTTCTTTTGTTTATATAAATGTTCATAACCTTATTGTTTTGTTTAAATTATACCATAAATCGAGCGTATTTTATATTTAATATAAGTATGATATTGTTTTTTTTAGAAAATAAGATATATTCAAAATTTCTTAAACCGAAAGTTTTTAGCATGACACTTATTATTTGAATGTCAATTAATATATGATGTTTGTTTACATTTGGGTGCCGATATTTGCTTTGGTCTTAACGTTTTATCTTCTGGACGTAGTTTCAACATGACGTTTTTAGCTTCTTTTATTTAAATAAGATTACTTTTTTTTCTTTGGAGCGTGTTATGCTGTGATGTATTTCTAGCATTTCTAAAGGAAAAAGAATAATTTTATTTTATGCCTCCCCTGTATACCTATGTGCCCCTATATACCTATTTGTATTTCTTTTTAAAAGTACTTGTAATACAATATTATAAGTATATATATCATTTCACCTCAAGAGTATTGGAATTCCACGTATACTATTTCATATTCTCTTAACCACCTTCCATGCATGTGTGTTGCCTTCTTTTTACGATTTTCTTCTCGTTTATATATGTTCCAGTTGTAATTGATCAAGGAGAAATATACAAAGTTCTGATACCATTGAATGTAAGATGGTATCAGAGCAGGCCTGAAAGCTAAAACACCAACCATAATCAGCCATCATGACTGGCGGAACTGATAATGCTACCTCCAGCACAAAACAAGAAAGCATGATTGATACGAACTCGCCGTTCTACATTCATGCTTCTGACTACCCCAAACAAATGCATGTTAACGATATCCTTACCGATAGCAACTATGCGGATTGGTCACAAGAGATGATGAATTTTCTTTTCGCCAAAAACAAGTATTAGAGATATTTTGAGAGGTTGATTTGTTATGGTTGTTGAGTTAGTTTGAGTTTGTTATGGTTGTTGAGTTAGTTTGAGTTTGTTAGATGTTAGTTCTAGTTCTAGATTCTTCTTAGATCTAGTATAAATACTAGCTTGATTTCTCTCATTTGAAACACATAAAAATCTAATGAGAAGATGGAGAATATTTCAAGTCATTACATTGTTTTATGGTATCAGAGCTAAGCTCTGAGATTTCGGCATCTTCCACCGGTAATCTTTCTCCGGCGACTTTTTCCGGCGACTTTTTCCGGCGACCATATCTCTGTCATGACTTCTCCATCTTTCTCCTTTGCACCTACAAACAACTCATCAAATCAAACCAATACCTTGCCAAACATTGCAAATTTTCTTTCTATAAAACTCGATGATACTAACTATCTCAATTGGAAACATCAAATTACCACTGTTTTGAAGACATTAGGGTTGTTGAAGCTTCTGAAATCCGATGTTCAAGTTCCACAATCTGGTTCAACAGAAAGAGATTCATGGGAGAAATGTGATGGCTATGTTCAAGCGTTGATTATAGCAACTCTTTCACCATCAATTATGCATTTAGCTAGAAATTCAACTTCTGCTGCTTCTCTCTGGAAGTCAATTGAAGATTCATTTGTTCAAATCGTTTTTGCAAAACAGTCACAATTAAGAACTCAGTTTCATCTTTTGAAACAAAACACAAAATCTATAGTTGAGTTTCTGAACGAAGCAAAAGAAATTGTTGATACTCTGAATGCAATTGGAGATCCAATCTCCGATGAACTTCTTGTTCTACAAGTTCTTCAAGGTTTGAGTCTTGAATATGAGAATTTTGTGATGAATATTGAAAATCAAGACAAGACTCTCACCTTTTCACAGCTACGATCGCGATTACTCACCTATGAAGCTCGTCTGAAACAAAGGCAACCTTCAGTTCCTCCACCGCTTGTTGCTATGGTTGCTTCTACATCGACTCTGCCTCATTCTGATGGTTCTCGAACTGTGATTTGTCATATTTGTGCCAAATCTGGACACAAGGCTTCAAGTTGTTACTTTCGGTATTCATCACCTGCTGGTCGAAGTGGAGCTCGTGCCGGTGGTGGTTCGTTTGGTGGTCGCGGAAATAACTTCCGATTTAGAGGTGGTGGTCGCGGCCACGGTGGTTCAACTGGTGGTTCGCGGTGGTCCTCGGGTGGGGAATCTTTTGCTGCTCATGTTGCTGATGTTCAAGGAACATCCTCTTCCACTTCTTATTATCCTAATTTTGGTGTTGGGCCTGGAATATTTGGATCTGGTTTTGGGCCTGGAATACTTGGATCTGGGCCAGCTAACTCTATTCCTAGTCCAACAGCTTTTGGACCACCACACTCCTCATCTGCTGGGCTGCCTTATTCTGGCCCACCTGCCGGTGATAATGGTTCAAATACAGGTTTTGGGCCTCCACAATTTTATGGCCTTCACGCTGATTTTACACAAACATGTGCAAATGTTGATTCTTGGATTCCGGACTCCGGTGCCACAGCTCATATGACCTCTGATCCGTCCATTGTTTTTGGCTTGGTTCCTTATACTGGCTCAGAACGTGTGATTGTTGGTAATGGTACCTCTCTTACCATTTCCCATGTTGGTTTCTCTTATCTTCGTTTATCTCATTGCACTTTATTACTTCGTTATGTGCTTGTTGTTCCTGGTCTTGCCAAAAACTTATTGTCTATTACTCAGCTTGTTCTTGATCATCCTGTATCTATCTTATTCTCACAATTTGGTTTGTCCATACAGACTCCTACAGGGCGGCTGCTCCACCACATGCGAGCTAGTCCTCATCAGCTCTACTCTCTCTCTGCTACTTTCTCTGTCTCACGGGAGCTCTGGCATTCTCGATTAGGACATCCTTCTGATCCAGTGTTATCTAGACTTTCTTTTTTACCAATGTCTCATAAATTTCTAAATAAACCTTGTAATTCTTGTTGTATTTCCAAATCTACTCGATTACCATTTCATTCTATTGTATCTCACTCTATAGCTCCCTTACATATGTGCATTGTGATATTTGGGGTCCCTCCCCGGTTATGTCTCGTTGTGGTTATCGCTATTTCATCACATTTATTGATGATTATAGTCATTTTACATGGATGTATCCTCTGACCAGTCGCTCCCAAGCTGTTTATTGTTTTCTTCATTTTCGACCTTTGGTCGAAAATCTTTTCTCATGCACTATTAAAAATCTTCAATGTGATGGTGCTCCTGAACTTGTTCACGGTGATATGGCTCGTTATCTTTCTGAGTCTGGTATTGCCTATCGGATTTCTTGCCTTATACTCCCCAACAAAATGGGGTGGCTGAGCGCAAAAATCGTCATCTTTCTGAGGTTGCTCGTGCCTTATTATTTCATGCTCATTTACCAAAGAAATTTTGGTATGATGCTTATGCTACTGTAGCCTTTCTTATCAATCGTCTTCCTACACCGGTTCTTCATTTCTCCACACCTTACGAGGTTCTTTTCGGTACCCGTCCTGACTATTCCATACTTCGTACATTTGGGTGCTTATGTTATCCTTATCTTGGTGATATTTGTATGGATAAACTTTCACCCAATCCACTCCTTGCTTCTTTCTTGGCTATGCTCCTAATCATCATGGTTATCTCTGTTATGATCCTAGTACTTCTCGTACTATCACTTCTCGTCATGTTATTTTTCATGAGTCTGTGTTTGATATTCCTGGTTCTGCTCCTCCTTCTGCTTCTTCTGCTTCTATCTTTTCTGATTTTGTTATTCCTTCACCTTCCTATCCTACTGTATCTTCCTCTTCCACTACACCTCCTCCTCCTCCTCCTTCCCCTCCTCCTCCTCTTCCCCTCCTCCTCCTCCTTCCCCTCCTCATCCTCCCCCTCCTCCTCCTCCTTCCCCTCCTCCTCCTCCTTCCCCTCCTCCTCCTCCTCCCCTCCTCCTCCTCCCCTCCTCCTCCTCCTTCCCCTCCTCCTTCTTCTTCCCCACCTCCTCCTCCTGTACATCCTATGGTCACTCGCTCTCGTGATCATACTCGTCAGCCTAAACACTTTCCTGATCATGTTCTTTTTCACACTACTACTGCTCCTACCACTGAGCCTTCTTCATTTTCTCAGGCTCAACGTTATTCTGTTTGGTGGGATGCTATGCGTACTGAGTTTGGCGCGCTGCAGTCCAATCACACTTGGATCTTGTACCTCCTCCTCCTTCTGCCAATATTGTTGGTAGTAAGTGGGTTTACAGGATTAAGCATAATCCTGATGGTTCTGTCAGTCGTTATAAAGCCCGGCTTGTTGCCAAGGGCTTTCATCAGATAGAGGGCATTGATTATACTGAGACTTTTAGTCCAGTGGTTAAACCCACTACTATTCGTCTTGTTCTATCTCTTGCCTTCTCTCGTGGTTGGACTATTCGTCAGGTTGATGTCAACAATGCTGTTCTTCATGGTGATCTCTCTGAGACTGTTTATATGTCTTAGCCACCTGGCTTTGTTGACTCCTCTTGTCCTGATCATGTTTGCCTTCTTCGCAAGGCTCTTTATGGTCTCAAGCAGGCTCCTCGTGCTTGGTTCTCTAAGCTTTCTTCTGCTCTTCTGACTAGTGGCTTATCCAGTGTGTATCTGACACTTCCTTGTTTGTTTATCAGTGTGATGGCCTTTCTTGTTATGTCTTGGTGTATGTGGATGATATATTATTACTGGGAGCTCATCAGAGTTTGTTGCTTCTTTGATTACTCGTTTGGACTCTCAGTTTACACTCAAGGATTTAGGCACTCTGTCCTATTTCTTGGGTATCCAGGCTACCTTTACTGATGATTGTTTGCACTTATCACAGCAGCGTTATCTTCTTGATTTACTGCAGCGTACTGGATTGACTCAGTGTCGCCCTCTCTCCACCCCTGTTGTATCCGGAGACAGTTATCCCGCTACTCTGGTATTTTGTTACCTGATCCTGTGCTCTATTGTAGCACAGTGGGTGCTTTGCAGTATCTTGTTCTTACCCGTCCAGAGATTTGCTTATGCGGTTAGTAAGGTGTCTCAGTTTCTACAGGCTCCTACTGATCGTCACTGGGCTGCTGTCAAGCGGATTTTACGCTATCTTCGTGGTACTCTTACTCATGGGCTGACTTTTCGTCGCTCCACTTGCTTTGATATCATGGTTATTCTGATGCAGACTGGGCCGGTTGTCCTGATGATCGTCGTTCGACGACGGGTTTTTGTGTGTTTCTGGGTTCCAATCTTATTAGTTGGAGTTCCAAGAAACAACATACTGTTGCTCGTTCTAGCACTGAGGCTGAGTATCGTGCTCTTGCTCACACAGCTGCTGAGATTCGTGGATTATGTCTTTATTACAGGAGCTGCAGGTTCCTCAGTCATCACCCCTACTCTTTGGTGTGATAATATTGGTGCCACTTACCTCGCAATTAATCCTGTTTTTCACCAACGTACCAAGCATATTGAGATTGATCTTCATTTTATACGAGATATGGTTTTATCTCGCCAACTTTGTGTTCGGTATGTTTCTACTGTTTTGCAGTTGGCGGATTTATTGACCAAAGGTCTCTCCTCCTCTCGTTTTGATGACTTACGATCCAAGCTTCACGTTTTGTCTCCCCGTTCAGCTTGAGGGGGCATATTAGAGATATTTTGAGAGGTTGATTTGTTATGGTTGTTGAGTTAGTTTGAGTTTGTTATGGTTGTTGAGTTAGTTTGAGTTTGTTAGATGTTAGTTTCTAGTTCTAGATTCTTCTTAGATCTAGTATAAATACTAGCTTGATTTCTCTCATTTGAAACACATAAAAATCTAATGAGAAGATGGAGAATATTTCAAGTCATTACATTGTTTTAACAAGGTTGGTTTCGTTGACGGTTCGATTAAAAGGCCCGAAATCTGGACCGATTTAGTTGAAAGGTTTGGAAAAGGAAGCGCTCCACGGGCGTACGAATTGAAGCGGACTCAAACTGCAACCTTACAAGGAGGTACGTCGGTCTCTGCTTACTATACAAATTACGCAGCCTATGGGATGAGATGGACACAACCAAGATGGATGTTTTAAGCGAATTGGCTATCCCGATTGGTGGCCAGGAACTCGAAAACGTGATGAAGCAAAACCCAAGGCTGCTTGTATTGACACTAGCTCTTCTCCCATTCCAGGTTTGACTAATGAGCAATATGAATCTTTTGTAAAACATTTTGCAGAAGGTGGAGGTGCAATCAAAGAAGAAAAGACCCCAATGGCATTCATGACAGGTAAAACCAACTATGATGATTGGATAATTGACTCGGGCTCTACTGAGCATATTACATACAACACTAGCATACTAGAAAATAGGGTTGAGACTCGAAACGAGACACCGTCCTTATTCCGAATGGTGACTCTATACCGTTGAAGGAAAGGGGGAGTGTACTTGCAATCTCCTATCCGTGAGTCGATTAAGCAAAGATTTACACTCAAGTATAACCTTTTTCCCTGATTTTTGTGTTATGCAGAAACTTCATACGGGGAGCTTGATTGGTGCGGGCAAATGCAAGAATGGTCTTTATCGAATGGGAATGTTTGGAGAAGAGAAGAAAGCATTTATGACATCGGTTGAAATTTGGCAGCAAAGGTTGGGTCATGCCTCTAGTAACAAACTTACTCGGATTGATTTTCTTAGAAACACGTCTTTCAATAAATTATATGACTCATGTTCTAAGGCAAAACTTACAAGACTTACTTTCCAAGTTAGTGAAACAAAAACCTAACAGTTGTTTTGAATTGTTGCATTGTGATATATTGGAGAAATATCGTACACCCTCATTTACGGGTGCAAATTACTTTCTTACGGTTGTTGATGATTTTAGTAGAGCCGTATGGATGTTTTTATTAAAGGTTAAACATGAAGCGAGCAAGTGTTTAGTAAATTTTCATAAAATGGTAAAAACCCAATTCGAGAAGTCCTTTAAAAGGGTAAGATGTGATAACGGGGGAGAATTTACATCTAATGATATGCTAAAATTTTATGATAAGGAAGGAATTCTTCTTGAAACAACATGTCCACATACCCCACAACAAAACGGGGTTGTGGAACGTAAGCATAGACATTTACTTGAAACTGTCTGAGCCCTTAGGTTTGAAGCTAACCTACCTAAAAGCTTTTGGGGTGAATGCGTTTTAACCGCCACTTATATTATTAACCGATTACCTTCAAAAGTAATTGGAAATAAAACGCCCTATGAAATCATTTTTCAAGAAAAACCTGATTATGATCCAATGAAAGTTTTTGGGTGTTTGGCTTACTATAAAATCAACGAGACTAAAGGGGATAAGTTTGAAGCAAGGGGAAGGCTTGGGGTGTTTTTAGGTTATCCACAAGGGACCAAAGGATACAAAATTTTAGACATTGAAAATAAAAAAATAGTCATATAAGGGATGTTAAATTTCATGAGAATCAATTCCCTTTTAATAATAGTAACCAAATATCTAAAGAAAGTGATATGTTTGAACCCCATGATGGTCACATATTTGAAGATCTTGAAGTTAAAGATGACCATTCAAATTGAGATTGAAAACCCATTAGTGGGAAATGCCATTAAAGGCACAACAATTGAAGTTGGGATAAACCATGGGCAAGAAAGTAATGGCCCAAGTCTAGAGATTCAAGGCCCAACTCTCGTCCAAAATGAACAGACCAATAACAATAAAGAGGGCTCAATTCAGGATTCATTACCAGAAAAAAGGTCCAGAACACAACCAAAGCATTTTAATGATTATCATGTTAAACTTCCCCCTTCGGTTGACCATGCACAATCACCACCCAACCAAGACTCCTCAACGGTACATTCCCTAACCATTTTGTTTCATATAAAAATTTTTCTAAGAATCACAAAGCTTTTCTAGCTGCCATCGATTCCAACGATGAGCCAAAACACTTTTATCAGGCTGCCAAAAGTGAAAATTGGAGGGAGGCCATGAAGAAAGAAATACAAGCTCTAGAGAAAAATGGGACATGGACCTTAGAACACCTACCGGAAGGGAAACGAGTCATTGATTCAAAATGGGTGTACAAAGTAAAATACAAACCCAATGGAGATATCGAAAGGTACAAGGCACGCTTGGTTGCAAAGGGTTTTACCCAAATGGAAGGAGTAGATTACCATGACACTTTCGCTCCAGTGGCGAAGTTGGTCACGGTTCGAACGCTTCTAGCTATGGCAGTCAAGAAAAATTGGACTATCCATCAACTGGATGTCAACAATGCATTTCTTCACGGGGACTTCAACGAGGAGGTCTACATGAAAATCACATAAGGATTTGCTAGAAACAATGAAACCAGAGTCTGCAGATTAAGAAAATCTTTTTATGGTTTGAAGCAAACGTCACGGAATTGGTACCAAAAGTTCACCAATGCACTTCTTGATCTTGACTTCAAACAATCTAAGGCAGATAACTCCCTTTTTATTCAAAAACAAGGAGATAGTTTTGTGGCGGTCCTTATTTATGTAGATGATGTCATAATCGTTGGAAACGACATCAAGAAAATGCAAGGAACAAAAGATGAGCTCGACAAACGATGTAGTATAAAAGATCTCAGGAACCTCAAGTACTTTCTTGGCATTGAGGTTTCCCGAACATCCAAAGGATTAGTTCTCAACCAACGAAAATATATACTTGACATTTTAAAAGATTGTGGTTTAGAATGTTGCAAACCAAGTCCTTTCCCAATTGAGCAAAATCTAAGACTGGGAAGACTTGAGAATGCACCAAAGCTGGATGCCGGACGGTATCGACGAATAGTCAGAAGATTGCTATATTTACAAGCCACGAGGCCAGACATTGCTTACTCGGTAAATGTGCTAAGTCAGTTTGTTGCTGACCCACGACAACCCTGTTGATACATATATGTACCTAGATCCTGATCTGAATGTAATATGTCTTACACTTATGTAATTATGGGGTACTTAATGAAATACAAAAGTTTGGTTGTGTCTATAATGTTTAATATTTTATTAATGAGTTGCTTAACGCATATTGACTTGATTATATAGGTTTGTGATTGTTTGAAGTGTTATGCATAATGTTATAATATTGAATACATTCAAACTTGGTAAAGTGAAGTTCTCATGCGTCTGACTGGACCATGCGCCCCAATAGTGGTCATGCGTCCGAATGGCCATGCGACTGAGTGCCCATGCGCCTAAATAGTTCATACGCCTGAACAACTTCATGCGTCTGATTCAGTCGCATGACTGAACACTCAGTTGTGCCTCTCTGCTGTGCGGTGGCACTGACCTGAGGATAAGCATAACCTACATATTCTAGAACTCATTGTTGTTTGCCACCTCTCTACTGTGCGATGGCACTGACCTGAGGATTGGCTTCTCTTTGAAAGATTCTATGAATAGTCGCTTCTTGAACACTACCCTAAGACCGCTCAAAAATCTCCTGAGGAATGTTGATTACCATATGAGTGTGGGATCCACAAATGCTTGTTGAAATAAAACAAACCTTAAAACGATTACCAAACTGTGTTGAAAGTCTGTGTATGGATTTAAGAGGACAAGTATACTAAAAATCACTGTGGTACAATTCTTGAAAGTTCAAATCAATGTGGGGACCTAAGAGTACTAGTATGATTTCCTAAATTTGCTAAATGACTCCAGATAAAAACAAGGAAAGAGCATCAAAGTTATTTTTAATAACTTGTCCTGAGTGATTTGAATATCCTGTATGATTTCAACTTAAATTGATCCATGTATGGTTTAAATGATTGAGACTGCTCTCTCAGAATATTTATTCCTTAGAACTACATCTTAGGAATTAACTCTCACAAAAACACAAAAACATGTCTTAATTTGTTTAAGTTTTCAATATTATTTCTTTTATTTTTGTACAAAGTTTGTCAAATTCTGTAGGTTAGTATCGAACTATATCATGGAAGTTGATAAGGGACCTTATCATCTAATAGGTCATGACTGAGGTGACCACAAGTGCTTTCAAACAACAATTAGGTCACATCTGAGGTGACTAATCGTTTAAAAGGATCACGTCTGAGGTGATCAAAAGTTTTTCAAGTTAAAATGATCATGTCTGAGATGATCAAATGATTATAATGTTAATTCACTAGTTTAAAAGGGTTTAAATGTCAAATGGTCAGAAAGTCAGAAAAATTTCAAGAGTATGACCCATTCGCACGACTGGACCATGAGTATGGACCAACCGTACGAATGGATCATACTCATGCCTTTTATAGCAGAATGGACAAGCGTATGGACCATGCAACCGAATGGCTGATACGAATGAGCCACTCGGCCACGTGAGAGGAGGCGAATGACCAAGTCACACGACTCAACTCTAGTCGCACGACTGAAGGTGACCGACTGTGCGAGTCGCACGACTAATACTCAGTCGCACGAACAACTTGTGCGACTGGACTCAGTCGCACGACTGTAGGAAACCCTAGTATAAATAGTGGGATAGTCGGTCGCAGTCACTCACCACCCTCAAAATCGCCCCGAGACGCACGAACTATCATTACTCTGCCAAAATTTTCATTAGATCATTATATACCACTAATTCTTGTGCACTGAAGATTTCCACTGACTATACAGGTACAATGCGGTTCAATCCAACCATATTTCATTCAATTTGACTCCAACATCGACAAGTTCGGTCCAAACCAAGAACCGAGCCTTGTTTGACAAAATAACCTAATTAATCCAAGCAATCAACTGAAATTAATGTTATTTGGTGCTAAGTATAATGATTGCGAGTCCAATGAAACAATACACGACGTCTAATCATAAGAATTAGTCAAAACTTAAATTTGAATTGAACAATAGTCTGTCATGCGAATGGACAGGCTGATGAACTTCAGTCGCACGACTGGGTAGTACGAACAGCTAAGTCGCACGACTGAATCATGCGTTTGAGTTTAGGCGCACGACTGATATACACGATTAAGTATACATACGGGTGAGCTCAGTCGCATGACCAGTCGTACGTATGGAATAATTCGCACGACTAGATCTAAGTCGTACTACTCATTCGCACGACTAGATCTAAGTCGTACTACTCATTCGCACGACTAGATCTCAGTCGCACAGTCTCATTCGCATGACAGATAAAAAGGGAAATATTTTCAAGCCCAAGTGATTCAAGATATTCTTAATCAATGGATACTAACGTTTTTTTTGTAACAGATGGCGAGTCGGTGGACAATGAGCACCAAGCACAATATCTGTGCTCATCTGGATCAGTCATCCAGACATGCACCTGACTTTGCTGGAATCATCTCGTTTCTTAGGCGCTCAAGGATCTCTCAGCAATCTCAACTCCATGCACACTGTACCATTCTATTCAGCAGGCCTTCTGGGAAGGTGCTGTAGTTGATAGAACCTCAGAGCCTCATCGAAGTAGTTCGATATTTGGAGAGGCCATTGAGATCTTTGAGGATGATCTCAGGACAGTGCTGTAGCTTGGGGACGATGCTGAATGCCCCACACGACTACAACCCCTGACTGTCAGAGGCTGTTTCTTGCGGGCCAAGTACGTTGGGGACATCAATGCAGGGGTGCTCAACAAGAGCAACTTGTGTCCCCAGTTCAAGTACCTTGCGCACGTACTGCTTAAGTGCTTAGTGTCTCGGAAGGAGGTTTTGATGAACTGTCCGATCAGATCCAGAACGCATATGTTGCACTGGTGCTGAACCATCCGTTCAGCTTCTCCAGGATGATCTTCACCTACTTGGTGGAGAACATTGAGGGGAAAAAGGAAGGAGGGCTTCTGCATGTACCCTCGCTTTATGCAGATGATTATAGACCAGAAGCTCCCTTCCTTGCCGAAGGAGAAGGAGGACGCGGTGGTACTCGAGGTGATGGACGATACCACCTTGGGCAGGATGAAGGTTTACAGGGGGAAGTAGGTAAAGCCCCCTGTGAGGAGATTATTTGGGCATCTGGCCCGGGAAGACTACGTGGCGCCGGCTAGGCGTAAATGGCGTCACGTTGATAGTGACTTTGAAGAAGAGCAGCTATAGCTCCCTGATGATGACTCCGATGATGATAGCGGAGATGCTGGAGATGAAGGACCCACTCAACAAAGGGGTCCCACTACTGATATTCCATCTCCAGCATTTTCCCCCACTGGAGACGGAGCGGAGACTGCTGGGTTCCACCAGGATTTCATGCCTGGTGAGGAAGGGAGGAGTCATATGAGGAGCCACTGACTCGAACTGTGGGAAGTAAAGTCGTTCCCACAGAACAAGGGCTCCGGTCGGTTGGTGAACGCCCAAGCGGATTGGGAGAGACCACTGATGATCCTACTTATACTCCTGATCTGCCAGGCCGCACTCTAGGGGGAGCATCCTCCTCGACTGGATCGAGGAAGAAGAGGATGGCTCAGCCCCATGGCTTGAAAGGAAGAAACGCAAAATCACCTTTATCACCACCACAACCACCACCACCACTACCACCATTCCACCTACCACCATTACCACCATTCCACCTACCACCACTACCACCATTCCACCTACCACCACTACCACCATTTCACCTACCACCACTACCACCATTCCACCCAACACTACCACCAGTTCATACACTACATCCACACCCACTCCACTAGATACACACTTCCCATCCACCACCACTACAGCTCATCCACAGCCATCCACATCGATACCAACCCCAATCTTCTCTACATCCATTACCACCACCACAGCCCATGGAGTTGGGACCTCCTCACAGGTCCCACCTGTTTTTGGATCCGCTTACCCATCTGTCGGGTTGGAAGATCAGTTGGCTAACCTTAATAGGTTAGTGCTGAAGCTGCTGGCGACGGATGAACAGCGAGCCTCTCAGCTTAATCAGCTGATAGAGCTTAATGCATCCCAAGCCCAAAGGATAGAGGCCCAGAGCCAAGAGATTACTGAGTTGAGAGAGATGCACACATCCTCAATACAGAGGATACAAGATTTGGAGGCCCAGAACAAGAAGCTTATGCTGAGACTGAAGGGATCCAAAGATGAGCCCCTAAAGATCCGAGAAGGAGATGGAGATGATGGTGATGACGATGACAGTGATGATGATGAAGATGATGACTGTGATGATCAAGGGGATGACACTGATGCGGGTGATAATGTTGATCATGATGATGATGATGAAGAAGGAGATGCAGCTGCATCTACATCAGCTCAAGGTCAAGAGAGGCGCACAAAGAAAAATCAAGACCAAGGAGCCCCATCATCTTCTGCTGATCCTACTGACACACCAGCTATTCAAGACAAGAGTAATTCATAGTTGTTTATGTTATTTAAACTATGTGTATTTGAATATTGTATCTAATAAATGTAATTAATGTTTATGGTTATTATTAATGTTTACTGTTCTGTTTGTTGACTAAATGATTGATGTGTTACATGTTTTAAATCAAGCAGATCCTAATTTTCAAGGAGATGACTATGATGTTGTTCCCCTCCAACAGATCAAGACTCAACTCACAATGATTCTTGATCTGTAGGGGATTGTCAGGAGATCAGTGAATTACACTCCTAAAGAAGGAGAAATAATTCATGATCTCACCGACGAGCAATTGGCTGAAATATTCTGACTCAATCCTGATGAGATTGTGAAAGATGCTCCAACTGTGCAAAAGGAGAGTGACGATGAGCTTCAAGATGTTGATGAGATCGAGATTGAAGATGTCAGTGCACAACACTATCCAGAGTACACTGACAATGAGGGAAATGTCATTCCAAATCTGGGAGAAACTCCTGTCAGTGACACTTTTGAGACTCTGGATAAAATGGAGAAAGAGTCAGAAAAGGATAAAGAGAAGGCCCAAGCCTCAGACGCCGAAGTCAACATCAAAAAGGCTGAATGCGCAGCATGTTTTGAAGAAATCAGAGCCCAACGCAGAGCTACAACATCAACTGTCTACACCAAACTGTATAAGGTCAAGAAACATCAAAAGGTGGCAGGCAGGATCATAGCGTGGGCACATTTTGCAGACCTCAACGTTTATGCGGTTAAACATGAGAAGGGAATAGAGTGCTTCAGATTTTCTCATGATCTGAAGACTCTTCCAGGTTTTGAGCTCAACCAATTAGCAAAGTTAAACTTGCTATATGCGGACCCTCGTAAGATGTCAGGCTGGTTTGAAGCTACTCTAAAGAGGGATTACCATACCAGATGGGTCAACTTCAAACCTCAACAACCAACGAGGTACATCAGAAGATTTGAAGTTGATGCCATAACTAGCAAACCTAGAGTAGTACTGAAGTGGAGTCCACCACGTACAATGTCAAAGATCCCACTACGTGAGATGCCACAGGATTTCACTCCACACTTCAAATGGTGGTACTATGATTGGAGAACGGGAGAGGCCGTAATAGTCTTGAACAGGAATGGCACAATGGAAACCATAAGGGTGTTTGACCCGATGTGGCTCACCAACTTGTCAGCACAAGATGTTTATACTTTGTACAAGTGGCCACTGTTCTATGACTCACATGATATTGTACAAGTTTTGCAGTTCTAGAAAGTGATAAGACTCTGTCTTGTTTTTGAGATAAACACAGGAGTCACCACAGAAGCTAAGTACAAGAAGTTTGAGGAAATCATGAAAGATGTTAGACAATAGATAGATCTAGGTCCAAGGGGGAGTTTGTTGATACATATATGTACCTAAATCCTGATCTGAATGTAATATGTCTTACACTTATGTAATTATTGGGTACTTAATGAAATACAAAATGTTTGGTTGTGTCTATAATGTTTAATATTTCATTAATGAGTTGTTTAACGCATATTGACTTGATTATATAGGTTTGTGATTGTTTGAAGTGTTATGCATAATGTTATAATATTGAATACATTCAAACTTGGTGAAGTGAAGTTCTCATGCGTCCGACTGGACCATGCGCCCCAACAGTGGTCATGCGTCTGAATGGCCATGCGACTGAGTGTCCATGCGCCTAAATAGTTCATACGCCTGAACAACTTCATGCGTCTGACTCAGTCGCATGACTGAACACTCAGTTGTGCGAATGGATCAACCGCATGGCTCAATCGCACGAATGAACCATTCTAATGGTTCAGTCGCCCGAATGAGCAACCCTAACCTATAAATACCACCTAATTCGTGGAAAAACATAAGCATTGAATCCACTTCGACTCTAGACGTACCCTAGCCGTCCAGAAGCCTCTAAGTTCGTACTCCAAGTTCATAGAACGCTGTAGATCGATTCCCAAGTGATTCTTGACGTTAGATTCAATACATTATTGTGTCTACGTGCGTTCTCACTGATTGGATTGCCAATCAAATAGGATTCTGCACTATTTGGTTTGGTTTAACACGTTAATCAGTTGGTGTTTGGTCAAATACCAGATCCTATCAACCCCACATGGATGCGGTCCACAGGGTCCTTCGATACCTAAAAGGGTCGCCGGGCCAAGGTGTCCTTTTACCACATGACGGGGGGTGTACTCTCATAGCATATTGTGACTCTGACTGGTTAGGATGTCCCTACTCTAGAAAATCTAGAACAGGTTATCTACTTCTCTTAGGAGGGGCACCAATTTCTTGGAAGACTAAAAAGCAGTCAGTGGTCTCTCGCTCATCTACTGAAGCGGAGTATAGGTCCATGGCCTCAACAGTTAGTGAAGTGCTTTGGGTGCGATGGCTTTTGACTGAGCTAGACATATTCTCTACCAAAGCAACCCCATTGTTTTGTGACAATCAAGCAGCTCGTCACATTGCCAACAACCCTGTCTTTCATGAACGCACTAAGCACGTCGAGATGGATTGCTATTTTGTCAGGGAAAGAGTTGAATCAAAAGAGGTCGAACCATTACAAATAAACACATCTATGCAGATTGCCGATTTACAAAAGGACTTGGAACTCAACAACCTAGATTTCTACTTGACAAGTTGGGCATTCGAAACTTACATGCTCCAACTTGAGGGGGAGTATTGGAATTCCACGTATACATTCCATATTATTTCATATTCTCTTAACCACCTTCCATACATATATGATTCCCTTTCCAGGCATATCCTTTGAATCCATACAATTAGGCCTTTGTTTAGTTTGTTGCCTTCTTTTTACAATTTCCTTCTCGTTTATATATGCTCCAGTTGTAATTGATCAAGGAGAAATATACAAAGTTTTGATACCATTGAATTTAAGAAAGAGTAATAATCATAAAATTATTTGTAGATAAACATGCATGGGAGGGGAGGATTTATCAAATTAGATCTAGTAGAGAGGGTCAATGAGTTTTAGATCAACTGGTTTATGAGGAGACACCTTATGATTTTTCAAAGTGAAGGTTATGGGTTGGAGTCTTACTAGGTGCAATATGCTTCTACTGGGCCAAGGGTTTTATCACGGTGGACCTTTAGGTGGTGGGTTTCCTTTGGAATGGTGGACGAGCCGGGTCACCAGCGCTGTCTGTGTTCGTGGGCGTAGGTGGCCTTTCGCCATTGGGTTTACCCGGATGACCGGACTTAAAAATTATTCGTTGGCCGTTCAAAAATAAAGATCTAGTAGAGAGGATACCTAATTACAAAACCTAGAATGTGTATATGATTTATTTTAAATCCAACTAGAATACCCGAAAAAAAACTATTATAAATCCAACTAGAATACCTGAAATTAGAAGTATCCAGAATGAATATATAATTTAATTTTAAAATCTACCATTGGTACGAGACCAATTTGAGGTTAGGTGATACTTAGCTAATTACAAACAAAATCTTATTGTTATCTCATAAATCCAACTAGAATACCCGAAAAAAAACTATTATAAATCCAACTAGAATACCTGAAATTAGAAGTATCCAGAATGAATATATAATTTAATTTTAAAATCTACCATTGGTACGAGACCAGTTTGAGGTTAGGTGATACTTAGCTAATTACAAACAAAATCTTATTGTTATCTCATAAATCCAAAATCCTCTCATTAGACATTTATTTTTTTAGATCATCATAAAAATAGGTTTAGTGTGAACAAAAACAGAGTCTAGAAGTTGTTTTACCGATGTTGTGTTAGAGTAAAAAAAAGGTTATGGGCTTACTGGAAGTATGTGAGGGATATTAATATTCAAACCATGATATATCTATATAAAAATAAGTTCTTATACATGAAAATTTTAGAATTTTTATAAATTGGCCACTAAACTTGTTTATATATATTAATTAAGCTAATATTCTGCACTAATTTTTAATAATAAAATAATAATATGTTTTATATAGTAATAATATATACATAAGTTATTTATTGAATGTTTATTAAACATTTTAATTGCTCAACTTTGACATCTTCGCATACTAACACAGTAGTGATAATACTTTATAAAAACTTTATAAAATATCTTTAAACCTCTTATATTTTTAAAATGTCACTTTGACACCATGCATATTTTTATATACGCTTTGAAATTATTTATCTTTCGACGTTCGCCTACGGTTTAACGTAAGTTTTGTTTTGAATGTGTGAGGTTAAATATAAAACATTTTTATTCAATGGTATATAAAGTTACTATATGGTTTGACATATATTTAATCAGAAGACAAGTCGGGTCGATTGTTAGTCTTTACGTAATCACCTCACATGCAATACCACAACAGGATGTTGTTACATTTGTATGTGGATACTTGAGATCATGGTAGAATTCCCCGTGGAGCTTGCGGGTAGAGAAAACCTAGTTGATTATAAATTACCAAAAATTTGTTAGACATTTGATGGTGACTTAAGATTAAGATCAACCATTTAGACATTTAATTTATGGTTGGTAAATGTTATAATTTGGTTATCATCAAAATCCCTTTTTTTCTCTAACATTTCAAATGGCGTGAGTTCCCAAACAGTCGTAAACAACTTCTTGCTACCGCCATTGGAGCTATTCTAAGCTTTCTTGATTTCATAACCAACATCCTTTATGAACCAATATTTTCAGAACCGAATCGTACATCGAACCGGATGCTTTACTGGTTTGGTGGTCGGACCGGTTGGACCGGATTTAACTATATTATAATTATATTTATATATGTAATTAAATATAAGTAATTTATATATGATTTATATATATTTTATAGTTATATATAAAACTTAACTATATTTGTATATCCAACATACTAATTTATGTTTTAACACCCCGTTTTTACCCATTAAAATTAAAAAAAAACCCGGTCCGAACCGGTCCGGTTTTCCGTTCCGAACCGGTCTTGTTTTCCGGTCCAACCAGCATTCTTATGAACCTCAAGTCAAATTACAACACTAAAGTCACTAAGTTGCCAACATAAATTCAAAAGCAACCATGGTGACCACAATGAAGCTACCAACACAAATTATAACACGAATAAATCTTTAGTCGCCACAATAGTGCTTATGGAAGACCCATGATGAAGAAGAATCACCCGTGTAACATCGATGAGAAAATCACAAAGTCTTTAATATTGTGTTTTAAAAAATAAGTATATAAAAAGAAAATGTAAAATGACAAATAACAAATATACAATCCCTTGACTATAAATAAAAATGACAGTTAGTTGTGTAGACTAATCGTGCAACCTTCTTATAAATCTACCTACTCTAATAAAAATGTATCTTAAGATAATATGTGACAGCATTACAATCATTTTTATCAAAATTTTTCACTTCTCTCTCATATTAAATAATTACTTTAATTACTTATAATATTCTTTAACACCTTTTTAGATTTAATAAATTAAGAAAGAAATTTATTTATTAATATTATTTTTAAATAATATTTTTTTATAAAATAATTAATTTTTCTAAAGGATATATTTTTTTAAAATTATGAAATATTTTAAAGTTAGTATTTTCAAAAAGTCATTTTCTAAAAAAAATAATAATAAAATCTAAGAGTTATAACAGGAAAATTTTTAAAAATGACATTTTTATACGGATTGTTTTAAAGCAAAATGTTTATTTTAAAAAAAAAAGTTTAAAAACAAAAATTTTAAAAAGTTAATATTGTTTTTTTATTATTTACTAGAATATCATTTTATAATTAATATATTTTATTATACTAAATATTTTATTTCTAGTATTTGGAATAAATTTGTAAAATTGGAATATATTTCATTATATTAACATTTTATAAACTAGTATTTGGAATAAATTTGTAATTTTTTATTTCTATAAACCAAACTTGATATTTTTATAATTTTTTCTTCTTTTAATATATACCACAAATTTCTTCAAAATAATTATTAAAATCTACATCTGTAAGGGCATTCACAATCCATTTCTTATATTTATTCATATAATTACACTAAAAAATATTTTCTCTTATATTTTTAACTAAATAATATTTTTATACCTTCAACATTACTTTTTATCTTTTCTACACTAACAACTTTTAAAAACATTAAAAATTTATAAAAATTGAACATTAGTTCTTTAAATTTAAAGATTAAATAGTAACATTTTTTATTCGTCCACTCACAATTACTCATAACTAATCGTAAGTATTCTATATAATTTAAAAATTACACTCAGATACATATTAACAAACGGTGTGAATGTTTTAAAACGAAAAGAATATATCGCTATAAAGTAGAGGTGGTGTCACCACCCTAATTTTTACCACTTTCGTGTTTCTCATAAACTATACCTACGTTTTTAGCCTTTTAGCGACGGTTTTGCCACGAGAAACATTTCATCTTTTGTACGTATATTTCTAGGGTTTTCAGTTTTTCGCTATAATATTATTATTATTCCTCTCAAATACTTATCTTCTCGCGTCTCATTCATATGCATGTTTTTCCGTTAAGGTAATCGTCAATTTCTCATAACCCTAACTATATCTGTGTGTATGTGAATTTGTTTTTGGCGATTTGTGCTTAATAATTAGGGTGAATTCAATTTGACATCTCTATTTGGGGATATGCGTTTCTGGTACGGGGATTTTGGTTTGAGTTGGATTTGTGATTGAAATTTGTGTGCTTTTGCTTGAAAAATTAGGGTTTGATGCGTGGAATTGGTGGTTATTTGGTCTGGGAGTTTTGTAGATTGTTATGTGAGTTTGGTTGTTATGATTTGGGGATTTGTAAGTTTGGGTTATGTTGTTTATAATCTCTGTTGAGATCATTATATGAATTAATTGTCGATAACAGTTTGAAGAACGGATTTGATTGGGTTGATATTATTATGGGTTTATATGAATAAGAGCAATTCAATTGTGGAAAACAATTTGAAGAATTATATTCTGATTGGCTTGAGATCAGTTTAGGGTTCTTATTGATGAGACTTATTTAATAGTTTTAAAGAAGGCCTAATGTGTGTGTGTGTGTGTATTTATTTGTGATCATATCCTCTGTATTTGTATTCTGGAAGAAAGATGGTTGCTTATCGTTTTATTGGTTTTGTGGGTTACCAAGAAAGTTAATATCTGATGGTGTTCAGTTTTTTTCTTGGGCAATTATGAATCGCACTATGGCTTGATCTCTGATAGTTGTTACTGTTTCAGCTGGTTTGCTGTAGGATTCACCATATTTGGCTGGTTTCTTCTCTTGGTGTTGCTCAAGGCAAATTCCATATTCTTCAGTGTTCAGTTGGTCACTGAAGTGTCTTATATGTAGCAGTTGATGTAGGAACCTCTACTTGGGGTGTAACATTTTAGAGTAGTTTAAGATACCATTTATGTAACTGTAGGTCATTGGTTGGTTGACATCTTAATTTCTGTGAGAAGAGCTAGGTCTTTTATTTGTAATTTTGTATGTTCTAAAATGTTAATGCAATCCTTTGGTCTAAGTGATTAGTGATCGATCATCATCATTCATCAGTCTATGGTGTGTGCTGAGAACATGAAGGAATTGCGAGGCAGTAATACTTCTTCCAGTACAAGTTTCAGACCAAGTGAATGTTCAATTACATTTGAAGCATTGATTAACAGTTTTTAATGAATATTTTTGTGATTCAGTTGTTAGACAAGGTTATAACCATTAACTGCCTCCAAATCTCCTCCATGCCTAAAGAAAATTGCTGAGGCTAACTTTATGACTTGGCTTTGGTACTTGATATTTTAGCAAGCCAGCAAACATTGTTACAATGCTGATGGACATCAAATGCATGTGTAGTCATTTGGGTGGATTTGAAATTTTAGACTTTTTATATCTATAAACCAAATCTTAAACAAAAAGAAACATTGAATGGTAAACACTGAAAAACCAAGACATTCATCAAATAAACCTATTCTAAAACAAGAAGACATTTTTTTTTTCTCTTTCATGCTACTATGATGAAGGCTCAAGGCTTCATTTCTGGGCATGAATTAATGATAAAACACAGATTTGCAAATTTTTTGTGGTTTTTATATCATGCTGAGAAGAATGAATTGAATTAAAATTTGAACACAAGCAGCTGGGGAAGGGGGCACACAAATGAGGTGTTGGCATTCATATTGTAAGTTAAAGACGGTAAAAGGTGGAAGATTAAATGCTCCAAACAATACATGCCTCTAATGATTAAGGATTGAGTAGTGTCTGGATCTCATTGCATTTTGTAACATGCTAATATCCAAGTCGAGCTACAAGGCCGGTTAAGGGTATGAAAAGGGTACGGTAGACATAGTATAGATCTTACTTTAAGAATCTTTTTCACTAAATGTTTGCTACAATAAATATAATGTGAAGTTTACAAGTAAATCTTTAGGAATTAGTTTATGGTAGTTTGTTGTGTTTGTTACTTTGACATGAGTGCTATCTGCAGTTGGTACTTTCAATATATTGCTATTTGCTCAATGCTCTACAGAGATGGTGAAGAATTGTTTCTGCAGTAGTAGCCTATGCAAGAAAATTGCATTCAGTGTTTACTTTTATGTATGTTTATATGGTTCTGTTCTTCAGGATGCAAGGCAGGTTTACTTTAATTTCTTCCTTGGATCATAGCAGATAGACATATTAAGATCCTCTGATAGCTGATCAGCTTACATCTAAATAGGATAATGAATTGTTACATTCTCATAGATTTCACAGGACAAGATTATAGGTCTTATTAAATACTTTGTGGTTTTCTCTGTGTTCTGTTGTGAATTGAAATTTTCTTTATGCAACTAAAACATATCCAATTATGCTCACATGTTCCTGATTTGTATGATTGCAGACTACTATTCTTGAACTTGATGGCATACTTAAGGTAGCTTGTTAAATAACCTCGTTTCACAGCCATAATGTATATAAATGGAAGCAGTGTGGAATAGCACATGTTCAGAAAAGTTATTGCTACCTACAAAACGGAAGGCACCAACAGAATATCTGTCTCCTAGTGTTGTAGACAATCGGGTGGCTCAAATGGAGTCCCATGCGAATAAAAGACCAACACAGTTGCAGCCTGTGCCCCGTAAACCTGGGTCTCAAAGGGTCCAAACACCAAAGAATAGAACTGCAACTCAGGAAGTCTCACCCAAGGTTCAAAGTGGGTCATTTGAAGCTGTGCGCTCCAAAATGAGAGAAACATTAGCTGCTGCATTATCTGTTGGCACTCAGAATGAAGGGAAAACTGAAAACAAATATAATGATTCTCCTTCTGAAGCAGGTCAAGCACATGTGGATTCTCAGCCTGATGGATCTGCTGCTACAACTGATAAATCTGAAGGTCAAGAGCCTCAGTACAACTATGTCATGCCTGATGCAGATAGTTCATTTGGGGACTCTTTTTTTGTCAAAGATGAACTATTGCATGGAAATGGGCTTTCTTGGGCCTGGGATATGGAGGTAACTGAATCTAAGGAAGCCTATGTGGCTGAACAGGGTCAGAGTGGTGATACAGACAGAAGAGAAAATAATGTTAAATCTCCTGAAGAATTAGCTTCAGGAATTGAAGCAGAGCTATTTAAGTTATTTGGAGGGGTGAATAAGAAGTATAAAGAAAAGGGAGATCTTTGATGTTTAATTTAAAAGACCCTAATAACCCTGAGCTTAGAGAAAAGGTTTTATCAGGTGTCATCTCTCCTGAAAGGTTGTGTTCAATGACACCGGAGGAGCTTGCTTCTAAACAGCTCTCTGAATGGCGAATGGCAAAAGCTGAAGAACTAGATAAAATGATAGTTTTACAAGAGTCTGATGTTGATATAAGACGCTTGGTTAAGAAAACTCATAAAGGTGAGTATCAAGTTGAGGTGGAACAAGATGATGGTGTTTCGGTAGAGGTTTCTGTGGGGTCCACTTCGTTTACTCAATTTCAGCCAAAAAAGAAGAAAACTGCTCATGAAGCGGAAGAAAAAGAAATTACTGATGGTGGCAAGAGTAGTTCAGAAAACATTACCATACCTGCTGATGGGACTGATTTCATGCAAGAATTAATCGTGGATGAATATAAAGATGAAGGGTTTTTACCTCCTATTGTGTCCCTAGATGAGTTTATGGAATCCCTTGATTCTGAGCCTCCATTTGAGAACTTGCCTACAGATTCTGAGACAAAACCAGTCACTGTTGCTGGAACTGATGATGAAAAATTGTCATCTGAACCAGCTTCTGCACGCAGCGTTGACCAGCCAAAAGCAAAGTCAAATGAGGTATTACCGAGCATGAAAACTAGTGATATATCTGTAGAAAGAAAGACTATTCCTGCTTCTAGTGTGGTTATTGGTGAAAATGTGTGGGAAGGTGAACTGCAGCTCACAATCTCATCGTCCATACCTGCCATTGGACTATTCAGAAGGTATATTATACAAATAATTACGCAATAAAATTACTTCTTTTTGTTGAGATTCCTATTAATTAGAACACTTCATTTTCATTCTAAGTTGGTCTAGTTGTTCTTATGGTCAGATGTAAATAGAATTTTACTATATACCTTCTCTGAATAGTAGATTAGGATACTTTTGGAAGTACTTCTAGTCATGATTCTTGTATGGGGCAATAGGCGCTTGCCTTTTTCCTTTCTGTTCCATTCATCTTAGCTTTTTATAATAGTGAATTAGTGATGACCAGATCTCAGTTTTTTATAGGTATTTATTAGTTTACTTTTTAAATAATAATTTATTGTTTTATATGCATTTCTGATTTTAGTGGTGAAAAAACATCAACGAAAGAGTGGTCTGATTCTATGGAGATCAAGGGTAGAGTGAGACTTGATGCATTTGAAAAGTTCCTTCAAGAACTTCCCATGTCCAGAACCCGTGCAGTCATGGTACTTTGAGTCTCTTTGATTAGTACTAAACCAACCAATAACATAGAATAAATTCAAAATTATATATCAAATGAACACAAATTTCTTGAGCGAATCTTTCTGAATTTTTTTTTTCTTGCAGGTTCTGCATTTTGTTTTGAAAGATTCTTCTTCCGAGACTCACCGCGCCTTTCTATCTGAGGTGAGAAGAATAAAAAGATGGTGGCTTTAATATAATCTTCATTTTATCTTCAATTTCATGAGCTTTTTTTTATTATTTCTGTTTAGGCGGTGGATTCATATATAGCGGACGAGCGGCTAGGTTTTGGTGAACCAAATCTTGGAGTTGAACTATATTTCTGCCCACCTCATACAAGGATCATAGAAATGTTATGCAAGCAACTTTCTAAAAACCAGACAGATATACTAAGGTCCACTGATAACGGCTTAATAGGTGTAGTCGTATGGCGAAGGCCTCATATTAGTTTTAGTAATACACCTTCATATTCTCAGCATAAACATCATAAAAAACACAACTTTCCAACTAGGAGACAGGATAATACAAACGCCAGTACAAATTCGAATTTCACACCAAAATCTGTCAATCGTATGCTGCCTGCACAACCCAATGATGACGAGGATGATGATGACATACCTCCCGGTTTTGGTCCTGGGGCGGCTGCTGCTGCTAGGGACGAAGATGACCTGCCCGAATTTAGTTTTTCTGGAAACTCCAACTCATCAGGGCCGAAGAACCCTGCCCAAGTCGGGTTCGGTTCAAAACAAACACAATTCAATCCATCTGCACCTGTAGATCAGATGAGACAGCTTATTTATAGATACGGGCAGTCTGCTACTGGTGGTGGTGGTGCAAATCAAATAAAAAGACCATGGAATAAAGATAATGACGATGATGACATGCCAGAATGGCAACCACACCATCATCAACACCTCCACTGCCCTGAAGTGCCGCCAGTACACCGCATGCTGCAGCCTTTGGGATCACATACAGTTGATCAAGCAAGGCCACCAATAGGACAAGTTATGAGGCCACCACATATGACCATGCAACCTCATGTTAATGGACTGCAAAATGTAGTTAGATGGCCACCACCACCACCATCTGGTCCTCCGGTGCTACCGCCTAATGCCGCCATATCCGGGCAGCATTACGGTGGGCCGTGGAGTCTGGATGCACCTAGGAGTAGGGGTTTTTGATTACTATCATTGTAAATAGTTAAATTATCTTTATTGGCTTTAGTTATTGTAGTGGCACCCAGAGTTTTTTGACTTTTGCAATGGTGATAAAGTTTTACCTCTGTGGAAACCATTGATATTTCTACTTTGACAGTTAACTAATGATACATGGGCATAGGGAAGTTGTGACAAGTGACAACTGCACTACAAGCATGCATGTAGTCTTTCAACACAATATACTTTTTGAAATCTCTAGTTTCAAAGTTAAATGAGTATACTTTTATGTCCATTAAAACATATCCTTGTTCAGTGACATATTTTCACTTGCATAGCATTAGAAACTGTCTATTTGGAGGCAGGTCTTAAAAATCTACTTGACACTAAGTTGCGTATCATCCTATTTAGCGTGAACATAATTTGCGTGTCTAAAGAAGTTTTATTTCGTTCATTTGCTAGATATATTCGGTAATCATTAATATGCGCTTCTTATTATCTAAGTTACACTACTTAACAATCTTTTGCCGTCTGGAGACCTATTGCGAGGGTTTTATCACCTAGCACTGGCTAGAGGTGGGCATAAAAACCAGTTTTTTTTAAAAAAATTGGTCCGGTATACAAACCGGTTTTAGTTAAAGTGATTCCCAGCCCGATTTGAACCGCTGGGTTGTAGACCGTTTTGGTAGCTCGACACCCAAAACCGATTCAAAGAGAAAAAAAACCCGATTAAACTGGTTTCATAAAAGGCCGGTTTTAAAACAGTTTGAGAGGTTCGAGTATTCAAGACTGAACCGATTTGGTGGGAAAAACCGGTTTTTACACCTCTGGCACCGGCTAGAGACTTAATTCAAGCGGTTACTTCATGTTTGCGTCGATATGGTTCGACTCAAAACGAACTGTCTCAAGCTCTCAACTTAGAAGGCAACAAGATGAACATTATTGTGAATAAGTAGGTGGGTGTTCAGACAATCTCATGTTTTGATAAGTTAACATCCTTCTTAATGTTTTTGTTGTTTTGAGAGCTTAAAAAGTTTTAACCGTAATGAAGAAGATGTTGGTCGAATATGACATGAAATAATCACTTCTATTTTGGGTATATACCTTATTATAATAGTCAATAGGGTAAGATGCACACTTGATGAAGTGATTACTTCTCATCCTTTTCTCTTGAGTTTTTCTTCTATATTTGTTAGGACATAATGTATACAAACGAAGTAGTAGTGTTGTCATGGTTGAATCATGTTGTTAGAATTTGTTTAAATTATTAAAGTTATGACATTGTGCAAACTACTTAACATTAGATTAGGATGTTATGACCATATAAAAACATGTTTACCGTAGCATTGTTGAATGGATCATTACCATTAATGTAAAAAAAATACTTTTGACTAGACTTGGGCAAAAAAAACAATCTGGGAATCCAAACCGTTTCTAAACCAATCAACGTTGGTTAAAACTGGTTTGGATCGAACAGGTTCCAAACTGACTTGAACCGTCAGTTCACTAACCAGTTTGCCTATCGGCCCGGTCAAACCATTTTTCAAACCAGTTGGAGTTTGAAACCGGATTACAAACAGATTAACCTATTTAGGTAGAATCGATGGTTTTCAACTGGTTTTCAAAATACTAGCCGTTACTAACGGATATATAGCCGTTACTTTACCGTTGGAGGCTTTTTTGCCTTTTTTTTGAATTTTTTACTTATTTGACCCCCATTAGCTAGTGTATATATATGTATTGGATGTTTTGGTTGATTCACAACAACAAAACACTCTCTACACTATAAAATCTTAAAAACGCTCACTATTTTTTTCACGTTCGAAAAACTATCAAAATGGCTTCATATAGTGCTCAATAATTAGTTGGTTGCAATGCCTCTTTTCAAAATGTAATTGTTCGGGTTATCCACATGAAGAAAATTTAAAAGATTTGGTGCAACTATGATTTGTGTGAGATGTTGACGGATCCGAACAAGGCCCGTTGTAAATTGTGTTTCAAACTTTTTTCAAATGATGTGAATTCTATTTTGAAAAATTACATCCTGATGAAATCTTGTAAAGCATTGAAAGGGAAACAGTCTCGAGGTCAAATTTCGATGACAAATGAAGCCAATTATAGGCTTACAATGTTGATGCGGTTCAAGAGCAAATAGCATATTTTGTGATCTAAGAAAACTTATCATTCATGCACTTTGATAATAAACATTTAAATCAGTTAATTCAACGAACTCCCAACCCTGTAACACTTAAAAAGCGTTAGGCGCTAGTCAGGCGACGAGGTAGGGATTAATCGAGATTAATTGATTTGGAGATTTTATAAATATGTTTAGTTTAATCGAGTTTAATTTTGAATTTTTTGCTAAAAATTCTAAAGGTCGAAGGAGTATGGCAAAATACCGATTAGAGGCCGATTAACAGCCGACTAGGGTCGATTTTTCCTAATTTTGACTTGTTTGACCAATTAGCGATTTTTGGCTTCGATTAGGTAAAATCCAATCGGTGCATCACCGATCACCAACTAGTCGCCGATTAATTGGCAAACTAGTCCGATTTTTGCAACATTGCATGTAAGTCATGGTACACTTACAAGGGATTGTTTAAAATATGACAAAAAAAACTAAAAACAAATTAAATACTTATTTTGAATACTTATAAACCCATGTTAACTCTACTAGTGATATTTGGTCGATTCGATACGATTCACCAAACTCGTACATTTGTGTTACCGCCAATTGGGTAGAACCTGTTTTGTGAAAAATGATGACACGTACGATTGCGTTTGAATTGTTTGATTATCCTCACACCAGTAAAATCTTGTTTTATCTTATTGATAAAGTTATTAAAAAGTTTAAATTAAAAAACAGAATTTTGTCAATACTAATGCATCAAATAATATGCTTGCGATAGAACACCTAAAATTAAAATATAAACCAATATATGTCGGCTTCTTTTTTTCATAATCGATGTGTTGCACACATCATAAGCTTGACGGTTCAAGGCGATTTAAAAATGATTGAACAAACAAAAGATGCTTTTAAATTAAATTAACGTGATATTTTTAACATTAACCAAAGATATGATGCATATTGTAAGTTTTGTAGATGCGCATATTCTAAATTTTTAAGTCCAAATTGGGACGTCACTACAAAATGAAATTCAACTTTGTAACATTTTTTAAAATGCTATTGAGCAAGTTTATTAGTGGTATGATTATATCAATACAAAAAACTCAATTCACTTTTCAAGCAGTTGAAATGTCCATTTGCTTGAATGTTTATTAGAAAGTTGCTAGAAAAAATACAATGACGAGGAAGATGGTGGATTGACACCTGGAATGACCAATGACGAAGCAACATACAATGAATAATACCTTTAAACTAGCTCGGGTTCAGAGGGCGAAGAATTTAAACATCAAAACCATCAATGAATAAAAACATTAGTTGTTTGTGATGTTTGTATTTTTATGTATTCATTTCGAAGTTTAACTATAAGTATATAATAAAATTTTTGAAATTTTAGTTAATTTTTAATTCTTTTAAAATTTAAATTATAAAAATTACGAACTTGTTTGGACCCGAACCGGTCCAAACCAGTTTGGATAGGGTCAGGGATTTTCTTCATAAAACCGAATCCAAAATCGATCAGGTTTGAAAAAACCTCTTTATCTTACTTCAAATACAATCTGATCTGGTTTTCTAACTAAACTGGTTTGGCAAAGAAAAACAGAAAAGAAAAACGATTTGCCCACCTCTACTTTTGACGCAATGAAAGATCATGTCCTCAGATAATGATTACAATTTTAATGTAATAGTCATAAATCGCAGTTATCTTTATATAATCAAGGCAGTTGGGTGATATTGATCAAAGAAATGTTTTTTCAAGTCTTTTCACATGGCTAGCCCTATATCGCTTTGTTTAATGATAAAATTAGAGATGGGTTTAAAGTCGTAATTATCGATAAATGATGGTAATCTACTAAGCAAGACATTTAATTTTGTATATAAAGAAGTTTTTATAACTTTTTAATTTGCATATGTAGTTATACATCTGTTAGTTGTATATATAATATATGTAAGATCCTAGCTTGTATGATTGCAATATCAAGTGAAAAGTAAAATCCAAGAATACAAAAACATCTAAAGTGACATAAGTTTTCAAATGAATTTGAACACTAAGTTTATGAAATAACTTTTAGTTCATACAAAAACATATAAACATGCAAAAAGTTATATGATGCTAAAATTTTTGAAAGTTTTCTCCTATAGTTCATCATGTAAAAATAGTTGTATTTACTTTGTATTTCATTGAGTGTTGTTTATTTGTAAAAGTGTTCTAAGAGTGAGAGAGTATAAAGTAGTGTGATAGGCCACCCGAGGGGAGCTCACTCGAGTGGATATTCACACGCACATTCCGTCTTAATTTAATTATCAAGTGTAACATTTTGTGGCTTTGATCGTTTTGTGGACTTTACATTTCATATCAGAGTAAGGTCTTGTTTTTGCTTTTGATACATGGATTTTCATTCCATGATCATCTATTTTTTAATATGTTAATTTTGAATAGACTAAAGACCATAAGGTTGTGGTAGATTTTGGATTGGTTTCGAAGGAAAAGATGGTGAAACCAAAGGAAAAGATGATGAAACCAAAGGTGAACAACATGAAATTGACTTGGTCCATGCTATATATGATGATCTACAACATTAAGCTTAGTATCATCAAGTTTAGATGGTGGAAAATGAAGATATGAGAATGTAACATTGATTCAAACTCAAAAAGTTGACTTGGTTGAAGTTACCGCAAAAGTAACCGTATTTTGCAGAAACTTTTCCATGTGAAAACTTCACAAAAGTAATCGTATATTGCAAAAACTTTTCCATGCAAAATTTCACAGAAGTAATCGTATTTTGTGAAAACTTTCTCATGTAAAAACTTCGCAACAGTTTCCGTCATTTGTTAAAACTTTCTCATGCGAAAATGGACTAATCCATGCAAAAGCTTTGACTGGTCACCTTAAAATTGCAAAACTTTACAAAATGCAAGAACATGATCCAGATCGATTATTTATTAGCATTTGGAGGTTTTGTAACAAGTGTTTCTGCCTATATCTAAAGATGCTGGATGATTTGAAGTTTGGTACTAAAATAGGTGTTTGTTTGATGTTTGATCAAGTTCAAGATTCTATATTTATAATAAACTTGACAATATAGGCTTATTTAATCAGGGACAATGATCAAATGGTTTAATTAAGTAAAGAATCAAGGTTGTTTGATACTCCTAGTTTGAAAATGCGGGCTCAATTACATAGGGGGAAGAATGCTTGAGATGAACTGGTTTGTTGTCATAAAAATCTTGTAATCATATTGAAGAATCAGATTGTTCTAGAATTCGGAATGGAAGTCGGATTTCTCTGTCATATGCCTAATACAACTTAAGTCTAAGTAATTAAGATAGAATTGTTTTATCTTTATTCGTGCGTAATATTATTTATAAAGCTATACATTAGGAGGAGGTTGCAACTGAGGGGGAAGATTGAAATGAAAGATATCCGAGAATCATATAATTTTTGAAGATGTGTGACTGAAGTCAAATATAGCATGATATAATAACCAAATGGGGGAATTGTTTGACCCTAATTTGTATAGATTACAATATCAAGTGCAAAATAAATCCAAGAAAACAAAAACATATATATGTATGTAAGATTTAAAATGAATGAGAGAACTTTAAGTTCATGTGAGAACTTTTAACTCATGTGAAAACAATTAGTTTATGCAAAAACTTATATGATGTGAAATTTTTTGAAAGTTTTCTTATGAAATCCATTATGTATAAATGGTTGTTTTTGCTTTATATTCCATTATGTGTGTTTTATTTGTAAATGTGCTCTGAGAGTGAGAGAGCAGAAAGTTATGTGATAGGCTGTTAAACGGGAGCTCGCCTTAGGTGGATCGAGCTTAAACGGCTTAAACTACTTAAACCCTTTTGGTATTGTAATCGTATGGTTAACAATATCTGAATTAGTTTGTTTAACGTTTGTTGATATCACACACACACACATATTCGTCTTAATTTGATTATCATGTATAATATGTGGTGGACTCGATCGTTTTGAGGACTTTACATATTAATATGTAATTTTAAATGAAACATTGTGAAATATAGTTTTAAATCAAATGTAATATTCATAGTTTATAATCAATCTCTGATCATACTCAATCTTTCTTCGATTCACTGCGGTTTCTACAAATGAACTCTTGGTAGGATGCTTCATCAGAGACTGTGATCATTGTTTCTTTAAAGGTACCATGAAATCCCATCACTCTTTTATCCCGTTCGATAATTCCTTGTAGAAAGCGGTTTTACTAGTCTCCAAACTTCAATCTAAGAGATAGCAAGAGATTCTTGATGATTTCTTTTGATATTAGAGCATTCTATGTATAGTAACCAAAGTTGGTCTAGGCATGACTATGTGCCTCAAAGGCACGGTCATGTGTAGCCTCAAATGCACGGTCATGTGCAGATTTAGGCACAATATGTGTCGATTAGGCATGGTCATGCGTGCCCCACGTCAATTAATCAAGCCAGACGTTGGTCTTGTTGTCAAGTCATCTTGGCATGGTTGTGCTTTGCTTGCTTCCATTGGCACAATCATGGCTTTCACTCGTAATTTCGTAATTTGGCATGGTTTTGCTTTCCTTATGTCTGATCATGATTTCTTTAGGCATGGTCACTTCTTTTATTTTTAGGGTATTACATCTAACATTTAGGTTATTACAGCTAACATTTAGGTTTTGGTTTTTAGAGTTTAACTATATTGTTTAACTTAAAAGTTTAAGATTTAAGGTTTAAGGTTTGACAAACTAGTTCCAATGGCACTAAAATAAGTTCAATTAAAAGTCGTTCGATATTTTTTTCTTAGGCTTTTTAGCTTAAACATTCTTTTTAGAATAACTTCACACAAAATATGAAATTGTAATTTCTTTCTCAACTGATATGAAAACCATACACTATTTTATAGCAGAGGTTGCGATTATTATATTAGAAAATCAACCATCATAACTACATAAATGTTATAATGGTTTTTATTCTTAACAAGCACCGGCAACCATAGTTAGGCTTTGAACATAAACTTTTAAAATTTTAACAATATCGTATTTGTATTCAAGGTTTTTGATCGCTCGGTTGTGATGCTAAATTTGAAAGTAAGGTAAATCAAAAATCAGTCTTACCCCTCCGTAGGCTCTATGACAAAAGTTAATCAAACACGAGACACACGATTTTAAAGTATATCACAAATTTATTTATGAAAATAATAAAAATCTATATCTATAAATGCCAAAAACACATCACTTTGATCTTTACTACTTCCGTGTTTCTCATAACCACCCCTATGTTTTTAGCATTTAGCGACGCTTTTGCAACGAGAAACCTTCATCTGTTGTACGTATATTTCTAGGGTTTTCAGTTTTTCGCTATAATATTATTATTATTCCTCTCAGATACTTATCTTCTCGCCTCTCAATTCAATTCGCATGTTTTTCCGTTAAGGTAATCCTCAATTGCTCATAACCCTAATTAGTTCTGTGTGTATGTGAATTTGTTTATGGCGATTTGTGCTTAATAATTAAGGCGAATTCAATTTGACATCTCTATTTGGGGATATACGTTTTTGGTATGGAGATTTTGGTTTGAACCTCTTGTTTTATACGATTTGAGGATATGCGATTGAAATTCGTGTGCTTTTTGGGTGAAAAATTAGGGTTTGATGCATGAATTTGGTGGTTATTTGGTCCCGGAGTTTTTGTCGCTTGTTATGTTAGTAGGTTGTTATGATTTGGCGATTTGCTAAGATTTTAGGGTTCTTATCAAATTAGGGTTGGGTATGGTTTGTAACATCATGTTTGGGTTCTGTAGTTTTTAGTATCTGTTGAGATGATTATAGGGTTCTTATTGATAAGACTGATTTAATTGTTCAAGACATTTTGAAGAATGAATGTGATTGGGTTGATATCATTATGGGGTTCTTATTAGTAAGACTGATTTAGTTATGGGAAACAATTTGAAGAATTTTATTTGATTGGCTTGAGATCATTCTGGGGATCTTATTGATGAAGCTGATTATTTTGTTTTTGTTCATATCCTCTGTATTTGTATCATGGAAAAAAAATGGTTGTTTATCATTTTTTGCCGGTTGCCCAGCAGGTTAATATTTGAGGATGTTCAGTTTTTTTCTTTGGGAAATGATGAGTTGGTACTATGGCTTAATCTCTGATACTTGTTACTGTTTCAGCTGGTTTGCTGTAGGATTCATCATATTTAGCTGCTTTCATCTCTTGGTGTGCTCAAGGCAAATTTCATGCTCTTCAGTGTTCAGTTGGTTACGCTCTTTTGATCTGAAACTGAAGGATCTTATATGTTGCAGTTGATGTAGGAACTCTAGTTAAGTGCAACGTTTTAGAGTAGTTTAAGATATTATTCATGTAACTGTAGGCCACTGTTTGGTTGAAGTCTTCTCTTTTGTAAGAGAACTAGGTCTTTTATGTGAATTTTTGTATGTTTAAAAATGTTAGTGCAATCCATTTGGTCTAAGTGACCGATAAACATCACTCAATTGTGTACACTGAGACGTGAAGGGACTGCAAGGCTGTAATACTTTGTCTTCAAGTACAAGCTCTAGACCAAGTGGATGTTTGAAGCAGTTTCTGAGGGATGTATTCGTGATTCTGTTGTTCAACAAGGTTATAACCATCAACTGCCTCCAGCATCTCCTCCATGCCTAAAGAAAATTGCAAAAGCTAACTTTCTGGCTTTGGCTTTGGGCCATTTGGCACTTGATATTTGAGCCAGTAGAAAAACTTGTTCCAATGCTTATGGAGATTGAATGCATGTGTAGTAATTTGAATAATTGAAATTTGAGAATTTTATATCTATAAACCAATTAACAATAAGAAACTTTGCACATAAAGATTGAAAAGACCAAGAAATTTATCAAATAAACCAGTTCCTAAACAAGAAGACATTTTTTTTCTTTTTCATATTACTGTGATGTAGACTCAAGGCTCCATTTCTGGGCATACAACCTTTGATTTTGCAACTTTTAGTGAGATTTTCTTTCAAGACGTTGAGAAGAACAATTTGAATTGAAAATTTGAACACAAGCAGCTGGGTAGGGAGACCCAAAAATGAGATGTTAGCATTCATATTGTAACTTAATACAGTAGACAAACAATGTTTCTGGTAAAGGTTAGGTGGTCGAAACAATATGCTCTTTAAATAATGAAGGCTTTGAAACAGTGTCTGGATGCAACTGCATTTTGTAACATGCTAGTATCATAGTTGAGCTAAAAGGCTGGTTAGGTGCACAGTATTTGGTGGACATAGGTTGGATCTTACCTCAAAAAGCTTCTTTACCAAATGTTTGCAATGGTAAACAGGATGTGAAGTTTACAAGTTAAATCTTTAGGAATTAGTTTATGGTAGTTTGTTGTGTTGATTACTGTGACTAGATACAACATAAGTGTTATCTGCAGTTGATATTTTCAGTATATTGCTATATGTTCATTGCTCCAGAGAGTAGGTGAAGAAGTGTTTCTACACTAGTAGCTTATGCTGTTATGCATGAAAATTGCATTCATGTTTACTTGTATGTATGTTTATAGTTGCTTCTGGTGTCCAGGTTAGATGGCAGGTTTACTTTAATTACTTCCCTTGAATTATAGCAGATAGACATATTAAGATTGACTCTGCTAACTGATTATCCTACATCTAAATAGGCTAATGAATTGTTTCATTTTTCATTGATTTCATTGGACAAGGTTTTAGGGTCTTATTAAATGCTATGTGGTTTTCTTTTTGTTTTATTGTGAATTGAATTTTCTTTATGTAACTAAACATATCCAATAAATGCTCATATGTTCATGATGTGTATGATTGCAGACTACTATTCTGGAACTTGATGACATACTTAGCGTGTTAAAAACCTCGTTTCACAGCCATAATCAATATCTACCTGGGAATGGAAGCAGTGTGGAATAACACAGGTTCAGAAAAGTTATTGCTACCTACAAAACGGAAGGCACCAACAGAATCTCTGTTCCCTAGTGTTGTAGACAAACGGGTGGCTCAAATGGAGCCCCATGTGAATAAAAGACCAACACAGATGCAGACCATGCCGCGTAAGCCTGGGTCTCAAAGGATCCAAACACCAAATAATAGAACTGGAACTCAGGAAGTCTCACCCAAGGTTCAAAGTGGCTCATTTGAAGCCGTGCGCTCTAAAATGAGAGAAACATTAGCTGCTGCATTATCTGTTGGCATTCAGAACGAAGAAAAAACTGATAATGATCATAATGGTTCTCCATCAGAAGCAGGTAAAGCACATATGGATTCTCAGCCTGATGGATCTAGTAAATCTGAAGAGCGTGGAAGCACAGAAGGGCAAAATGGGAAAATTAAAGGGCAAGAGCCTCAGTACAACTATGTCATGCCTGATGCAGATAGTTCATTTGGAGACGCGTTCTTTGTCAAAGATGAACTTTTGCATGGAAATGGGCTTTCTTGGGCCTGGGATATGGAGGTGACTGAATCAAAGGAAGCTGATGGAGCTGAACAGGGTCAGAGTGGTGATACAGACAGAAGAGAAAATAATGTTAAGTCTCCTGGAGAATTAGCTTTGAGAATTGAAGCAGAGCTATTTAAGTTGTTTGGAGGGGTGAATAAGAAGTATAAAGAAAAAGGAGATCTTTGATGTTTAATTTAAAAGACCCTAATAACCCTGAACTAAGAGAGAAGGTTTTATCTGGTGTCATCTCTCCTGAAAGATTGTGTTCAATGACACCAGAAGAGCTTGCTTCTAAGCAGCTCTCCGAATGGAGAATGGCAAAAGCTGAAGAACTAGATAAAATGATAGTTTTACAGGAGTCTGATGTTGATATAAGACGCTTGGTTAAGAAAACTCATAAAGGTGAGTATCAAGTTGAGGTGGAACAAGATGATGGTGTTTCGGTAGAGGTTTCTGTGGGGTCCACTTCGTTTACTCAATTTCAGCCAAAAAAGAAGAAAACTGCACATAAAGCGGAAGAAAAAGAAATTACTGATGGTGACAAGAGCAGTTCAGAAAACATTACCATACCTGCTGATGGGACTGATTTCATGCAAGAATTAATCGTGGATGAATATAAAGATGAAGGGTTTTTACCTCCTATTGTGTCCTTAGATGAGTTTATGGAATCCCTTGATTCTGAGCCTCCATTTGAGAACTTGCCTACAGACTCTGAGACAAAACCAGTCACTGTTGCTGGAACTGATGGTAAAAAATTGTCGTCTGAACCAGCTGCTGAAGGCAGTGTTGACCAGCCAAAAGCAAAGTCAAATGAGCTATTATCGAGCATGAAAACTAGTGATACATCTGTAGAAAGAAAAACTATTCCTGCTTCTAGTGCGGTTATTGGTGAAAATATGTGGGAAGGTGAACTGCAGCTCACAATCTCCTCATCCATACATGCTATTGGACTGTTCAGAAGGTATATTATGCAAATAACAATGCAATAAAATTACTTTATTTTGTTGAAATTCTAGAAACTAAAACACTTCATTTTCATTCTAAGTTGGGCTCATTGTTTTTATTATCAGAAGAATTTAGAATTAGGGTACTTTTGGAATTACTAATGGATATGATTTTTGTGTGAGGCGATAGGCGCTTGCCATTACCCTTTCTGTTCCATTCATCTCATGTTTTTCATTATAGTGAATTAGTGATGACCAGATTTCAGCATTTTGTTGCTATTAATTAGTTTACTTTGTAAATAATAATATGTTTTTAATATGCATTTTTATTGTAGTGGTGAAAAAACATCAACAAAGGAGTGGCCTGATTTTATGGAAATCAAGGGTAGAGTGAGACTTGATGCATTTGAGAAGTTTCTTCAAGAACTTCCCATGTCCAGAACTCGAGCCGTCATGGTATTTTGAGTCTCTTTGATATTAGAATTAAACCAAACAATAACATAAAGGAAATTTGATGTTATAGATCCAATGAAAAAAAATTCTTAAGTGTATCTTTTTAAAATTCTTTTTCTTTCAGGTTCTGCATTTTGTTTTGAAAGATTCTTCTTCTGAGACTCACCGTGCCTTTCTTTCTGAGGTGAGAAGAATAAAAAGATGGCGTCTTAAATATATTTTCTCAATATATTGCCCTTTTGATGAGTTTTTATTTCTTTATCTAATTGTTTTTTGTTCAGGCGGTGGATTCATATGTAGGAGACGAGCGGCTAGGTTTTGGTGAACCAAATCCGGAGTTGAAGTTTATTTCTGCCCACCTCATACAAGGATCATAGAAATGCTCTGCAAGCACCTTTCTAAAAACCAGACAGATATACTAAGGTCAACTGATAATGGCTTAATAGGTGTAGTCGTATGGCGAAGGCCTCATATTAGTTTCAGTAACACTCCATCTTCACAACATAAACACCATAAAAAGCATAATTTTCCAACCAGAAGACATGAAAATACCAATGCCAATACAAATTTGAATTTCACACCAAAATCTGTCAACGTATGCCACCTGCTCAACCCAATAATAATGATGAGGATGATGATGATATACCTCCTGGTTTTGGTCCTGGGGCGGCTACCGCTGCCCGGGACGAAGATGACCTGCCCGAATTTAGTTTCTCTGGCAACTCCAACTCATCAGGGCAGCAGAACCCTGCCCAAGTCGGGTTCGGGTCAAAACATGCACAGTTTAATCCATCTCCACCTGTAGATCAGATGAGACAACTTATTTATAGATACGGTCAGTCTGCAACTGGTGGTGATGTTGCAAATCCAATAAGTAGACAATGGAATAAAGATGATGAAGATGATGACATGCCGGAATGGCAGCCACACCATCAACACCGCCAGCGCCCTGAAGTGCCGCCTGGACACCACATACAACAGCCTTTGGGGTCACATATGGTTGATCAAGCAAGGCCACCAATAGGACAAGTTATGATGCCACCACATATGACCATGCAACCTCATGTTAATGGGCTGCAAAATGTAGTTAGATGGCCACCACCACCACCATCTGGTCCTCCAGTGCTACCGCCTAATGCTGTCATGTCCGGGCAGCATTACGGTGGGCCGTGGCGGCTGGATGCTCCTAGGAGTAGGGGTTTTTGATTTCTGTTATTGTAAATAGTTGATTATCTTTGTTTGTTTTAGTTATTGTTGTAGTAACCAGTGTTTTTTGACTTTTCTAATGGTGATAAAGTTTTACCGTCTTTAGAAACCAATTGATATATCTACTTTACTGTTATTTAATGACGCGTGGGCATAGGAAACTTGTAATGACAACGGTACTACATGCATACATATGTGCATCTTTTTTCAAAATGGGATATATACGATCTTGTTTTGAAAATAGATGTTATTTAATTGAGGTCTACTTATTACGTTGTATCCCCAACCATTTTAAAAACAAATTCATAGGTAGAAAATCTTTTGCTTGGCCATAGCAATTTTGTCTCGAGCGAGACCTAAACCCAGCCTTTCATAACTAGCTCCGTGCAAATGTGTACTTCTTGATAGCTGGGAAGTCATGAAATTAGATGTTTGTTGACAGTTAATTGGCTTTATAATATTATTCAACCCTTTTTATCTCACGAACCATTAAAAATAAGTGGAAGTCATGAAATTAGATGTTTTCATGAGTGAGTTATTTCAATATTTTCGTGTCAGAAAAATCTTTTTTCTAGTCATGTTTATATGCAACTAATAGCATATTGTATGATTTTTGCTCGTGTAAGCATATTTTTATGCGTTGATGAATATCCATAAATGTGTGTTTCTACATTATTAGTACTCTGTGTATCATTTTTCACTTATGTACCATTTGAAAAAGTCTTTTTGGTGTTAAGACAAATAATTAAAAATATATTCATATAAAGTCATTAATGATAAATAAATATAAAATTATAAAGAGAAAATTAAAAAAAACCCTATCTATAGAAAGAGGAATCGGTCACACTTGTTATCAACAAATTAACAATAATTTACAATCTCTTGTTGTTTGGAGTCTTATTAGGAGGTTCTATATTCGATCATTGCACGAGACTTGCTTTTATCACTTGTTTAGTTTCTTTCTTTTTAGATAAAAATGAATTCCAAGATGTGTTGTCATGTGACTTATTTTTTTAAAATTTGTTTAATTAGTAAGGTACATATTTTTTGATGACGACATAACATCTAATTAGGACGTTTGACCATAATAAAATATGTTTGACGTAATTTTATTGAAAGGATAAAAATATTGAATGTGAAAGATTTTTCTGACGACGATGAACAACAATATATGTGTAATCTAGGTTGTAAGGTGACATCCGTCTACACAACAATCCTTGATGGCCATTATTATCATTTTGTAGTCTAGGAATGATACGAAAAGATGTCACTATAACATTATCTTCTTGTAATCAAGTTTCTCTAGCAAAGGTTGTAGAATATCATTGTTGATATGCACTTCTTCTTTTAGTCAATTTACTTTCATCTAAAAGCATCTCTAATAGGACGTTTTTAGCTATTAAAACGTTACATCATCTGTTTTTTAAACCAGAATCATTGGTGGTTTTGTTTTTAAGATAGAAGTCCATGTAGATGAACATAAAAAAATAGAGATGCACAAAAAACAGGGTACGGACCCCGACCGGACCGGTACAGGGTGTACCCGGAAAAAACCGGTGGTTTGAACCCGGTTTGCTTTTTTTTGAAATTTCTACAACCGACCCTACTCGGACCGGACCCGACCGGTTGAACCCGGGTACAACCCGGTTTTGACCGTTTTTTTTTATACGAGCAGTTTTTAACGGCTATATAGCCGTTGGGATTCATTTTGACCCTTTTTGTGTTTTTTTTTTGCCCCTTAAATTAGTATAAATAGGCGTTGGTTGATATGGTTAGTACCCAAGCCTCAAACACAAAAAAAAAAAATACTCAAAAAACGCAAAAAAATACTCTTGTTTACTCTCGTTTTACATTTTCACTCTCTCATCTTACATTTTTACTCTCAAATCTCAATATAGCTCACTCTCAATCTTCCGTTGGTCAAGGTTCATCCAACTCTCCAACCGTGGTTCATGTTCTTGCACACAATCGTAACATGGATGTTTGGTGCAACTAGGATATGGTTGAGTTGAGTGACGGGTCTGTAAAGACTCGTTGCAAGTTTTGTGGAGCTTTGCTTGCTAAAGATTCTAACACGATTTTAAGCAAACACATTAGCAAGAAGTTTTGTAAGTCGTTGAAAAATAATCCGGATTCGCAAGAAACACAATTGAGTGGAGACGGTGGAATCTTTAATTACAACGTTAATGAGGTTCGAGATCGAATGGCGAAGTTTGTGATTCAAGAAGCTTTGCCTTTCAATCACTTCGACAACCATCGGTTAACCAACTTAATTCGAGAGACGCTTCAACCTCGTTACACTCACGTAAGTCGTACTACACTTAGACGTTATTGTTTAAAATTATGGAAGCAAGCAAAAAATGATTTAATTGTATTATTTGAAAATATAAATACCGGTGTAAAATTAACTAGTGACGTTTGGTCGGCGCCACACGGTTTGCCCGAATCGTACTTTGCGTCACCGCTCATTGGGTAGATCCCAGTTCATGGCAAACGATGAAACGTACAATTGCATTTGATCTATTTCCGTATCCACACACCGAAGAGTTCTTATTTTACTTTTTGGATAATGTAATAACTACTTTTAATTTACAAAATAAAATATTTTCAGTGGCATTTGATAACGCTTTCAACAACACAACCGCGGTTAAAAAATTAAAATTAAAATATCTTCCGATTGCAATGGTGATTTTTTCATACTCGTTGTGTTGCAAATATTATTAATTTAGTAATGCAAGATGGCCTATCCGTACTATTTGTTGATAACTTTATAAAAGCTTTTCGATTTATGTTACACGACGTTTTTAAAAAAAGTAGAAAAAGATATCAAGATTATAAACAACTTTGTAAGGATACAGAATCTATATTTTTAGGGCCTAATTAGGATGTACCTACTAGGTAAATTCGACTTGTCGTATGTTTGATTGTGCTTTAAAACAAAAAGGCACTTTAAAAGCTTTTCATAATAGTCTTTCGGATAATTGTGAAGCCGATCTGTTTCCGGATTTGGGTTGGAAAAATATTGAATATTTATCCGAATTTCTTGATGTGTTTAAAAACTCAACTACAAAATTATCGAGAGTTTATTATCACACTAGTTATTCGGTACTTCAAGAATTATATTTCATGGCTTTGAATTTTAAAAATTTTCAAAATAAAAATAATGTGTTTAGAGAAATAATGGAACCAATGAAAAACAAGTTTAAAAAATATTTTCTTGAGTTACCACCCGTTTTTACTTGTGCCGTTGCTTTAATCTTTTATTAAATGTTGCGGGGGTAAAATGTTTGATAGACGAGATAAATGATAATTTGGATATACATGACGAAAACCCCAAATTTTCAACCGAGGCAAAAGAAGTTTTTAATAAAAGTTTGAAAATTATTTATAATTTTTATTTAAATAAATATAGGTCTAACGTAAATATAACTACGCCAAGATAATCAACCTCAAGTGCTAGTACCTCGGTCAAAGACCCCGTTATGACTATGTTGAATGTTGTTCGGGATGTGACGGCTAAACGACAAAGGGGTAACGCCCCAATAAGCGAACTTGGTATATATAGTACGACGAATTTTATTTCAACTATGAGTACTCAAGATTATCATGCATTTGATATTTTGGTTGGTGGAAATGAAAGGAATCTCAATTTCCAATTCTTTCCGCTATGACCCGTGATTTACTAAGCGTCCAAGCTTCTACGGTAGCTTCGAAGTCTGCGTTTTCTCTTAGTGGTAGGGTAATATCATTACGGAGAATAAGATTAACTCAGGAAGCGGTGGAGATGTGCATTTGTTTAAAGGACCACTTAGACGCGACGGATCGTATACAAGACAAAACAAATCTTGAAGACGAAATTGAATCCAATCTAAAGTACACGATGAAGAGGTAGAAGAAGGAGTATCTTCTAGTATATCCGACGAAGAATTAGCATTTGATGAAGCCTCTCGAAGAAAATAAACGATTAGTTAAATAAAAGATTTATATTATTTTTTATTGATTTGTTAATGTATTTTTAAGTTGTTTTAATAAATAAATAATAAATTAATGAGTTATAGATGTTTTTTTAATGTTGTTATATATGTTTTTTAATGTTGTTATAATAATAATAATAATAATAACAATAATAATAATAATAGTAATAATAATTAAAAAAAATGAAAAACCCGATTGTACCTGGTTTTTGTACCCGACCCGACCCTAACCGGGTAGGCCGGGTAGGGTATTAGTCCCCTCGAACCCGACCTGGGTTCGTACCCGGGTTCATCAATACCCGGGTACAAAAAAACCCGCCTGGACCGAACCCGGTTTGAACCCGGTTTCGGGTCCGGCCCAAAACCCGGTTTGTACATCTCTATAAAAAAACATCTAGCATTTTCATAGGCGGGCTAAGGTTGGGTTTTAATATTAAAAAAGAAAAAATATATATTTATATTAATAAAGTATTTAGTTTTTCAATATTATTTAAGTGTTGGGCGTTTCAAGTCAACCTCATGCGCCTGAACAGTGTCCAAGTGCCTGGACAGTGCGCCGACACAGTGCTCATGCGCCTGAACAGTAATCATGTGATTGAACGGTAAATTTAATTTTTAAAATTTAATTTTTAGTTTTTAACAATAAGATATTATTTACTAAATTTAAAGTTAAAATTCAAATTTTAAAATTTTCCTATAAAAGGTATTTAACTTTTAAATATTTTAAAATTTTAAAGTTTTAAAATTTTCATCCAACAAAAGACATATAAATATTTTATTTATATTTTATATTAATATATAAGATTGATATTAAAAAATAAATGTAAAAACTTATAATGATGTGACAATGTTTTTAGATATTTTTAAGTTTTACTATTTGAGAGGTTTTTTAGGTTTTTAAATAATGAGTGGTTTTTTTGATGTGGTTGCTGACTATGCATGTTTTTTAGTGTATTTTGATTTCACCATTGGTGATGGTCAATAATGTTGTGTGCAGGAGTGAATTGTTTACCTACGTTATATCCATGTAACTTTAATATTTGTTTAACTTGTTGTGCATATCTCGTGGATCTGACAACCCAAATCCTTTATAAACTTTAGCAGCTTACAAATCACAACTTGAGTCCTCCTCAATAGTACACCCTAGAATTCCTTACGACAATAAAATAGCAACCCCACGAGCGTTCTATGAAGTAGGAGCCTTCTACGCTTCATGCCCACCCTTTATAATTTACCATATTTTTGTCGAGCTATATTCATAGCATGATGAAAGATGATATTAATGAATTCGTATTATTGAGAATGCTAATTGAATACAATATATATAGATGCTACAACTGACAACCTTAGCTAACTTTATGCTATCTATAATCTATTTATAAGGAACAAGATAAATACAAAAGAGATAAATATTGAATATGTCAACTTGAGTTTATCTCTTTAGAAGACTTTGATTTAATACTCCCTTGCAAGATGGACGGTCGAGGAGTTAGTCCAATCTTGAAAATAAGCAGCTAAAACCGTGGTTTAAGTAATGGTTTGGTGAGAGCGTCAACCAATTGATCATCCCCTGCGATGTGTGTGACCCTCAATATGCCATTTTATACCTTCTCCCGAACAAAGTGGAAGTCTAAAGCAAGATGTTTCATTGGAGAGTGGAAGACTGGATTTGTAGAATACTGAGTAGCACTCAAGTTGTCACAGTATATTGTGGGAATTATCTTGGAAGTGAAACCCAATTCCGTTAATAATGAAATCAGCCACTGAAGTAGCAATCGCTCAAAATTCTACTTCGGTAAAGGATCCAGCTGATGTGGGTTGATGTTTTGAGCACTATGAAATAGGGTTGCAACCTAAATACACGATGTAACATGTTGTGCTTCACCAAATTTCTTTATCACCCGCCCAATCAACATCAGTGAATGCATTTAAATGTAAGGGAGACTGCCGATGGATCAACAAACCATGATATAGTGAGCCATGCAAATATTGGAGGACGCGTTTGAGAGCCGACCAATGATTCGTGGATGGAGCATGCATGAAATAAGATACCTTGTTTACTACAAAAGCAATGTCCGGTCTTGTGATGGACGAATATTGTAGAGCACCCACAAGGGATCGATATTTGGTTGGAGAAGATAGCAAGTCACCATGTGATGTTAACGAGTCTGAACTTGTGATTGGTGTTGAGACGAGTTTACAATCAGACATATTGGAATGAGAGAGAATATTAAGGATGTATTTTGCTTGAGAAAGAAGTAAGTCTTTTGGATGAGGAAGAACTTCAACCCTGAGGAAATAAGAAAAAGTGTCAAGGTCCTTGAGGGAAAATTTGTGGGCAAGTGTAGTGATGAATGAATTTAAGGTGGATGCCGAAGGACCTATGATGATTATGTCATCAACATAGACAAGAACGGAGATGGGATGTGAGCCTGCTTTGTTGATGAAAAGGGAAGGATCAGAGATGGTGGGCATAAATTAGTGTGAAAGTAAATATGTTTTGAGTTTTGTGTACCAAGCTCGAGAGGCTTGGCGGAGACCATAATTGGCTTTATGGAGTTTGCAAACATGAGAGGGGTGACTACGATCAATGAAGCCCGGGGGTTGTGCCATGTTAAACGTCTTCGTGAAATGTGCCCTGTAAAAAGGCATTGTTAATGTCTAATTATCTTAGACACCAGTTATGGCATACAACTAAGGATAGGATGAGCTGGAGAGTAGATGGTTTTACCACTGGGCAGAATGTCTCCAAATAATCTATGTCTGGCCGTTGATTGAATCCTTTGGCGATGAGCCAAGCCTTTAAACGCTCTACTATTCCATCAGGGTTAAATTTAGTTCTATATACCCATTTACAGCCGACCACATTGTGTGTTACATGAGGTGGAACAAGTGTCCATGTGTGGTTGCGTCGTAAGGCATTAATTCATCTTGAATGGCGACATGCCATAGTGGATGGTTTAGAGCTTGTTTGGTGGAAGTTGGTTCAAGGGAAGTATCTGTGAGAGAGTTGTTGTAAGGCCCCGTTCCAGGACACCTCAAAGTTGGTCATTCATCGCACATAAAACATTTTAAAACGTACATTTATTTTTGCAGTGGAATTTATAACTTTCATTAATAGCTAAAAACATGTTATTTCATTCGTTTACATCTCACAATACAATAACATGTCAAAATATGGATGCCAGCCTCAAAACGCTCCTAGTAGCTTATGCATCCATGCTTGCAACTCCTCAGCATCAACAAAATACCTGCCAACTATCATGCATATAAAAGTCAGCGACGTTGAGTGGGTTCTAGTTTTTATAATAAAATACTTTACTTTCATCAAAAACGTTCTTTACTTTATTTCAAATCATACTATACTTTCATACATGCTCACACAACATAGGTACACGTAGATAATATTATTATTATCTTCATCATCATTCGTTCATTCATTCATTTCTTAGCTCATTACTCTTTATCATACGCTACACCCCCAACATTATGGGTACTACACCCCCAACAATGTGGGTACTACACCTCCAATATTATGGGTACTACGCCCCCAACAATGTGGGTACTACACCCCCAACAATATGGGTACTACACCCCAACAATGTGGGTACTACACCCCCAACAATATGGGTACTACACCCCCAACAATATGGGTACTACACCCCCAAAAATATGGGTACTACACCCCTAACAATGTAGGTAACTATTATACACCAGGCACCACACCAATGGCCAGCCACCACAGTTGGTCATAGGGATGAGCATTTGGTACCTAGTACCCGTACCGTATCGATACCGGTACCCAGATAGTATTGAAAATTTGTATAAGGTACCGGTATCGGTACTTGATTTCCTTACATTTCGGGATCGGTACTAGCCGGTACCGGTACCAGTACTTTATCCAAAACTCCCGTATGGTACCCGATAGTACCTGAATACGAATAACCTATTTTGAGAAACGATTGACAATATAGTGATCAAATCGAAGATTAAGTTTCTTTGATATTTTGAAACTTTTAGTATTGATATTGATCTTATTGGTGTTTACTATTTTAAGGTGAAACTCATCACCATGAAAGCAAAAACAATTTACTATTGTTTTGAGTCAGTTGCTTCACAACTGATGGGTGATATTTAGAATGCATGGTCAAGTTTATGTACTATTTTGTTAAACATGTGGATGTTTTTTGATATTTTATTTTTGTTTAGTTATTATAAACTTTTAGATGTATCGAGTACCAAACATGTATAGGGTAACGAGTACAAAACAAGTACTGGATAGTGTAACCAAATATGAACCATACAACAAGACTAAAAAATAATGTTGTGGAGATAACGGGTACCAAAGAGGTATTGGGTACCGAAATACCGGTACCTATACCCATATACCAAAATCGGTACCGGTAGCGGTACTCATTTTTTATAATATTCGGGAATGGGTACTTTCGGTATCGGTACTGGTTCGGTACAGGTACGGTACCCAGCTCATCTCTAGTTGGTCATTCGTGCCTGCACACCATCATTGGGTTCCTCTTTCATTATTCTTTACTTTACATTGCATAATACTTTACGTTTGTAAATTAATTCATTCATACATCACACCACGTAAAGTCATACATAATGTATTATAAAACATAATACGTACGTTTTGAAAACTCTTTGACAAAGAAAGATAACACATCACTCACATATATACACATTATTCCATCACGTCACCATGCACACAACAAGCATAGGTCATCACATCATAACAAGGCCTATATCCCTATTTTACCCCTTAAAACCTCTTAGAAAATCCTAAGTCCAAAATGGGCGCATGGGATCTTTTAGGCGCATGAGCATAAAAATTCTAAGTGTAAAACAGTCTGGGCGCATGGGCACTATTTGGGCGTTTCTGCCCTGTTCAGGCGCTTTACCACTATGCAGGCGCATGGTCACTTAGCCGTTTCAACACTTTGGGCGCATTGGCACTATTTAGGCACGTGGGCCACCTCTGGGCGCATGGCTAACACTTAGGCGCATGGCCAACATGCTGGGCGCATGGGCCATTGTTTAGGTGTATGGACCACCTCTGGGCGCATGGCCAACACTTAGGCGCATGGCCAACATGCTGGGCGCATGAACCACTATTCATGTTCATCAAAACATTCTGAAATGTTTTATATGCTACCAACATCACCCGATTATCATTCTACTAATACCCAAGCACAGATCTAACATGCTAAGGGCACCTAAGCATGCTAATCATCTACACTAGCCATAATCATTCTCTAAAACATGCATACATACATCATTTTCGAACATAAGGTTGTAGACCCACGGTTACTCTCAAAATGTTTACTTAGTATGCATAATAGCCTCAAAAGCATTGAAAAATCAGTAAAGAGGGGTTCCAGAAACTCACCTTGAGCAGCCTTCAAGCAACACCCTTCAAATTCGAGACCCACCTTCAATTTAGCTCTTAACTCCCAAAAACAAACACTAAACACCAAGAAATTCGGTCAAGAACTCGAAACCCAGCTGAAACTAAGCTCATATAAGAGAAGACTCACATTTGCAGCTGCTTCTTTCTCTTTCTCTCTCTAGAACCGAGAGCTTTCTCTCTCTTGTTTCTTCCTTTCAGCCAAATGAAGAGGGTGAAGAAGGGATGGGCGACCATGCCCCTTTAAACCTTAAAATAATAAGGTTTTGTATTTTGTACACTTTATCCCCTCCAATTGTGCTCATTATCTATTCTTTCTATTTACTTTTCTTTTCCTTCCGTTTAAATAAAAATTCGTTGTGTTACAGTTGTAAACAACAAAATCATCATTGTGATAGTTGGCTTGGGGTGTGGGCGAGCACGAGTGGAGGAAGAAAGTGGTGGTTGCAGAGTGGTGGGATTGCTCTTCGATCTTTGACTCTAAGTTTTAAGGGGAGTCGGGATAGGAGGCGGAGAGGGTGGTGGTGATTGTGAGGTTTGAGGAGAGGAGGTAGGGTCGTCGGTAGAGTTGTCAGAGGAGGGAGAGACTGATGTTGTGGCTGGTGGTTGTGAAAAGGGTGCAACATGGGAATTTGTAGTGGCTGGAAGAGGAATATAACAAACAAGGGTGGGGTGAGGGGGTAGCCAATTGGAAAGGATTGGTGTTGGAGAAGAAGTGTTGGCAGCAAGGTAGGGATAGGGAAAGAGATGTTCAACAAACGTAATGTGGCGAGTGATGTAAATACGGTTTGTTGTGGGATCAAGGGCATAGTATGCACTTGGGAAGAGGAGTATCCCACAAATTTACATTGTTTGGATATAGTGTCGAGTTTGTGGGTGGTGTACGGTTTTAGCCAAGGGTAGCAAAGACACCCAAAGCTACGTAACTTAGTATAGTTTGGGTGTTTGTGAAACAAACAAAAATACGGGGACTTGTTTTGAAGGGAAGGAGTTGGCATGCGATTAATGAGCTAAGCAGCAGTAGTTAGAGAAAAAGTCCAGTATGTGGTTGGAATGTTGGCATGAGAAAGCAACGCCAAACTTGTTTCGACAAGATGTCGATGTCTACGTTCAACGTACTCATTATGCTCGGGTGTATGTGGTGGGGTTGTCAAGTGTGATATCCCATATGATTTTAAGTGAGGTACCAATTTTAAATATTCTCTACCATTATTAGAAAAAAATTGTTTGATGGTGGTTTGAAAATAATTTTCAACCAATCTTTGAAATCTAACAAAGATAGTGAATGTGACTTTGTTTAATGGGATATAGCCAGATATATTTGGTGTAGTGATCAACAAATATTATGTAATATTTGTAATCATAATTGAGTAAATGGGGGAGGTCCATACATCAGAGACAATCAAGTCTAAGGGTGCATGAGAGGTAAGGGTTGATGTATGAACAGGTAGCTTGTGAGCTTTATTTAACTTGCAAGAATTAAAATTTTGTTCAGAATGTAAATTCGAAAAAATAAAAGAAGACAACAATTTAGAAACTTTATTATGAGGATGACCGAAGCGGTGATGCCAAGTCATCCATTGTGTCTTCTAGGAGGAGTGCACTGATGGTGAGTTGCAGAAGATGACGGGACTTGTGAACGAAGTTCATATATTCCCTTGGTGGCCATTCCTTGGAGCAGGAGTTTGTTCGTGTGGAGATCCTTTATGAGAAAGACACAAGAGAAGAATTGGATTAGAAATTTGTTATCACGACAAAGTCTTGATATGGAAATTATGTTTCGTGATATAGATGGAACACATAAGATATGGACATTATGTTCGTGTGGTGTGTGAATAAGAGTTGAACCAATATGTGTGATAAATAAGCACGAACCATCACCAATCACCAGTTCATCAGTTCCATCATATGATGCATGCAAGGAAAGGTTATGAAGATCATTTGTTACGTGGTGGGAGGTCCCGCTATCAAACAGACAATTAACGAGCTTGCATCTTGTGCTCCTATGTTAGCTCCCATGGTATGGACCTATGGGCTTTGCACCTACATGTTTCTATTGTAAGGTGGAACTGAAATATATGGGTTTACATTTTCAAATATCGGGCAATTAGTAAGAGAATGACCTTTAGCATGACACATTGGCATTTTCCTAAAAAGGACGTGGTCTAGTGGTGGTAAATTCGCTGCCCACTGGAGTTGGCAGACGACCTGGAGAGGAGGACATGCGTTTCATCAGCTATTTGCCGGTCCATGGTTTCGATTGTTATCGATGTTGCACGACAAAAGATGTAGTAGGCTGATGAATTGTACTGGAAGATGTAAGTTGAGCAAGAGAAAGTTCATGATTGATCAACTTCTCGTGAAGTTCATTGAATGAAATAGGTGTGTCACAGGCACAAACGACATCAAGGATGGGCTTGTACAAGGCTTGATCAAGACCTTCCATGTAACACCCGGATATTTATTATTTTGAAGCCGGTGACGAAAGAAAAGAAAATAAAGTTCAAAGTCGAGGGACCAAACTCACCAATGAAGAAAAGTTGGGAAATGTGGTGATATTAGTAGGGAGAGGGCAGCCCACTCTCCCCACACACCCCACATTTCAGATTTATAGAGAGAAGAAGAGAGAAAGGAGAAAAAGTTGGTTCGAGTTAGTCGGGTCGCCAAAATCATCGTGTAGCAAGCCAAATCGAAGCCTTAACGTTGTGCTCGTTTGTGTGAGTTCTAGAACCCCACTTTTACTTGTTTTCAAACGATTTTGGGGCTGGAAAGCATAAAAACCCGTTTTTGTATGTGTATGTGTTTGACCCATTTGGGTGTGATGTGTGTGATGCGTTTCGTGTATGTTTCCGGGCGTGTGTGCTTGTATGGTGTTATGGTATGCATTCCTAAGGTTTAGGATGATCGATTTAGGCTTAAAATGGGTTTAGATGAGTTTGGAGGCCGAAAACCCTCGGCTGCAGTCGTGATGAACTGCATTCTGCATCAGCTAAGGCCATTCGGCCGAATGGAGGGAGACTGGAGGCCAGTCACCCGAATGGAGGGAGACTGGAGGCCAGTCACCCGAATGGAGGGAGACTGGAGGCCAGTCACCCGAATGGAGGGAGACTGGAGGCCAGTCACCCGAATGGAGGGAGACTGGAGGCCAGTCACCCGAATGGAGGGAGACTGGAGGCCAGTCACCCGAATGGAGGGAGACTGGAGGCCAGTCACCCGAATGGAGGGAGACTGGAGGCCAGTCACACGAATGGAGGGAGACTGGAGGCCAGTCACCCGAATGGAGGGAGACTGGAGGCCAGTCACCCGAATGGAGGGAGACTGGAGGCCAGTCACCCGAATGGAGGGAGACTGGAGGCCAGTCACCCGACTGGAGGGAGAATGAAGGTCCAGTCACCCGTATGAAGGTCCAGTCACCCGAATGAAGGTCCAGTCACCCGAATGAAGGTCCAGTCACCTGAATGAAGGTCCAGTCACCCGAAAGAAGGTCAAGTCTCCCGAATGAAGGTCCAGTCACCCGAATGAAGGTCCGGTCACCCGAATGAAGGGCCGATCACATGGAGGCCATGCGACTGGAGGGTGTCCATACGTACAATTAGGGCTGTTGTACCCGAAGAAAGTGTAGCTAGACTTCTGGCTTTCGTGGGAAAGTGCAGATGTAAGTCTTGACATAAAGGTTTCCCGTAAGAGCATGTAAGATAGCAGATATGGCCTTAGAAGCATGTAGGGCATAGAGATGATGATGTTGCATGTTATGTATGTATGATGTTGCCCTGTATGATGTGATGTGAATGCATGTTAATGTTCCTTAGTATGATGTATAATATCTTTCCTATGGCTTTACTTATTATGAGGAATGAATGAAGTATTATGTAACGTAAAGTGAAAGATAATGAAAGAGGAACATGATGATGAATGCATGCATTAATGAACAAATGAAACGTCTTGCATGCATCGGATAACGGGTCCTTCTTTGTGATTGACCCTTAATGTAGAACCTCTACCGCTCACCCCTAGTACTATGGCATACGTTTAGCTGTTCATTTATTGACTTCGGCCCAGTAGCTAAGACTGATGGTTACTCCTAGTACCGTGGCATACGTTTAGCTGTTCATTTATTGACTTCGGCCCGGTAGCTACGACTAACCGGGGTGTAGCATATGGTATTGGTACGGATGATGTCCGATGCGCAAGTAAAGTCATAAAGAACGAATGAACGAATGAACGAATGAATGAATGAAGAAGATAATAATGATATTATCTATGTGTATGTACGATGTGTGATCATGTAAAGGTAACGAATGGTTTTATATGAAAGTAAAGTATGTTTTGCAATAAAACTAGAACTCACTCAGCAACGCTGACTTTTTATATGTTTTCCAGTTGGCAGGTAATGTTTGCTGAGGATGGCATACCGTGAAGCTACTCAGCTCTTTTGGGATGACATTCTTTTGATTAATGTTTTTGCATTGTAATGCGAACAAGCTATTTTGTAATGAATGTTGTATTAACTTGCAAAAGCTTTTACATGGAAATGAAAGATTGTTTTAGTTTTCCGCTGCGATTTATGAAATACAAATGCAATTATACGTTTTATGTGCGATGAGAACCCAGCTGTAAGCGTCCCGGGAACGGGGCCTTACATTCCAGCATCGTGTCGGTCGCATATTCATCGTCGAGCTTCTTCTCGAGGATGGCCAATTCATCCACTATTGTTTTTATCTCTTGCATATAGTCTGTGATGCTTTGACCCTGCCTTTTAGAACATTGTTTCAGGCGATGTTGGAGTTGCTTTATATGGCCTTGAGAGGGGGAGGCATAAGTGTTGGATAAGATCTTTCATGCTTCAAGTGATGATGGAGCATTGGTGATGAATGGTATGATTGTGGGTGATAGGCTGCCAACAAGAGCACCAAAAAGAAGGCGTTCTTGCTGGAACCATGCGGAGTAGTCTTTGTGTGGAATTGTTGTACCATCGGTGGTTGTTATGGGTGTTGGAGGAGGGTGAGAACCGTTAATGAACTTGTGGAGATCAAGTCCATACAGGAGAGCCTCGACTTGAGTTTTCCAATCGAGGTAATTGCTAGAGGTGAGTTTAAGGGTTGATGGAAAGTTTACTAAGGTAAGGTTGTTGCTTCCACCGTGTTAACAGTGGTTACTTGGGCGTTTTCAGGATCTGCCATAGTTAAGCAAGAGGGAGGGGGCTGCGATTGAATTTTAGGTTTAGGATAATATGGATTAGCGCTATGATACCATATTAATGAATTCGTATTATTGAAAATGCTAATTGAATACAATATACACAGATGCTAAAACTAACAACCTTAGCTAACTTTATGCTATCTACAAGGAACAAGATAAATACAAAAAAGATAAATATTGAATATGTCAACTTGAGTTTATCTCTTTAGAAGACTTCGACTTAATAGATGAAACCAAAGTACCCGTATCTGTGCAATAGACATGTATTGTGAATCACCGTCTTGAATATGTCCTTGTATACCTCTTACTTTGAATGGTAATCCATCTTCCTAAAGAATGAACTAACTTAAATTTCATAATCCCAAGTTGTCATTTGATTGGCCAAATTATCTGATAAAAAGACAGATATAATTGATTAATAACCCAATCTAACAACAATATTATTAAATGTTATTAAAGATATCTTACACATGTTCTAACATTAATTAGTCATTACTTGAACATTAATTAGTCATTACCTTCTGTTCGAGTTATAGTTGGATCAAATAAGCAACAAACTTTGTTAAGTCTATAATCCTTAAATTTAATTTTTCAAAACAATATCTTATTTCTAGTTGATGATACTATTGATAAGTGGCCAAGAAAGATGATGAGTTTGATGCCAATTGCTAAAGATGTAATGAGAAGTTAGACAAAAAAAGTTTGTAGATTTATTAAATTGATAAGAGTACAAAAGGCTAATAAAAAGTATGTAGTAACCAGAAGTAAACATTTGGAAAATGTAGAGTTCGAAAGGTGATGATGTAGATGACCAAGAAGTATAGGCCAAACAGTGGTCGATAATGCATATGTAGTAGAGAAAGTGATCTTACTGAGATACATAAGTTAAGGAAGGAGAAGTGAGTAGAGACTATGTTCATCGACCCTTCTGATAGGGTAATGAGTGTAGACTTCTCATTCACAATAACAAAAGAGTGAAATTTAAGGAATACGTTATTATCAAGATAATTTTATTCACTTGAGTGGATAACTTTTTATTTAAGGTACATGAAGAATGTCAAAAATAGAGAAGATTTTATCAAGAGAGGAAATTTTGGAAGATAACGTATGGAGCGTGGAAAGTCATATAACATTGTTAACATTGAGTGAATCATTACCATAGTATGTTTTTGAATTCTCAAGACTTAGATAAATCAGATGTTACATGTCCATTTGTGTCACACCCTCAAAATCCAATTGCGGAGTTTTACCGCGAGGCGTGTGAACAAACCAGGATCACAGTCAATAGTTACTCAGAACGACTCTATATGCCATAATTTAAATAAAATCAACCAAAGTACAAACTTTAAACTGTGCGGAAGCGTTTTGAAAACAACCCAAAGCAATAAAAGTATAACTATGGCAAAACATGTGCCAACCCAAAAGAGTAACAATAATCATTAAAATACTAAAAATGTCTTAGAATGCAAGTGCTCCTATGACAAGCAAGCTAATGACCTGAGAATAGCATACTAAAATGTCAACACAATAGCTGGTGAGATCAAGAGATATTCAAATATAAACAGTTAATAATAGAGATATAAAGTAGTGCATTGTACAGATAGCTAGTCCATTAACAATAAATATTATTTCATAGTGATTTCGCAATTGAAGCTGACTGTGTTGCGTTGTTGCCTCCTGTCACAACTTAACAGGTCGACAATGTTTATTAGGACAAATTGCACCCAGTTGACCTCGAGTCACACAGGTGGGGCTCGTCAGACCCAGTAGTACTACCCAAATTTCCCCGCTATTCAATATTAACAGTTCGAAAGTGTGAGGACTTTTCCATAATATAAACACTATATAATATTATACAAAACTTGAATATATGAAGCGTTTGTGATTTACCAGTATGCTATCTCCCCCAAAAGAGATTAAATAAAGAGTGGGGCATGAACTCACCTGATATGCGTATAGATACTTAGGGTTTGACTTGGCAAATAGAATAGACAGACAACCTTCAGAGGTTACCTAGATCATGTAAGTACATAAGTACATGTAATCAAAGAACATGTGAAACCCTAAGTACACTACAACCAAGGACTCAAGATTTCAAACAAAACAGACAGGTTTGACCTAGTTGACCCGTTTGACCCGTTGGTGACTTCATGTGTTGTAAAACCATTCCAGCAATTCAAACACATATATCATACATGGTTAACATTCAAATGGATCATATGTATGCTATACTATCCAGGTGTATCACTTAGATCATCATACAACCAAGTATCATACAAGTCATGCGAATCTAGAACATTAACATGTCTACTAGTCATAACATAACTAACATGCCACACAAAGATCAAATCACGCACCACATGCCATGTGAAGCCACTCACGACTTCACATCCTAAACCCTGCCAATCCTACTAAGTAGGGGCCTCAGATTCGCACGCGTGTATGATGATCACAATCATATTCATTAAATCCAGCATACCCTACAATAATCAATTTCCAGTCCCAAACATGATGTCCTACTACTAATAACATCCAAATTATACATGATCATAAATGTCCAAATATCATTCATGATTACCCCAGCATCACATACCACCAAGTTACATGTTCTACCACATTAGAATTCATCCATGATCATACTAGCATGCTCCTAATATCCCAAACATGTTCAAATATCAATTTTCAGACTTATGCAATTAAAGTTTCCCTTTTTAGAAAGTACATCCCAACATCTATCAACCACCCAATGTATTCATGAATTCATCATAATTATACCATCTCAAGCTCATAACAATATCTAGACATGATCAACAATACCTAATCACCATAATCTAACAATCTTCATGAACAAAAGTTTCTACTTTTGGCAAGCTATGAACAACAACATCCATTCAAAGATTTCTAGCATTCATAACAACAATCTAGTATCTAATCATCATCATGAACACATCAATAACATCAATCATCACTAGATCATCATGTCATGAAAATAAAGTTACTATTATTAGTAACCTATGAACACCAACTTCAATTCATCAATTTCTTGCAAAATCATGTAACCTAGCATTCATACAACCTATTAATCATCAAACATTCATCAAACAATCACCATTCATCCATAATCCTACCAATTTTCAAATTAGGGTTTGCCTATAACCAAGTTCATGATCAATCCACTAAAAACATACAATTCATACATAATCGACGTTAAACAACATGTAATCAATCCAACTAACATACTAACACCAAAAACTAAAATCAATTTCGACTCCATGAAGACCCAAAGTCGCATTAGGGTTCGGCCCTCAACAAAAACCCACAAAAACATAAAAAGTCTAACCTTTAAACGTGTATAGCTTGTAATTGATGATTCCAACAAGTTGTATGCCTTGAAATCGATCCAATTTCGAGTTCTCTTGCTTGTTCTTGGCTGATTTCGCAAAGGAGAGGGGTGTGTGGGAGTTTGCGGCAGAGGGGGGGGGGGGGGTTGGGGATTAGGGTTAGTGTGTTTTGTTTAATTTTAATTTACATATTTACCCTTTTAACCCTTGTAATTTGTATTTTATAAAAACTAGGCTTTAAACTCTTTGTAAAGTGTTTTTAACTTAATATATAAAGATATAAACTAATGAAAATCATTATATATCTTATCTTTATAAAAACCAAAGACATACGAATAAATAGCATGTTTCCGCGTTACGCGATTAATTTTCTAATTAACATTTTAAAAACATGTAAACACATAAACATAACACAATAATCACATAATCAATTAGATTCTCATTACTTAACATTATTCATTATTATTAGGTCACCAACGTTAACGACAACTAGTGTGTTTTACGACACGTGTATGCAAGATTAACGGAACTAACGGAGTTTGGTAATGGAAATTTACCGGATGTCACATTATCCCCATGTTGAAAGAATTTTCGTCCCGAAAATTGCATTACATGGTGAGAGTGTTCCATCACTGGTCCACTGCATTGGCACACAGGAATCGAAATCGAGTGAGTTTTGGATGAGTTGTCACATCACCCCATGTTGAAAGAAATTTTGTCCCGAAATTTAAATCAATACCTCGTCTGCTGGCATCGTCCTTCAAATAGTTGAGGGTACTTAAGCTTCATTTGATCTTCTCGTTCCCATGTGAATTCCGGTCCACGTCGCGAATTCCAACGGATTTGAAAATAGGTATCTTGCTTTGCTTAAGTGTTTTCACCTCACGGTCCATCACCTCGACTGGTTCTTCAATAAAACGCAATTGTTCATCCACTTGAATTTCTTCTAGTGGTACGACCATTGTTTCATCAGTTATGCACTTCTTCAGGTTTGACACGTGAAACACATCATGGATTCCACTTAGCGAATCAGGTAGGGCTAGTCGATAGGCTACTGGACCTATTCTTTCCACTATTTCAAATGGTCCAACATACCTCGGATTTAGTTTCCCTCGTTTACCAAACCGAACTACGCCTTTCCATGGTGAGACTTTCAACAAAACCTTGTCACCAACCTGAAACTCTAAAGGTTTCTGTCTCTTATCAGCATAACTCTTTTGCCTGTCTCGCGCTGCAGCCATATGGTTTCGTACCTGTACAATCTTCTCAGTTGTCTCATGAATTAAATCAGGACCTGTTAGCTGACTATCACCAATTTCTGCCCAGCAAACTGTTGATCGATATTTTCTCCCATACAGCGCCTCGAAAGGTGCTGCCTGTATACTAGTATGATAACTGTTGTTATAAAAAAAACTCCACCAATGGCAGGTGAATTTCCCAGTTATTCCCGAAGTCGATCACACAAGCACGTAGCATATCCTCCAACGTCTGTATGGTACGCTCACTCTAGCCATCCGTCTGTGGATGATATGCAGTACTCATATCTAACCGTGTACCCAAAGATTTCTGCAATGATTGCCAGAAATGTGACGTGAAACGAGCGTCACGATCGGAAATAATTGAGATCGGTACACCGTGTCTCGAAACGATCTCTTTAAGGTACAGTCGAGTTAATTTCTCCATCTTGTCAGTTTCCTTAATTGCAAGGAGGTGAGCAGACTTTGTCAATCGATCCACAATAACCCATATCGTGTCACAACCAGTACTAGTCTGGGGTAGCTTAGTAATAAAATCCATGAAGATCTGTTCCCATTTCCACATTGGTATCTCAGGTTGTTGTAACAGTCCGGATGGTTTTTGATATTCCACTTTTACTTTCGAGCAGGTCAAACACTTGCTCACATACGTAGCTACATCCGCTTTCATGTTAGGCCACCAATAGTGCACCTTTAGGTCATGATACATCTTGTCAGATCCAGGATGTATAGAATACTTAGATTTGTGTGCCTCGCTCATAACTAAATCTCTTAGATTTCCATAAACAGGCACCCAAAGTCTATCCATGAAATACCGAATTCCATCCTCTTTCACCACTAGCTGTTTATCCATTCCCCTTAACGACTCAGAACTAATATTTTCTGCTTTTAAAGCTTCTATCTGTGCCTCCTTAACTTGTTCGGCAGTTGGGTACTGATAGTAAGCTGTAAAGCTCGCACCCGTCGGGTTAGCTGTTTCCTTCCTGCTTAGGGCATCGGCAACTACGTTCGCCTTTCCCGGATGGTACTTAATAGCGCAATCATAATCGTTTAGTAGTTACACCCAATGTCGCTGCCTCATATTCAACTCTTTTTGCTCGAAGATATGTTGAAGACTCTTGTGATCGGTGTAGATAGTGCACTTGATACCGTACAAGTAATGTCTCCAGATTTTTAAGGCAAAAACCACTGCACCCAATTCAAAGTCATGAGTGGTATAGTTCTTCTCATGAACCTTTAGTTGTCTCGAGGCGTAGGCTATCACCTTATCTCGTTGCATCAAGACACAACCCAATCCTTGAATGGATGCATCGCAATACACCACAAAGTCATCCGTTCCCTCTGGTAATGCTAATATCGGGGCAGTACAGAGTTTTTGTTTTAATAATTGGAAAGCTGATTCTTGACTCTCTCCATTTGTATGTCGTTCCTTTGCGAGTCAAGGCTGTGTGAGGTTGTGCGATCTTAGAAAATCCTTCTATGAATCGTCGGTAATATCCTGCTAATCCTAGAAATTGTCTTATCTCGCTCGGCGTTTTGGGGGTAGTCCAATCTTTATCGCCTCAATTTTGGCAGGAGACATGTACCCCTTCCTCATTAACAATATGACCTAGGAATTGCAGTTCTCTTATCCAAAAGTCACACTTGAGAATTTGGCATATAGCTGCTCATTTTTAACAGTTCCAAGAGCATTCGTAAGTGCTCTTCATGCTCCTCCTTGGTCCTAGAATATATCAGTATATCATCGATGAACACAATGACAAACTGATCAAGATAGGGTTTGCACATGCGGTTCATGAGGTCCATGAACATAGCAGGTGCATTAGTCAACCCAAAAGGCATGACCAAGAACTCATAATGACCATATCGAGTACGAAACGCAGTCTTGGGAATGTTTCTTCTCGAACTCTAAGTTGATGATAACCAGATCTCAAGTCAATCTTCTAATAATAGCTTGATCCTTGGAGCGATCGAACAAGTCCCGATACGAGGTAAAGGGTATCGGTTCTTGACTGTTACTTTGTTTAACTCTCTATAATCGATGCACATCCGGAATGTGCCATCCTTCTTTAACAAAGAGAACAAGGAGCTCCCCAAGGTGATGTGCTAGGTCGAATAAAGCCCTTATCTAAAAGCTCCTGGAGTTGTGACGACAACTCCTGTAGTTGTTCGGTGCTAATCGATAAGGTGCCCTAGCAATCGGAGCTGCGCCAGGAGTCAACTAAATCTGGAATTCCACTTGCGGTGAGGTGGTAATCCAGGAAGATCCTTGGAAACACCTCTGGAAAATCGCGTACTATAGGAATATCCTCCAGTCTCATTTCTTCTGCCTGCTTATTGGTTACAAGGGCTAGGATAGCCACACGACCCTTTCGTAACAACTTTTGAGCTTTCATGAATGAGATGATGCCTATTAAGCACCATCCTATCACCTCTGACGGGAAGGATTTTATCATCAACAGGATTCGTATGATCTTCTCATGACATATGACTTCGCTTGCTTGCTAGAGAGCCAATCCATGCCTATCACAACATCAAAACTCCCTAGCGTAACAGGCATAAGATCTATAGCGAAAGTATGACCAGCAAGTTTATCTTACAGTCTTTAAGGATATGCATTACATGGAGTTGTTACCGTCGGCTAATTCCACAGTGTATTTAGATTCTAAAGCAGAGGGTATATCACTTAAAAGACTATAGAACTTTAAGGACACAAAACTCCTATTGGCTCCAGTATCAAATAGTATCGTAGCAAAACAACCATTAACAGAGACTCTACCATAGTAACAGTTGTTGGATCATTTAGAGCTCACCTGAGCCAATGACAAAGGCTCTCCCCTTGGCTCCATCTTTATTGCCGCCATTACCAGTACCATTTCCACCGTTGTTGTTATTACGTTGTTGTTGTTGTTACCTGGGTGATTGTTGGTGTTGTTGTTGTTGCCATTACCGTTCCTACTTAGTTGTGGGCAGTTTCGCCTGTAATGCCCTTCTTTCCACATTCAAAACAACCCTTGGGAGTTTCTTGAGGTTGTTGTGGCCTCCTTACCAGTTCACCACGACAATCCTTTGCAGCGTGTCCAATTTTTCCACAACGTTGACACTTGAAGCTATCACGCCTTCCCACATGATGGTAATTACACCGAGTGCACTTCGGATGCCTACCACCATAACCACTGGTCCTTGATTATTTGCAGGTGTTTGGTTGAAGTTACAGTTATTGTCGAACCTCCGTTGCTGCTGAACCAGCTGTTATTGCTGTGAGGGTGAGGTTGACCGCTAGAAGATGATGATGATTTGGTGTTGTTGGCATATCCCACTTTTTTGTGTGTCGGGCACGCTTGCCATAACGCCCCGTTTGGGTAGACGTCCTTGCTCCACGGCTTGATCAGTTAGCCTGTGAGCTAGCTGGATGGCTTGCTGAATTGTGGCTGGATTGGAAGCAGTTACCATACTTTGGATTTCGGGTACCAATCCCCGTATGTAATGCTTACCCTTTTATGCCCACTCATTCACCATTCCTGGGCACAAAGTTGCTAATTCATGGGTTCTGGTGGTGTAAGCCTCGATTTCCGAGCCTGAATCTTAAATTGCCAGAACTCAATTTCTAACTTCTGCATTCGTTACGAGGACAATACTCCTCAGTCATCATTGCTTTGAACTCATCCCATGGAAGTCCATTCGCCATCGCTTGTCCAAGCATCTGGACTTGCGCGTTCCACCAAGACAGAGCAGCACCCTCTAAAGTCCTGGTGGCATACTTTACTTGATCCGTAGGTGGACAATTGCATTTAGAGAAGACAGACTCAGTCTTCTCGAACCATCGCACAAGCCCTACAGCACCCTCTGTAACGCTGTAGGTGTGTGGCTTACAGTCCATAAAGGACTTGTAGGTACACCTGGTGGTCCTGTTTTAACACAACACACATTAATCAGACATCCCATACAGTTATGAAGGATATCAATTTATCTTTCTATCATTGTTTACCTGCTAGCTACCCACGTGGGCAGCAGCCACTGCCGCCTGAACATGCTCATTAATTAGAGCAGCTAATTCTGCGGGGGTCATGTTAATAGCACCACCGCCCTATTCCCCGGTGCCACGCCCACGTCCGCGTCCACGTCCATGTCCACGGGCGTCCATCCTTTCCACTTTACATTCACAAATACAATAATGAGTAACATCAAACACATTATCTCATTGAAGCACAGTAAACAGTAAATAACAAAAATAATGAATCATCACAACCATAATATTCATAACAAAAATAATAACCAAAGTAAATAAATTGTAATGAATCACAATGTTTATTATCAATGTCAAGATTTAAGTTTGTCGTTCGTTGTGGGGAAACAACCCTTCCACATAGGTTTCAAAAAGAAAAACACTACGTAGTCTATTCATTATAAAGAAGTCAATCGACAACATCTGACCTATCACTATCATCCTCCATATATCTCCGTTTTCCTCCTCTTCGGGTCCCTCTCGGGATCCTCATCCTCAGGGTCTGCTGCAGGAGCAGGAGCTATAATATCTGAAGTGCCGCTAGTTGAGCTTCTAAAATGGCAATCCTAATATCAGCTACGGCGTCCCGCTGTTCACGAGCAGTCACGCGCCCTTGGAGTGCCATGAGACCATCTTTCATATGGTGACAACCGTTTAGGGTCTTCCCGTGTTGTTCCTCGAGTTCATCCAATTGAGTCTCAGGTTGTACACCTCTTGCTGTAGTGTACAGACATCACCCGTGAGTCGCCTTACTCCATGCTGCTCAGTGTCCAGTGCAGCCACTAGTGCAGCAATCAGTTGCTCGTTGGACTGCACCATCCATGGGAGTGAAGGCATTGGTTGGTCGGCATTGTTCCTGTCCTGGGCCTCGGGACAGGTACCACTCCCTAACATGATATGATCAACAAATATAGGATAGAAACGCCAGTCTCGCGGAGGATCACGCTTCATCAATGCAAAGGGTTGATCCCAGTCAATCTCCACTCGAGGATAAGCCAGTCGGGGCAATCGAATCCATCATCAGGTACAGGTGCGGGAGGTCGGGATTTAGATCGTGAAGGTGATTCAGGTCGTTTTCCCGGAGCTCTCGATGACGAGGCCATGCTGCAGATAGTGTGACGTGTATGCCAATGAGTATACATTAGATGAGAATAAGGCACAGGTAACTAATTAACTAGGTGCGGTTATAGTCTAGTGTGTATGCAACCTAGTTCCCTATAACCAATGGCTCGATAACAATCTGTCACAACCTCAAAATCCACTTGCGGAATTTTACGCGAGGCGTGTGAACAAACAGGATCACAGTCAATAGTTACTCAGAACGACTCTATATGCCATAATTTAAATAAAATCAACAAAGTACAAACTTTAAACTGTGCGGAAGCGTTTTGAAAACAACCCAAAGCAATAAAAGTATAACTATGGCAAAACACGTGCCAACAAAAGAGTAACAAAATCATTAAAATACTAAAAATGTCTTGGGAACCGAGTCTAGAATGCAAGTGAACCATGCCAGTGCTCTTATGGCAAGCAAGCTAATGACCTGAGAATAGCAAACTAAAATGTCAACACAATGGCTTGGTGAGTTCAAGAGATATTCAAACATAAACAGTTTAATAATAGAGATATAAAAGTAGGCATTATAACAGATAGCTAGTTCATTAACAATAAATATTATTTCATAGTGATTTCCAATTGAAGCTGACTGTGTTACGTTGTTGCCTCCTGTCACAACTTAACAAGTCGTGACATGTTTATTAGGACAAATTGCACCCGGTGACCTCGAGTCACACAGGTGGGCTCGTCAGACCCAGTAGTACTACCCTAATTTCCCCGCTATTCAATATTAACAATTCGAAAGTGTGAGGACTTTTCCATGATATCACACTATATAATATTATACACAACTTGAATATACGAAGCGTGTGATTTACCAGTATGCTATCTCCTCCAAAAGAGATTAAATAAAGAGTGGAGCTGAGATGCTTAGGGTTTGACGTTTTGTCAAACAGAATAGACAGACAACCTTCAGAGGTTACCTAGATCATGTAAGTACATGAGTACGTGTAATCAAAGAACATGTGAAACCCTAAGTACACTACAACCAAGGACTCAAGATTTCAAACAAAACAGACAGGTTTGACCTAGTTGACCTGTTTGACCCGTTGGTGACTTCATGTGTTGTAAAACCATTCTAGCAATTCAAACACATATATCATACATGGTTAACATTCAAATGGATCATATGTATGCTATACTATCCAGGTGTATCACTTAGATCATCATACAACCAAGTATCATACAAGTCATGCGAATCTAGAACATTAACATGTCTACTAGTCATAACATAACTAACATGCCACACAAAGATCAAATCACACACCACATGCCATGTGAAGCCACTCACGACTTCACATCCTAAACCCTGCCAATCCTACTAAGTAGGGGCCTCAGATTCGCACACGTGTGTATGATGATCACAATCATATTCACTACATCCAGCATACCCCACATAATCAATTTCCAGTCCCAAACATGATGTCCTACTACTAATCAACATCCAAATCATACATGATCATAAATGTCCAAATATCATTCATGATTACCCCATCATCATACAACCAAGTTACCATGTTCTACCACATTAGAATTCATCCATGATCATACTAGCATGCTCCTAACATTCCAAACATGTTCAAACTATCATTTTTCAGACTTTATGCAATTAAAGTTTCCTTTTTAGAAAGTATATCCCAACATCTATCAACCACCCAATGTATTCATGAATTCATCATAATTATACCATCTCAAGCTCATAACAATATCTAGACATGATCAACAATACCTAATCACCATAATCTAACAATCTTCATGAACAAAAGTTTCTACTTTTGGCAAGCTATGAACAACAACATCCATTCAAAGATTTCTAGCATTCATAACAATAATCTAGCATCTAATCATCATCATGAACACATCAATAACATCAATCCATCACTAGATCATCATGTCATGAAAATAAAGTTACTATTATTATTAACCTATGAACACCAACTTCAATTCATCAATTTCTTGCAAAATCAATGTAACCTAGAATTTATACAACCTATTAATCATCAAACATTCATCAAACAATCACCATTCATCCATAATCCTACCAATTTTCGAATTAGGGTTTGCCTATAACCAAAGTTCATGATCAATCCACTAAAAACATACAATTCATACATAATCGACGTTAAACAACATGTAATCAATCCAACTAACATCAATTTCGACTCCATGAAGACCCAAAGTCGCATTAGGGTTCGGCCCTCAACAAAAACCACAAAAACATGAAAAATCTAACCTTTAAACGTGTTATAGCTTGTAATTGATGATTCCAACAAGTTGTATGCCTTGAAATCGATCCAATTTCGAGTTCTCTTGCTTGTTCTTGGCTGATTTCGCAAAGGAGAGGGGTGTGTGTGGGTGTTTGCGGCCGATGGGGGGATGGGGATTAGGGTTAGTGTGTTTTGTTTAATTTTAATTTACATATTTACCCTTTTAACCCTTGTAATTTGTATTTTATAAAAACTAGGCTTTAAATTCTTTGTAAAGTGTTTTTAACTTAATAATATAAAGATATAAACTAATGAAAATCATTATATATCTTATCTTTATAAAAACACAAGACATACGAATAAATGGGCACGTCTTCGCGTTACGCGATTAATTTTCTAATTAACATTTTAAAAACATGTAAACACATAAACATAACACAATAATCACATAATCAATTAGATTCTTATTACTTTAACATTATTCATTATTATTAGGTCACCAACGTTAAACGACAACTAGTGTGTGTTTACGACACGTGTATGCAAGACTTAACGGAACTAACGAAGTTTGGTAACGGAAATTTACCGGATGTCACAATTTGATCTTGTGTGGAGAAATAACATAGTCCTAAAGGAAGAACGAGTGTCTACATAATTGATTGTTGGGCTGGCACATATAGTGGAGGGGTCTAGGTTTGGGCAAATGAAATATGACTAATTCCATATTGGTTTCAAGTATAATAAAATTGATTATGAGAATCCGCCCAAGAAAATTAGCCATGGCCATAACTGCTGTTATTGCCGTAAGAGGATCCTTGTTGACCTTGGTTAATGTTTCTTTAGTTGTTTGGAGGGTGAAAACCATGGAAAGTCTGAGAACAAGTAGTTACCATAAGTTGAAAGCCAAAATGAGATGCCATCTTATGAGGAGCCAAAAGGTGTTGCGACTGTGTTAGAGATACAGAGGCTATGGCAACACTTGCGTCTAATATACGGATGAGTTTGTAACAATGGCAAGATGGAAAAGAAGAATAAGGTTTCATATAGTTGTAGCAAAGATACTAGCTGGTAGGTTGTAGGGACTTGGTGATCATATAGTTATGATCACTGAGAAGGCTATGAAGTTCATTGAAGGCCATTGGGGATGGACGAGTAAGAAAAATGGATTTGAGATTGTTCTATTCTTCACACAACCTTAAAATAACCAAAAGAACAAGGTTTTTGTCTTTGATCGATTCATCAATGTTGGAAAGTGTAGTAGCACGCAACTTAGATAAGGAGGTGATATTTCATCCCTTTTTATTTTGATTTTGAAAAGAAGTGTCTTGTAGAGAATATGTATAGAGGCTTAAGCAACCAAAGTCTTTCTGCATGCATGCTGCACAAGTACTGAAGAAGAATGCTTCGGAAGTTTCACACATGCAACAGAAATATTCTAAGTGTGAAATCTTCCAAAGCCAAGACCAATATCTTCTGAAGTCGAAGATGAGGTCTTCCGAAGCTTCAAAGACAAAGTCTTTGGAAGCTCCACTCCTGAAGACAGATTTCTTTTGAAGACTTTTAGTAACATGCTTTATCTGATGTACTTTTCCATAAAGCTGGACACATTTCCGCTGCATCTCTGTAAAGTCACCAACTTGCATGAGTTGGTGAAAGGTCCATGCTTTTGGTAACTGTACATTGAGGTCTTGAGTCTGTAACTTTCTACTTCATGTACTTTATCCTTTTTGTAATAGATAAGGATGTGAGCTATGGCATGTCATAGTCACTAGTCAAATGGCAATTTGCCTTTTGACTCTACAATTGATTTTGTTTTGAGTCTAGTCAATTGTATCCAGTTGGCTTTCATAGTATGGCCAGCTGTAGGATGTAGTATAAGTATATCATGTTCTTGTATCTTTTCTTTATGCTTTGTAACACTTGTAATAGAACATAGAGAAAGCAATATACTACATTCTTGAAAACCATATACTTGTGCTCTTGTGTTCTGTCTCTTACATTACTTGTGTTCTTAGTGTCTTACTTGTGTTTATCTAGATCACTATTTGATTAAGTTTTGGTTAATCTCCTCTTTGTGTTGTTGTGTTGTAAGTGACCCCCTTCACCGGTCCTGCATGTCTTAAAGTGTTCTCCCTTGAGAAGTATGTGGAGCATAAGCTATACATCACGGGTGGTGGTACAAAGTGCATGTTGGAAGGAGGCTTCAAAAATACTAGAGATGATAATCATGCAAACACACATATCATTAGAAATCCAACTTTTATAATTGAGACTTTTTAGGAGCGATTGTAACATCATATCCAAATGGTAGGTGTTGTCTAGGTAGGGTATTGATTTGTCAACATACCCAAATAAGTTATTGGCAACTAAATGGATTGTATCATGTTTTACAATACCAATAGTTGGTAGAAGATAGATTTTAAGTAAAGATGTGAGAGTTGTAGAAACGCATTTTCTATTGATGTGAAGGCAACAAATAAGGCCATGAAGAAAGAATCAAGAATTGCTAGGGTTAAAGTAGGCAAGGACATCTAGCAACTTGTTGTGTAGATGACGATGATTATGGTTTGCACAAAAGGGTTGATGTTCGATAAATGGATGGTGAGTTTAGGTTGACTTGGATCTGTTACAAAGTTAAACCTTGTAAATGATTGTGGTTGATTATATTAAAAAACTGATTACAACATGCTCATATGTAGAGTACTATGGTATATTACAATCATGATCTAATATATGCACCCTGTGGACGATCATCGTTATAGTTTTATACTTTGACTACTTATTTGTTTTTCCTTCAAAGTGGTGGTTTTCTTTCCTTCAACCTAGACTAAAGTGTTTGGTTTTCGTCCGTCTAATATCAAAGTATGGCATCTGTAACACCCGGTTATTTTAAAAGACAAGATATAAGGAATAAAAGAAAGAAAGGCAATTAAGTCCAAGTGGAGGGACTAAAAGTGTAAAAAGGACAAAAATCTTTGAAAAGTTGGTGTAAAGGTGGGCATGGCCGCCCACCCTCACTTCACATCAACATAGCTTCGGTTCTAGAGAGAGAGAGCAGGAGGGAACTCTCGGCTAGTGAAAGAAGAAGAAGAAGTGAACGAATTCAAGGTAAGAATTCGTGGTTTTTATGTGTTTATGACGGGTTTTATCCCGGTTATGTGTTTATGTGCTTATGGGTTGTGTTTGTGCTCGGGTGTATGTGTTTTTGGATGTTGTTTCTAGGTTTTTTGAACTCTTTGCAAGCGGGTTAAAAGGAAGAACACCCAAGTTGCACCAGGTGAGTTCTAGACCCCGGTTTTTACTTGTTTTCAAACATCTTTGGGGCTGAAAATGTATTTAAATGGTTTTCTAATGTTTGAGTATGTATGCCCGTATGTATTGTGCATGATTGAATGTGATTCTTGAATGCTCATAGGTTGTTCATGTTTAGAATAGCCACATTAAGCTTTGAACAGATGGATTTGATGATTGGGTTGAAAACATACTAGAAACATGTTGAACAGAAGGTCCATGCACCTAGATAAGGCTCGTGCGCCTGGAAATGCCTTAGAAAGAATTAAGTGTAATCCATGCGCCTAAGATTACCTTAGAAATGTTTAAGTACAGCCCATGCGCCTGAACAGTGGCCCATGCGCCTAGAAATGTTAGCCGGACGACTAAGTGTAGGGCCATACGCCCCAATAGTGCCCATGCGCCTGAATAGTTCATGCGCCTAAAGTGAAAATGTTTAAGTGTTGGCTGATGCGCCTATATAGTGATGAAACGTCCGAACAGGGCTCATGCGCCCAAATAGTTCCCATGCGCCTAAGCACTTAGAAAATTTTACAGAATTTTCTGGGAGTCTGTGCTTTAGGGTTTTGACCGAGGTGACTAAGGGCTTATTAATGATGATGTTTCATGCATGATATGATTACTTATGATTGTTCCTTATTATTGTTATTGTTATTATTATTATTACTTATAGTATGTGACTTTACGTGGTATGTTATTATCGTAACGTAAAATATATCGTAATAATAAAGTGAAAGAGCAATAAAGAAAAGAAGAGGAACATTAATGAAAATGTTAACAAGTCTTGCAAGCTTATAGGAGGTATATGACCATGTTGTCGTTAGCTCAACTGTGCTGCGGGTTAGCTACCCTATTATGCACACAGGGTCAATCAATTGAGATTGGCAGGACCTTTGCAGCGTGTCCTGAGTGATTGGGTTGGCCTTGTACATAGTATACAGAACCCTTTTGAGGGATACAGTTGACCCTTTCGGGGGATATAGTTGACCTTTTCGGGGGATACAGTTCACCCTTTCGTGGGATATAGTTGACCCTTTCGAGGGATACAATTGACCCTTTCGAGGGATATAGATGGCCCATCACCCGTTTTCCATCGCGCATATAGTTGGGGTATTGCTCACTGGTCCATACAGAAAGTGAAACATAAAGATAAAAGTATACAGAACAGACAAGGCATACGGTAAAGAGAACGAACAATATTTGTTCATATAGTTGATGCGTGCTCACATATACAGTACAGAGTTGTATTTTATAGAAAAGGGTATTTTCGTATACAATATATAGAAAGTATTTTATTACTTATAAGACTAGAGCTCACTCAGCAACGCTGACTTTTATACATTTTCAGTTGGCAGGTAATTATTGTTGAGGATAGCACGAGGGTGAAGCTACTCGGCAGGGAAAGTCTGACATCCATTCGTATTTTATGTTGCTGTTGTTTTGTAATGCAGTACAACAATTCTTTTGTAATCAGTTAAACGATGATGTATTGCTCAACAACAGTGGTTTAAATGAAATGAATGACTTTTGATAAATTATTTCCGCTGCTTAAGTTTATTAATTGAAATGTTTAATGTTTTAACTGCTATAATTGACCAACTGTGAGGTTTCCGGAAACGGAGCCTTACAGCATCACACGTGTCACGTATTCTTAAAAAGTTTTAGGTCAACCGAACCTATACTAAATCATCCGTTTAAAAGACCTAACAAGCCCGATCATAAAACTTCTGTAGCTAACGGTTTGATTCGGTTCGGTCTCACTTTTACAACGGGCCAACTCGATCGGCCCATTCAACATGGGCCTATTCGGGGCCAGCCCAGCCCATCCAACCACCTTATACATGTCAAAGCAACACCCATTCATCATAGACCGTTTTTGTTCTTGTCAAGGGCAAACATCATATTTTTAGTGACGGTCGCTCGCACCTCGTGGCTGTCGTTAGTCGCATTTGTTTCATCCTCAAATTCCAGTGCTTTCGTTTCGAGTTTAACAAGAAGAGGTAAATGTTCTTGATTAATCGTCTACTATCGATTGTTTTGCATGATTTCCCCTTGTATCTTCTTGTTGATTGATTTTGATTTACCCTAATTTTGTTTATGTTATGAATAATCAATTTAGGGTTTCTTAGGTTAGGCAATTTTAGCTTATTTGGTTGAATGTGTGTTTGGATTGTTGAGTAGCTTAGTTAGTAGAACTTGTTTTCTACACTTTGCAACTCTTTTCTTTTATTATCTACTAACTGCATTAAAGAGAGATCATTGGATTTGAAAGTTTCATTTTAATTACACCTGAGATTGTTACAGTTTTTGATTAGTATGTCCAAACTGCTCATGTTGTCATGATTGTGGTTAGTTAAAATGCTGCAGTTTTTTGTGCAATTCTGCTTGAAACAGAAAATGTTATTGTTTAATTCAAGTTTGGACTTTTGTTGAAGGAAGTGTTAATGTGTTATGTAATTGGTGTTATCTGCCAATTCCGAGCCTTTAGGCCCGCTCTCATGAACAAGATATGAATACTAGTATCATAAATACCCCCTCCCTCCTTGAGCCTATCTTTTGTGGCTGTCTTATGGATGTACACAAGAGCCTCAACATCTACTTTAACACACTTCATGAGATGGCGTTGCTTCATAACTTGTGAAGTGATTTTCTAGCTGCCTCATTCACCATGGTGCAATTGGTAATTAAAACCAAGTGAGTTTAGGAAATATGAAATATATGTATGTAAAAACTGAGAAAGTTTATCTAGCTTTAAATACTTAGCAGTAAAAGCTGAGCTTTAGGAAAATAAACTCACGGGTTGCAAGTTTGTATCAAGTCCCATATTTAGTTTTGAGATCCAACCTTGTTAGAAAGAAGCTAAGGTCTTGTGTTGAATATTTTAGTAACTGAAAACCTATTAAATTTATTATAGAGATCAAGATGAGTTCATGATCTCTTGCTAACTATTTAAGAGCTAGACATACATTGAAATTCTGCGTAGGCAGATACAAGTTGCAACCTTACATAAAGCTGATGACTCAAGATGGAGCTTTACTCATAATAGATATTGCACAAGTTGATTAGTTGTTCAATGTTCAAGATACGAACAACTGAAAAAGATGTGAATACTAATATTATAAGTATTCAAACTTCATTCCAACATTGAGAAAACACATTTCCGTGATCTTTGGCAAATTCATTAAATATGGTTATTTAGAATTAAATGAGTTCTCCAACTATGATATGGGTTGTCTATAAAAGCTCAACTTTATCATGACATTACAATGGCCCCATTCACCATTTACATAGTACTAAATGCTGAACCCTCTAGTAACTCGTATAGCTTGGGATACCTCATATGTGTGCATGTGTGAGAGAATGTCCTATTGTAATTACAATGTGTTGAGGTTAGCATTAAGGAGTTTTAGTTCTCTCTGTGTTTTTTAGTTTGAGTTTTTAGTATCTATGAGAATTCGACTTATAAATTTTGTGTTTCCAAATTGATTAAGTATCCAACATAGTTTTCTTTTACCCTGATCAATTTAATTTTCTGCAACTTTTAAGATCATGTAATATGGCTCCCAACATTTCCAATCAACATTAGAGTCTTTTTTAATGTTCATGCTATGTTGCGAAGTCTTTGGTCTGTTTTTTAACCATCTAATGTTCATTTTTTTTCACGACACCAACCATAATGGATAACATGATCCTACTTTTTTAAAAAGGAATGCAAAAGTATTTATTCACTACTAAGTATATTTGGGATTCCAATAATTTAAGCATAGCTATAGTCATTCTAATTTCTAAAAGTTAAAGTAAGGCATACATTCGAGATGATTAATGATTCACTAATGTTGGAAGTTTAATCTTGATTTGTACACTCATGATGGTTAGAAGGGTCAAAGATGAAATTGTGGGAGGAAAATCAAAAAGAAATTTCTAAAGATTTTGTTTAGTAGAATAAGTGGTGAGATTAGTTTCTTAATTAGTATGTGTATAGTTTGCTTAGGTACAAGTTATGTGTTTAGTATAATAGAAGTGTAAGGTCATTTTATTATGTGTGGTTTTGTTCATAATAAAATCCTTAGAGTTGCGACTTGAGTTTGGCCAACAAATTCTGGTGTGTTCTTGTGTTCATATAAGATTCTAGGCCATCAATTGTTATCAGAGCTTAGGTGAAGGCGTGAAGCTCATACTTGGCAGAGGTTGTTGCCAAGACTTGAAGAGAGGAAGATCAAGAATTGGCTATTGTATATGAAAAACAAGGGAAGAACAAAACCTCTAGTTGATTTGTAAAAGATTGATCAAGGGGGAACTTACCTATGTGGACCAGTGAAGGAGTTTGAAGAACTAGATTTTGGTTCAAGTTGTGTGGAAGACTATATGTGATGGATCAAGAACAATCCGTGGGAATAGGTAAATGTGTGTAGTATCTGAAACTTCTGAAGGGTGTGGCAAAGACTGGTAAGAAACCATCTCATCATTGGGAGATCATTCAAGGAAGCTATAAAGGCAGCCAGAAAGATAGGTGGATAGAACCTGTGTGAGGTAGGTTAAACACATGGCAGAATTGAAAGGTGAAAAATCGAGTAGCAAGAAGGTCGAGCAAGAACTCAAGCAAGAAAGAGATTCTGTGTAGAGCTGAGCAAGTCAACCAATATGTATGGTGGTTCTTGTTGATAGTTGCAATTGCATCAAGAAAAAAGAAAGAAATTAGCAAGCATGGAAAAAAAAAAAATCAAAGTGGAGACCTGCTGTGCTAAGAAAGATGAGCATGAATATCATGATTGTGGTTATTATGATAGAGTTGAGGCTGCTAAGATCATGTGAGTCAGTTGAAGTCAAAGGTCTATGTGACCAAGAAATTAATACAAAGAAGAAAGCAAGAGAGAAGGGATTGAAGCTAAGAGCTACAAGTCTTGCAGCGGATTCAAGATCTAGGTGGTTTTGTGGTAAAAGAATTAAGACTAAGAGGTAGATTGTTGGACGTTTAATCTTAATTTGCATGCTTGTAAAAGTTGAAGTTTAAAGATGAATTTATAGGAGGAAAATCAGAAAGAAATTAATTGAGAAATCTGTTTGATTTGATTTTGTTTGGTAGGATAATTTATAGAGATTTGTTGTTGATTCGTTTCCTTATTATTAGAAGTAGAATTAGGTTAGGAATTTTGTTTGATTCGATTTTGTTTTGGTAGAATAATTGATCGAGGTTTGTTTCCTTATTAGTAGGAGTAGAATTAGCTTAGTGAGCAAGTTATGTGTTTAGTATAAATAGAGGTGTAGGATCATTGTATTATATGTGATTTTGTTTATAATAAAATTTATAGAGTCGCGACTTGAGTTTAGTCATCAAATTTGTGTTAGATATAATGATTATAGGTCATCAACTAAAGGTGCATTCTTGATTAACTACTATGTTCTCTTGTAACCCGTTTATTGTTCAACAACTAAATGAGAAAATAACCTGGAACTGTCTGAAGACCATGTGTAGGATTTTATTTCTTTCTTTCTATTACAAAAACAAGGTACACATCTTTGCTTAGTCTGTTTAGTATTGATCTTTGCTTGTGTTTTTTGGGGATTTGTGTTTGTTGCCTAGTGTTAATTTCCATTATTTATTTACTAGCCTAAAGACCCGTTAGTTACACGGTTTGAAAAACTTAAATAGAAAACATATTAGTTTAATATCTATACTAATAAAACAAAATGTCCCGAAGCCACATGACATTTTTTTATATTGTCCACCTACACTCCACCTAGGATTTAGACACCTGTCATTACTAGAATGAAAGTTAACCATTTAATGATACATTAAATCCTAATGACTATTTATATACTTTTCAAATTATAAAATAGATTTTTTGATAAATAAAAAAACATGTGTTTTTCTTAAAACATAATTTTTTAAAACCAAATCTATATGAAATATGAAGTCTTTTTAATACAAAGAACTTTTAAAAATAGACATTGTTCAAGAAAAGAATTTTTAAAAATTTTGGAGTGGTTAAAAAACAATTTTTTAAAGCAAAAAGTTTGGAAAAATGTTATTGTTTTATGGGAAAATGTCACAGAATAGTAACCAAGTTTCAAAAGTGTTCTAATTTAGTCACTCATGCATATTTTTCTCAAATTGGACCTCCAAACGATCAAATCGAGTCATTACCAAATTTTAATATGACAAGAAAGTAATGATGGAAAAGACATTGGAGTTAGAATTTTTAATTTATAAAATTATATTAAAAAATAAAAAAACATGTTAATTATGAAAAAAATAAAAAAAAGTGCCTAAAATTTACGTCAACGTTCTATATCAGCTTCAAAAGATAGAAAAAAATATTTTCTAACTGAATCCAAAAGTATAACATGCTAAAAATATGTTATGACTTTTAATTTGTATAAAATATAAAAATGAATGATCTAATTGGAACACTTTTAAAACTTGAGTTACTTAATTGGAACAGTTTTGAAAGTTGGTTATTATTTTACAAAGTTACCCCTTGTTTTATTACCTAAAGTAGTTATCATATGCAATTATTATCATATTTTATCTCAAAAAATTATTTTATAATTTCTAAATATTAATAAATAATTGTTAATTTAATATTTTCATTTGACCTGTGTAGTATGCGGGTTTCTAAACTAGTATAATTAATAATGTATAAGGATATGAAAATTAAATATATATGTTAGGAAATAATGCATAAAATATGAACTTTTTATTTTTGGAAATTCTTGATTCTTTATATAACATTAACCCTGCCGAGCACTTTACAATTTTACACACACATATTAGCCTTTTATTTTTGAAATTTAACCTTTTTCTATATTGGAAATGATCCATTTACTTTAATGTAAGAACTCCTAAAATTGCTAGGTTTAATATTAGCTTTTAAGTGTCTTTTGGCTTAAATCGTAACATGTCTCAATCATTCTTGTAGATTAACACTATGTCTTCTTGTGATTTTCTGATTATGCTAGGTTAATTTGATAATTTTGATAATTATGCAACGGATCTAGAAAAAAAGTTACTAATTTATAATATCTTATGTTTATACGGGAGTATGGAATCTTTTCTTATTTTGTTATCCTTGTATGTATCAGGCTAATTATTGTAAATCTAAATTGGGAAATAAACTGAATAAATATGCCAAGTTATTTGTTAACAAATTTTCCCTTCATATACACTGTTAATATTTTAATGTATATCTTAGAATCAAATGCTATTGCCATCACTTGCATACCAGCTGCACTTGTGCACTGAAGGGACATACTAAATATTTATGCAAGTAGACAACATAAAGTATTCAATGACAATATGCCGTTATATTTGGGTTTAATATACAATTTTTTGATCTCAAGCTAGAACGTTGCACTAGACTTTTTTAAAGATATAACAAGTTGTATTTTTATGCACTAGTGTAAAGCTATATATGTCGTTTTATGGTATCTACTTTGCAGATGGAGTTTGAAAGCTGCTTCTAGTTCAACTGACCCATTCAAGGACAAAATCCAACAGTGTCATATGAGGTAGTGCTTATTACCACTCTCTTATGATTCTTATATCATGCTACTATGGAGATTAACACGATGAATACATTGCATTTTTTGAAGGGAACATTGTATTATATAAATTTTATAATCTTTTCATTACCAGTACTAAGAAACTTGAGATTAGTTCACTGTTGAAGTGATTAAATCATCTAGATTCTTGTAGAACCCATGTAACGGCCGCACTTAATACAATTTACAAGTATTACAAACATCCATGCGCATGCTTGTGTGCTACACTCTGCTCACAGTTTGCACAAACCCTAGCGCCTAAAGATTGCAGACATTGCTCTGATTTTCTCAATTATGTACTTTTGAGATGTAAATTCCAATATTGACCCTTTTTTGATTAAGTGAAGGTGATTGAAGCCTTATATATCGGGCTCAGTGATGGATTGCAACAAAGAGGAAGCGCAGAGGGCCAAACAGCTTGCAGAGAAGAAAATGGAGATCAAGGACTTCTCTGGGGCTCTAAAGATTGCAGTCAAAGCCCAAAAGCTTTATCCTGCACTTGAAAACATTTCTCAGTTGATTGTAGTATGCGAAGTACACTGTTCTGCTGAGAAGAAATTATATGGTACCGATAAAGACTGGTATGGAATTCTCAAAATTGAGCCCACTGCTGATGATATATCAATTAAAAAACAGTACAGAAAGTTAGCTCTTGTTCTTCATCCTGATAAGAACAAATTTTCCGGATCTACTGACGCCTTTAAGTTAATTGGTGAAGCTCAACGAGTGCTTTTGGACCTTGAAAAAAGAAGAGTTCATGATAGTAAACACAGAGCTTTTGGAAATATTTCATCCCCAAGTTGGATCCCTAAGCAACCTGACAGTCAATTAAATGCCCAACATCAACATCCTAGGAATCATGGTCATCCTGTTAATTTTTCTGGGGTTTGTTCTGGTAATTTTCAGTTTACACAACAACGGGCCCCGACTGGTGTTGGTGCACATACATCAGCTTTTTGGACAGTTTGTCCATTCTGCTCGGTTAGGTACCAGTTTTATAGAGATGTTCTCAACAGTGTTATTATTTGTCACAACTGCAAGAGATCCTTCACTGCCTTTGAATTGAACCCCCATCGTGCTCCTGCTGCACCAACTGCAAACAAAACCCAAAACAGACCACGTCAGAATAGGGTTTCTCCCAAACCCACAGCAGGTGCCACACGTACTTTTACTGCAAAACCGGTATTTGAAAAGAAAGAACCTCCCAAGACGCAAAGAAATTTGAACAGAAAAAGAAGAAAGAGAATAGAAGAATCCAGTGACAGCTCTGAATCAGAGGAAAATGTAGAAGTACACAGTGTGCCGAAAAAAGTTGATAAACAGCCTCGCAGATCCTCTCGTTCAAAAAGAAAGTTTTCTTACAAAGAAAATGTACATGATGTTGATAATGCTGAAAATGAAGCAAAAAAACATGTGCAGCAACACAATGAAAATCTAAATTCAGAATTTGATGATGATAAATCTCAGAATGATAAGCAGAATTCAGATCATAAAGGGGATGATGATGATGATGATGATGATGATGATGATATAGAAGAAGAAATAGAATCTGAACCTGGAGTTTTTTTGTGCCCAGATTCGGAGTTTAATGATTTTAATAAAAACCGAAAAGAAGAAAGTTTTAAAGTGGGGCAGATATGGGCTTGTTATGATACTGAAGACGCTATGCCCAGATTCTATGCTTTAATTAAAAAAAAATCCCCCAGGTTTAAACTACAAATCCAGTGGTTAGAACCCGATCCTGTAACCATGGATGAAAAAAAATGGGTGGAAGTGGACTTACCGGTTTCTTGTGGCAGATTTACGCTTGAGAAACTTGATAAAACTTATGAACGTTTATCATTCTCACACCAGATCTCATGGGAAGTGGTTCCAAAAATCAAAACTGTGAGTATACTTCCAAGAAAAGGCGATACATGGGCCCTTTTCAAGAACTGGTCTATGAATTGGTACTCTTCATTCGATCCCTCCAAAGGAATGAAATATGAATACGAGTTTGTGGAAATTTTATCAGATTTTAAGGAAAAATCGGGTGTTCGCGTGTCATATTTGGAGAAAGTGAAGGGTTTTGTAAGTCTTTTTAGGAGAAAAGAGGGTGGAGAGATGGTGATTGCATGGAGCGAAAAGTACAGATTTGCGCACATGGTTCCTTCTTGTCGAATGAGTGGAGAAGAAAAAGACGGTGTTCCGAAAGGGTCTTATGAACTTGATCCTGCTTCTCTCCCTCCATCAGTATTTGAATAGGTAATCTTGTAGAACCTTAAAATACTTTTGAATGTTATGTGGTTGTTTAGATCTTAAATTGTTGGTATTTAGATAACCTAACTAATGGGTTGATCCTTTGAGTAAGCATGTTGAAATTCTAATAGACTACTGTTGACCCTTGGGTAAACTAGCTTTTAGCATAGTGAATATTAGTGATCTTGTTTTTTCATGTTCTTTCTGGGCTACAAATGTTTACATCGGTAGATGGACATATGCATGAAGTCATGAACATTGAAAAAGTTGACCACAAAAGAGTCTAGGTGACATTTATGTATAAATAAAATGTGTATTGAACAGTTGTATGGAATTAATGACTTGCATCGTTTCAGTGTGTTGAGAGTTCTTGTGAGTTTATTGGTAATAGATTCTCATAATCCAGAGTTCTTGTGAGTTTATTGGTAACAGATTCTCATAATCCAAAAACATAAAGAGTAAAGTTAAAAGTTTTTAGAGTTAATTACGCAAATGGTCCCTGTGGTTTATTGAAAATAACAGATTTGGGTACTAAGGGTTTTTTATAACAAGTATGGGCATTGTGTTTTCAATTTGTAACGAGTTAAGGTATTAACACTAATAGACGTTAAGTTTACACTTAAATCTAAGGGTATTTATGTACTTTTACCTTATAAGGACTATTCATGTCATTAAAACATAAAAAGGACTGGTTTTGTAACTTTATATATACATATAAATATACATATATAAATGCATAGAGACACACACACACACCCACACTTCTTATGTTCTGAACACCACCACCACCACCACCGAACACCATCCCCGTCGCCCTCACCGTCGGAGACCATCCCGGCCACCCCCATCGCCTACGACCATCCCTGCCGCCCCCACCACCTGCAACCAGCCTTGCTGCTCTCACTGTCGCGACCTACCCCGCTGCTTGCGACCTACCCCGCCGCCCCGACCACCGACGACCATCCTTGCTGCCCCCACCGCTGGCGACCAACCACTACCGGTCCTCAACACCACTAAGCAACGGACGCCCGTCGAAAGTAACCCCCGCTAGCCCCCACATCATCACTATCAACGCATCATCACCACCACCACCATCGCATCATGACCATCACAACCTCATCACCACTATCACACCATCATTATCATCTCCACTTTCACCATTGCTCCATTATCATCATCTCAACAAACCCCCATTTCTTATACCATGTTACCCTTACAAAAGTTTAAAAAAAAACAAATCGTTACCTGGTCATTGAAATCAAGGGTGGTGCAAACATGGGTGTTCGCGAGGGTTCAGATCTCAATTACCCAATTTCTTGTAACCATTGCTCAATTAGGGTTCAAATCTCAATTAGGGGTTTTCGAGATGGTTGGGTGTTCAGAGCGTTAGCGCTAGAAGATAAACGAACTGGTATTGAACAAGGTTATGGTAGGTGGTGGTGGCGACGGTGAGTGGTGGCGGCAGTGAATCTTATTATGATGACGATGGGGGTGGTTGGGTTATTTTATTTTTTATATTTACTAGTTAATTACACAAATAGTCCCTGAACTAAAAGAGAAATAAAATTAAAAAAGTGGTCCCTAAATGAGTATTATAGTCATTTCATTTAAACTTAACAGAAAAACTAACGGCTGTTAGTGTTAATATCTAAACTTGTTACAAAATTTAAAACATAATACCCCAAATTGTTACAAAAAACTCTTAGTACCCAAACTTGTTATTTTAGATAGACCACATGGACCATTTATGTAATTAACTCAAGTTTTTACATACTACTACTCATTTAGGTGATTCTAATAATGTTCACAAATGAAGAGATGTCAAAGGGGCTCCTTACTCCCCAAACCAATCCTTCGACATCTGTATAAATGTTGGTTTATCAAGAAGACACAAGAAAAGTATTATCATATATGTGAATATCTAGCGATTAGCGAAACAAAATCATAATGTTTTTTCATGAACAAAGTGAGACTAAAAGATATAAAGGTATCAAATTTAATATAAATGCTTGAGTTAATGTTTGTAGATTCTCGTTGAGTGACAATCAAATGAAATCTCAAATTCATTTTTGAAGAAATAAGTGAAAATGTATTTGGTGAAACTAATATTTATAAATAAGACCTGTGATACACTAGAAGCCTATTAATAATCAAGTTTGAACCTAAGTGATATACAGAGTGTTCGACTCTTACCTATAGGTTTCATGCACAAGACTTGTTTCAAATTAGATACATGTTCCACAATATACACATATATTGGTCTAAAAGGGAGTTAAGCTTCATACATCAAGAATTCTTTTACATGAATTACCACTAAACTTGAATATGCAATCATTGATGTTTATTAAAGTTCAATTTGCTAGATAATGCACCACTAATATCCCATGACCAAACTCATCCTTTGACTTTGACTTCCTTAGCGGTTGCCAACTTAAAACAAATATCTTACTCTAACTTTTAAATTATTCAAAATTAATTTATATCATATTTAGCTTTAACCCAAAACCTTTCTTTTAAACACAATGTCTTTATCAAGTGAACTACTTTCATAATAACAGTTTGACACCCTTTTTCTTATTAAATGATACAAATTACAACATAACTTCACCCCCTTATTTATTCAAATCTTTTATAAATTTTGTATACCCTATCTATCATATATGCCATGTATGGTCGTGTAACTACCCACTACAAAATAGACATGAAGTATAAAATATTTAACTAAACTTCTAACAATTATATAAAAATAATAATGTTAAGTTCTTTACAACGTCAAAAATACTAATTAATATATTCACCTTCAATGTCGGTTAACGGGTTTGGGTAATCAAGCATGAACACCTAATCACATAACCGTCCAAAGTATGCGACAAGTGTAAAAACTGATACCATACATGTCTATACTCAAATAACCGTCTTATTATCTGTCTCAAATGTTTTAGGTTGCAGGTTTTTCTATCTGAGTTAGGTCTTTTTGCTATTGCTTACTTTTTAATTATAACCAAAATGTAAAGAGGTAATAATTTATTTAACTTTTTAAAAATGATATTTTTTATATAAGCGAATTGCTCAAATGTTAAACCAAATTCTACTTGATGTCGTTAGGTACAATTCATTCTCTTACCTCCTCAAGTAGTCAACACTCATTAATACTTAAATCTCTAGTTTAGCATAATCTTTGAACTAACAAGCGGTTTAGTCAAAAGTTGATCAAAAGGTACTAATTCTTATATATACTTAAGAAGAGAGTGGATTGATAATGGAAATGCGTTAAAGCTCTAAACAACATTGGACCATAGTTTTAATGAGCGTTTAAGAAATGGCAAATTGCCAAAAAAAGTTTAATAATTTTACAATGAAGTTTTTAAAGCTCTAAACAACATTGGACATACTTTTTACACATATTTGTTTATGTAATATACTTTAAAAACCATATAAATTATAAAATCTCATCAAACTAATACTTGTATACGTTTTTAAAATTTTTTTTATTTAACAACACATATATAGATGATATAACTTACATATGACTCTCTCTTACGTGCGCACACACATGCAAAGACAGAGAGAGAGAGAGAGAAAAAGAGAGAGAGAGAGAGAGAATATAAGTAACTGATCTTACAAAGCCTTTTGTTTTTATTTGAACTCAACCCTATATATATTACAAATTCATTGTCTTTTTTTTAACATCAAGAGAGATACATAATAATCATATAACTTGCCTAAAAATCATATAATTAACTTGCGTAATTACTTACGAAAGTTGTGTAATTACTTATGAAAGCAACGTAATTATTATTACGTGCACTCATAAAAATATTTGGGGTAGATTTGTCATAAGTTGTGTAATTACGTGCCTTCTGCGCAATTATATGAAACTTTATATTTTTAACTCATCCCAAATAATAACTATATAAAACCATATATCTCGAGACAAATAAAACTTTCGAGCATCACTTTCCTTGCTTTATTATAGTCACATTATCAACTAACTTCACACAAATCATGAGTATTGTTTCTATTCGTAGTTGTTTGTTTTTGAATGATTTAGAAACGCTTCCGTCTTTAATCTAAAATCTTACAATAGCATACTTTATTATTATCTCAAAGTTGAATTATTAAAAATATACAAAAATACTAGTATGTTATATATAAGGGGTATGTTATAAATACACCCAATATGATATATGAACGTCCTCGATACGGTCCGTAAGAGCCTTCACGGGCGTATTGATCTGTAAATATCAAATCAGTCAATTCATAATTTTTTACGGCCCGTATTGTCCATTACGACCCGTAATTTTATATTTTTTACGGGCCGTAATGAGCCTTATAACCGTAAGTAAAATACTGATTGTTTTTTATTTTATGATATTTTTAACATTTTTTATTCATTTATAATTTATTAATTAATAATATTTTACGGCTTTATTTTTCACTTTTATAAATACACTTATTTATAATTTATAAGTTATATAAATAAATATTTTAGATGGAGCATTCACATTCCGTTCTCTATAAATTTATGAGTGTAATCTTTAATTATATGAAATGTTTCTAAGTGAATTATAAAAAAACATTAATAATTTGTGTCATTAAAACGTTACTTTTTCTCTTTCTCTCTCTCTCTCTATATATATGTGTGTGTAGAGAGATGAAAAAAATATACCAATAATCAATATATGTATTTATAATATATTCATATAAAGAATAATAAAATATTTTATAACCAATATAAACATGTTATATTTTAAAATTAATTAGGCTAAAAAATAAATGTTGGTTTATACAAACACTCAATTATGTTATTGAGACACCCTATTATCTCTATATCTCTCCATGTATTTATATGTATGTATAGAAAAATATAGAAATGATAAAATAAATTGGGTGTATCAATAACATACCTCAATAATAATTTTAAGTTTGATTTTTTTTACTTTTATATATACATTTAAAGTAAATTCAAATTCTTTATCTTTATTTTTTTTTTCTTTTCTAAGATACTTATTTACAAATTTTATAAATTAATTTATATTAAACTAAAAAGTACTATAACCTAATTAATTTTAAAATATTGAAGAATATTTATTGAAAAAAATAAAAGTATAAAGAAAAAAATAGGAAATTTTACTTACGGTCATAAGCCTTGTTACGACTCCGTAAATTATAGTCATTACGGGCCGTAACATTTTATAAATTCACGATTTGGTATTTTGCCAACCAATACGGCTCTAAGGATTTTTACGGGCCGTGAAAAAATTTCAAAGGGTGTCCGCATAGCACTGACAGGGTGTTCGTATATCGTGTGCCTTTATTTAATTTGCAACAAATGTATTTATATATGAGTAAATGAGGATAATGACAAAGTAAATCTAATCTACTCATACTTCTGATAAAACTAGTAGGATATCCTGACATATTGTGTTGTGCGTTTGCTACTGCTTAGTAACTAAGCTCCTTGATTTGTACTAAAAGTTTTAGTCATTTAAATTTAGTTTGAGTTTGTTTGTTTGTTTACATCATCAGTTGCACGGGTAAAACAATTTAATATACATCTATCATCTGTCACTTTACATCATTTTATAAATACCAATGATGACATTCATGTGACAAATTTTGAGGGTCAAAATAACGGGTTTTGGTCTATATGATTTAAGGCTTAGAATTGCTAACTTGTGACCGCAAAAAGTAAATGCAAGTACATAAACTAGCTTTTTACATTGCCATCATGGTTCCCATGATAGAACGATGAAAATTGCATATTTTTTTCACTTATCACAACCTCTCATTTTTTAAGTTAGCAAAATCCAGTGGGTAGAAATCAACAACATGCATAATGATTTAAAGGAACCAGAAATCTTAGGGTTTGCGATCTCTCTCAAATGAGGGTAGGTTTACTATTACCGAATTTGTTAGAAACCTAGAAATATTAGCATTTTAGTTTTTAAATAAGTTTTGTCATAGTTTAAGGACTTTGTGTAAATATATGTTCTTTTTGTTTCTAGATTATTAGTATAAATATAATTGCTTATGTATGCGCAGGTTAAAACTTTAGATATTTTTCTTTCAATTTGCACTTTGTAATCCATCTAATATCAATCAAAACTTTATGAATTTTTCTGATATTTGTTTATTTGATTACATTGTTCATACAATTGTCAATTGTTTGATATCAATTACAGATCGATCCATTTGAACCTATCAGAATTAAATAGTTTACCGGCTTCCAAAGAAGATCGTGGTTCAGATAGGTCAGACTTAGCATGATAGCATTCAACGCTCAAAAATATTAGGGTTTACACTTATTAATCTCAAATAAACAACTGAGTCCATAAAATAAATTGTGCAAGGTTTAGATGAGCCTAAGCTCATCATCATCAACTCATATTACTAGATTTCAGAGAACATCGCGACTCGGATGATCATCATCACACACAAAAATACAATTGAAAACAAATACCAAAATTGAAGCAACTCTCAGATGTGCTCATTATCATCGAACAAACAACAAAAGTAAAATAAGAACAATAAATGTTTCTTAGATGCATCTACTCGCAGGGTCATAGTCCCTGGGTTGAACCAAAATATCAAATTAATAGTTAGTAATTACTATTTAGAAATTACAAAATAAAATTTTTAAATAATGTATGATTTAAATTACGTATAATCAGTTACCTTAAGTAAACAAACAATCTTCCCAATAATCAAATTAACATAACTATTTACAACCAGTTCTGAAAATTTATAAAAAAAAAATCTAAAGTTTTAAACATTGCATATATGTTATTTTTTTAGCCTATAATCAAACTAAATATATTCTTACATTCCCTAGAATACAAAAAGGTACATAGGATAGGACCACATGGAAAAGATATTCCATTGTTAGGGGTAAATAAACTTTCATTACAACCATCACTTCATATCATAAGCTCACTTCACTTGACTTTGGGTGCCAATACTATAGCATACGTACGGGACATTACATTGTTATGGGACCGGTCCTTTTCGGAGACGACAAGACTTTAAGATTTAAACTTATGATAAGCAATGCCGTTTCACTTACGAAATGAAATAAAATATGATCATGTTACGGTTTTCTATAGACACTTAAAAAAGGCCTTTGGTGACCAAAATTTTAAATAAATTGTTATTTCGTATGAAAGAGTTAAACTTTGCGAAAATATTATCATGTTACGGTTTTCTATAGCAGGTTTTCTTTTCATTCAAATGGTCACACAAATTTTGACATTTACACAAATCCGATAGAAATCATACATAGGTAAATAGACAAATGCTTTGTTATTATAGTTTCATTAATGTTATTTATGTAATTGAATTTTGTTTAAAACCAAATAACAAATTAGAATAAGCATTGAAATGAGGTTAGGAGGTGCATTGCACACTATTAAAGATAGTCTAATCTTTGAAACATAGTAACCTCAATAGTTTAAGTGGGCGAATGGGCGGCAACCCTTAGTGGCGATCGAGCTGTGAAGGGTTGATAAAAGTTACATAAATTGATCATCATAAAACAGTAGTAAGCTAGTTTAAGCATTGGTAGAAACTAGTGTTCAATAGAGAAAACAATGGGCCCCGGGCAAATAGAGAAAACAATATCTCTTATTATATAAAATGAATAACTCTTATCTAAATTTTTTGATCATGAGAGAGTAAAAAATAAGACTGTAGTTGCATCAATTGATTGTTCTAATTTATTGTGTTCTAATTTTTTTTACCGCCCTCACCATTAATTGCAAGTTATTTTGTTTGAGTTTTGAAATGATTTTAAAATTTAGTAACGAGTAAATGATAGTTTAAAATTGCCCCTATGATAATAGACAAAAAAATAAAGTAAAACTCAAAACAATACTATATAATACAAAGAAAAATAAAAAAAATAAAAAATAACTGATATATCGTAAATAGTTATACGCGAAAAACGGAACGATTGTCTGTACGTTATAGTGAAAACTACCTAACATAACGTTGAGGGCTATATAAAATTTGGCCCTATGATAATAGACAAATGTTGCACACTACATACTAACATCACTCACTTGTAGAGTTATAGGTAGTTCGGTAAATAACCACCTCCAACAACCTACCACACCAATTCAAAACCCACAACAATAATAATAATATTTTCCCGGCAATTCAAACTCAAACCACCACCGGAAAACAAAAATGCCACTACCGTCGCCACCGCATCTCCGCCTTATCTTCATCTTCATCTTCATCACCTCCGGCGGAACCTCACAACACTTCTTCACCACCGAACAAACAACGTTACTCAACCTCAAGCGAAGCTTCAACAATCCACCGTCGCTAGCGCACTGGAACGTCACCTCGCCGCCGTGCATGTGGCCGGAGATCCAATGCCGCCGCGGCTCCGTCACTGGAATCCACCTCGACAGTAAAAAACTCACAGGTGCCGTACCGGCGTCGATCTGCGACCTCGGTAACTTAAAAAACGTGTTTCTACGTGATAATTACCTCACCGGAGACTTTCCTAGGTTTTCTACAACTGCTCGAAGCTGATGAAGCTGGATATCTCGCAGAACATGTTCGTCGGAACGTTGCCGGAGGATATTCACCGGCTATCGGAGGTTAGAGAACTAGATCTCGGAGCTAATAACTTCACCGGCGACGTACCTCCGGCGATCGGTAATCTATCGGCTTTAACTTTATTGCATCTGTATCAGAATTTGTTTAACGGTAGTATACCTCCGGAGATCGGTAACTTATCGAGTCTAGAAACGTTAGGTCTAGCGTATAACGACTTTTTGGATCCGGAGATACCGTCTGAGATCGGAAAATTGCATAGTTTGAAGGTGTTATGGATGTCGGATGCTAATTTAGTCGGAGAAATACCGAAATCGTTGTCGAATTTGATCAATCTAGAAGTGTTAGATTTGAGTATGAACAAATTAGAAGGTGAAATTCCACCGGAATTGTTCCTCTTACAGAATTTGAATAGCATGTTCTTGTATAAGAATAACTTTTCAGGTGAAATTTCCTCTGTGATTCAGTCTCTGAATTTGAGTCAAATTGATATCTCCATGAACAAATTGAGCGGATCGATACCTGAAGATTTTGGCAAATTGCAGAAGCTTGAGGTTTTCAATTTGTACTCAAATCAATTCTCCGGGCAGATTCCGATGAGTATTTCTCAAATTCCGACGTTGAGGATCTTCCGTGTTTTCAGAAACAATCTCACCGGAGAACTACCGCCGGAGTTCGGACTTCACTCCAAACTTGAAGCATTTGAAGTTTCCGACAACAAATTCACTGGAAAACTGCCGGAAAATTTGTGCAACGGGGGTTGTTTAACTGGGGTGATCGCTTTTTCAAACAATCTCACCGGAGAATTGCCGAGATCACTTGAGAAATGTCACCGGATTACCACTATTCAACTCTATGATAACAACTTTTCCGGTGAGATTCCGTCAGGTGTTTGGATATTATCGAATATCACAAGCTTGAGGCTCGCCGGAAACTCGTTTTCCGGTGAGCTTCCGAGCAAAGTTGCTGTGAATCTGTCTAGATTAGAGATTAGTAACAATAAGTTTTCCGGTGGAATCCCACCGGAGATTTCTTCTTGGGTGAAACTTAATGTGTTCAAAGCTAGTAACAACATGTTTACAGGCGAAATCCCACCTGAATTCACTCATCTTTCGGAGTTAACGGTTCTTTATCTCGACGGAAATTCATTTTCTGGTGAACTTCCGTCGGAGATTAAGTCGTGGGACTCGTTAACCACTTTGAATCTGGCCGGAAACAAACTCTCCGGCCAGATTCCAGCTTCGTTAGCTTCTTTGCAGCATCTGCTTGACCTTGATCTATCAGAAAACCAATTTTCGGGCGAAATTCCACCAGTTTTGAGCAATTTGAGACTTACAGCTTTGAATCTTTCTTCCAACAAGCTCACCGGAAGAATCCCTTCATCTTTCGATAGCATCGCGTATCAAAACAGTTTCATCAACAACCCAACCCTGTGTTCTACTTCGCAAATCTCCAGCCTACATAACTGTTTTGCCAAACCCTCACACTCCAGCAAATTCTCACCCAAGATCATAGCAATGATCATCATTCTATCGATGTTTGTTCTACTTGCAGCCGTGCTGTCCACGTTGTTTTTGTTCAGAGAGTATGTAAGGACGAAGCCCAAACGAATTCACACTGCATGGAAGCTGAGTTCATTCCACAAGATGGATTTCACAGAAACAAGCATTTTATCAAGCATGAGTGAAGTCAATGTGATCGGTACTGGTGGTGCAGGGAAAGTGTACCGGGTTGGAGTTGGTCAGCCACGTGGTTACGTTGCTGTGAAGCGGATTTGGGATGACAGCAGACTAGACCAAAGTCTAGAACATGAGTTTATTACTGAGGTTCAAATACTGGGGTCAATTCGTCACGCGAACATAGTGAAACTACTATGTTGTCTCTCTAGTGGGGACTCTAAGCTTCTAGTTTATGAGTATATGGTTCACCAGAGTCTTGATAAATGGCTACATGGGAAGAAGAGAAAACTGGAGCCTGGTTTGGTTCCAGGGTTTGTTCTGGATTGGCCTACGCGGCTGCAGATTGCAATTGGTGCAGCACAAGGGCTTTGTTATATGCATCATGATTGTTCGCCCCCAATTGTGCATAGAGATGTGAAATCGAGTAATATATTGTTGGATTCGGAATTTAAAGCAAAGATTGCTGATTTCGGACTTGCGAAAATTTTGGAAAAGGAGGAGCCAGGTGAAGGTGATATGTCTTCCATAGTTGGCTCATTGGGTTACTTCGCTCCTGGTAAGAACTAAACCTTGTCCTTATTCTAATTTGAAATGGGTTTTGACCAATGTTTCATAGCCGGACCGGTCATCGAACCGGACGCCTTGGTCCACTAGTCAAACGGGTTTCAAACTGGATGACTTCATGAGAAATTTAAAACATAATCCGAAACTATTTTATCTTTTCATGTTGATTTGTAATGTTGACAATATATGAAGTTTTGGATAAACCAGTTATGGAGCCTATGGTGGTAAATAAATAATGTTTTTGAAGAAAAAGAATTGAAATATGGTCAAACAATTCGGTTTAGCTTGCATGTTCAACCAGTCCTACCGGTAACCAGCTGGTTCAACCGAAGGCAGTTCAAGTATACTCAACCGTATTGGTTATATAGCGGTTCCTAGCCTGGTTTTGAAAACAGTGAGTTTGACATAAACTTCTGTTAACATAACAAATGACTAATCATTTTTTTTTGAAAACAACGTATTCATGTTGAAAATTAGAGTTTAAACTTAGTTTGACCTCAAAAGTCAATGTGTGTTTGATTACAGAGTATGCGTATACAAGCACGATTAATGAGCGGATAGATGTATATAGCTTTGGTGTGGTCCTACTTGAACTTGTTACGGGAAAAGAAGCTAATGAAGGGGATGACGATTTAAATCTAGCCGAATGGGCATGGAAGCACTATGAAGAAGGTGGTTCCATGGTGGGAGCTTTAGATCGCGAGATCAAAGATCCAGATGCTTACATGGAGGATATCAGCATGGTGTTCAATTTGGGCCTCATTTGCACAAGCACATTGCCTTCTAGTAGACCATCAATAAAGGATGTTCTCGAGGTTCTTAAAAGATGTAATCCAATTGATCAACTCCCGCGAGAGATGAAACAATGAAGAGAAGAGTTCATTGTTGCACCTCTTCTCGAGAGAGAAAGCTATGTCGCTATCTGTCGCAAAAGTAGGATATCCTTGATACGAATGTGTGATTTTTAGCCCGAAAAGTAGGTATATGGTGTCGCTCACCAACTATGAGAGTATTGTACTTATGCACTATGTATGTGATATCTCTTAACTTATAGTAATATAATCATATAGTTAAGTTATTGTTCTTATGCACTTGTATGTGATATCTATAGAGGGGTAATATGATCATATGTTAATTACTGGTGTATGCTATGTAGGCATAATAAAAAATTGATTCGGAAAACCAAAACTAGAAACGTCCAGAATAAGTAACTAGGGATGTTAACGATCCAAGTTATCTCGCAAGTTACTCGAATCGGCTCGAAAAAAGTTCAAATCGAGCCAAGCTTAAACAAGTCGAGCCCGAGCTCAAGCTCACATTATGACTCGTTTACTAAACAAGCTCAAGCCTGAGCTTTAGATATCGAGCTCGAGCGGCCAAGAGCCTACACGAGCTTTTTAATTATATAATTTTTTATTTACATGTTAAATATATATATATATATATATATATATATATATAATATATATATATATATATATATATATATATATATATATATATATAAATACACATATACATAAATCATATTATTATGATAAAAATAATTAAATAATATATATCATGTTATATATAAAAGTATGATTACAAATAAAAAATAATTAATCATAAAAAATAAAAATGTAATAATTTAACAATAAACGAGCCGGGCCTAAGTCAAACTCGAGCTTGAAAAATTTCTGATAAGCCGAGCTAGAGTTTGATAAAACCAAAACGAACCGACCTCAAGCTTAAGTGAGTTCAGGCTCGGCTTGGATCGTTTACACCCACATGATAGACTATTTCAGCATGGCATTAATTACAACAAATTTTCACAAGTGTAGGATGCATCAATATTAAATGATATCCATATGATTACACAAAATCATCATATACCTATTTACCAGCATCAAAATCAAATAAGATATAATAAATCAAGATGTTGGAACCTTCAAATTTTCAAAATTAAATAATTGTTAGAAGTATAATTATTTGGTATATTAAATAAGATTTTGAGGAGTTTAAGAAGAGGTTACAAGCAAGGAGAATCCAAAAAATAAATTTCGAACCAGATAAGATCATAAACCAAATACCCAAGAGGAAGCTGCAAACTCGACAACTAGTAACTAGCATATTTTTGGATATGAGACGGTTTAACAATCACAGATTGGACTGCCCGACCCATTGTCATCCCCATTCTATCCCAACAACGCAATCTAACATGAGAAAGCAATAAGATCACTTTCCATGAAAAACATATAACATGCTTAAAAGAAATCCATTAGATTCCAAGAAACACAACTTTAACCTGTTTGACATCAAGTTTATGACACAAAATTTGTCTCTGGCAACCATGAACATCAGTAAAACATAACACGAAACTTTTAAGGTCTAAAACAAGCCTTGACAATCCTGTCGAGTCTAGTTGGATTACAAACTATGCCATTGTACCATGTTCAACAACAAACACCAAGTATTCATGCCGCAAAGGTCACCCTCTGCAAGCTAATCGCGCTCTCCACGATTTAGGCCGTTGATTCCAAGCTCAATCTGCCACACACAAAAAGAAATATGAATATTAGCATTAATTAAGAATTTAGATTTCCTAACTAATTCACATTAGTAATTTCCAATTACATACCTTATCGCAGGTGGCTGCAGTGATTCAGCATTTGCTCCATCCTCGGAATCCATTACAACCTTCAGTTGAATTGGAGCCTGTAGACAATACAAGCCAACAAGAAAAGCAATACTAAGTCTGTCAAGAATATGGATCAAACAAAAGACCGAAGAATCCATACACCAGAGGCACAGATAGACCTTACAGTGGGTCAAATTGAGCATGGCCTGTCAACTGATGGTAAGGATCTCTAGGATTCTTGCTAACTATTTAATAAATAAGTGAATGCGGCCGTACACTATAAAAGTACTTTTATTTATAGAATATGATCACTAATACACATAAATAACTCTAGATGAACCCTAAGTCATGCATGAGTTTGTGTCTCTCTAGATACATGGGCATGTGAGTTTATTGCGTCTAAGAAAAAACTCCCTAGGATCAAGAGAGGTCAAAACTATAGACCGGGGCAAAACAAAGAATTTATAATGCTTCTCTTTCTTTCTTCTTCTCACCTCTCTCTCTCTCAAATGAGAACCATTAAATAACTAGAAACCAAAGGAACCAGTCGTTAGCCTCTAGGTCCTAATACAATGGATAATTGAGATATCTCTCTTATGTATCTTTCACTTCATAAATCATGTCGTTCCCAACTTCTGTCAGTTCCATGTTCAAAGGCTAAAATGTGGTTTCTTTAGTTCTAAACCATTGTGTGGTTCTCATGTGAGATCAATATAACATACACACAGAAGGTGAGAGGCATAATGGAGAATGGAGATCAGTGTTATCTACTAGCAGCGAACACATCATGGCCCTTGTTTCTGTTTCTCATTCTCACAAATAAATTTAAAAAGAAAAAAAAATCCTTCTCACAGGATTTAACTGTATGTGTTTGTGTGTGTTCAAATGCGAACCATTGAATAATTACGAATCTTTAGCTTCTTACTAGATCTTTAATATAGGCCTAAAATTACAATCTATACTCGTGCAAGGACGGGGAGTGACAAATAATAAATAAAGATATTAAGGCTAGAGAAACTCACCTCAGGGGTGAGTCCTTGGATTATCGGACTGGCAGATTCAGGTCTTTGTGGGCTCATGGAGGCTTGTTTCTTCAAATTATCAGGCCCAGCATCTCCAATAGAAGTATCATCATGTCTCCTCTTGGCACGCCTCTCAGAAGATGGAGAAACAGATCCCTGAGCATCTCGATTTGGTGTTGTTGCCGATGGCTGTGGAGTGTGCCTTGGTTGTCGTTGACGTCTATGCCCTTGTGGGAAAATATAAGGTGGAAGTTCTCTCCTACGCACATGAGACACAAAAATGTCCATCCCAGGTCTCCAATGAGTATAACTGTTTACCTCTAGCTTAAACTCTTCCACTGTTCCCCGAATATCAAACTGGTTGTTGTCTTGAACGTTCACTCCTGGCTGCCTCTGGAGTCCCATAAAAAATGCACAATGTGAAAATGGCTTTGAAATATCATAATACTCTTTTGGAAACGGGTGGCACTGTAACGTCCCATCTGTATCACGTTCAATCTGAAAACCACAAAATAAAAAGGAAAACAGATGTCGGATTCGGTAAGATGAGCTGGGTGGGTGGGGCAGGTACAGGTCAAAGCAAGTAAAAATGGGGATTTAGACTAGTGATGATGATGACATGGACCTTCAGAGTAAGGAATCTAAGGCGGGATTCCACCCATCCTCTCCATGAAAGCAGATCATCAGCATCTGCAGCTATAATGTCTACCTGCAAGTAGTTTTTATATGACTCGAAAAAAAGAGAAGGTTCAAACAGAGCACTCCAATTTGCTCTGTTCAACTCGATTTCCTAAATTACATTCAAAGCCAAGAACACATCATCAATAGTAGACATATGTATATAAGTTAGTAAATCAAGTAGTTTAAACATCAAGGGTTTTACTTTTTACCTCGCAAACCTTATTTCCAAAATGAAATTGTTCCACCATAACATGGAGAGTACTTGCAGAAACATTGTAGCTAGAGTTCATGCAAGGGTATGCTGGAGTGATAATTGGCATAAGATGAGTTCGGTCACGGGCCACCTTACGTGGGTCCCACACACTAAATCCAAGATCATCCTCTTCAATTGGGCAAAGCATGACTGGGTTGGGCCAACGCCAATGTGTATATACTCTGAAAAAACGGGAAACCAGCATACTAGGTATTGCATTGGGATAAAGCTGGCATACCTGAGCAACTAAAAGAGCCCAATTCACACCACCAAGGAACCCCGTGACCTAATCAAAACCGTGAGTAGTAATAACTATCAAAATACAATTCTCACATGATATAAATGAAATAACAGATGTGGAAATGGGTGGGGTCAGGCAGGTCTAAGACTGATCATAACAGTTAATGTTATATGGCCAAAGAAGTTGGGCCATAAACATTTTTTAACTTTTATGATCAATCGAAGAATTAAATGGAATTACATAAACTACATCATTAGAATATAACTAAAGTTTTGAGATTTATTCGTCTAGCCCGTTAGAAATAACATACCAGTCGAATTAACCCGAATCTCGATAAATGGGTCAAAACTGCTACCTCTAGCACTAAAGCTAAGCATAGAATGAAATCTTACATTTGAATAAACGCCACGCCTCTTAGCCCAAAACTTCAAACATCTTAATGTTGTGCAGAAGTTCTACATATTTTATGGCAGTTAAATAAATGTAAAAAATCAATAACGTTCATATATATTTAAATATATGTGTATCTGTGCATGTTATTATGAACCAAAAATACATGCCTCTACATTTGGAACAAGTTTAAGAATTTGATCTGCAACCCGACATCCATTAAGACTTCTCACAGTTTTTTCGTCAGTGTTGTACAACACAGAATTATGAGAGATGTCCAAATCCTGTCACAAGTTAGTTTCACAAGAGGAAAAATCTAAACTCAAAAACAAATGGCAGAAACTTACCTTATACCACTAAGTATATATAACAGTAAAAATTGCAATCTTGCATTACAAAGGTTAGAATGAAACCAAAAAACACAAAGATATGGAGTTGATAAGAAGCTATATATGATTATATATCATAGTAGCTATAAACGGAAAGAAGGAAGAGCAAATCACAACATGATCATATTAGCAGTTTAGCACAGAAACAAATGCAAAACTGATAGTTAACGGATAATAGAGTAACAAAAAAAAGCTTAATATGAGTACAAGGTAAGCTATTATGTACAGTTAGGGTCCTCAAGGTTTGGCCTTTACTTTTTGGTTTTAGCATGCTGACATGCAGTATACACTACATCTTAGGGATTGAATGGCAAAATTTGGATTCATGCAACAACTAAATATCATAAATCATTGCCCATGAAATTACTACTCAAGCTAGAGTATCTTTCTTATGATGTTATTCATGTTAGCATTTATATTTACCTGAAAACTGCTACTACAGAAGACAACTGGTTCACTAAAAAAAGTCTACATAGCAAATACCAGACCATCTAAAGGAAATAACCTCCTCTAGTTTAATCTTCTACTAAAATTCATCTCAGATTTTTCTGTATTGATCAGCATTTATGCAGTTAAGTTGCTTGTGCATATAACTATCAGTTGCCATAAGTGAATGCAGAAGGGTATTGCGGTACTTACTTCTGGAACAATCAGTAGAGATACACTTGCATAAAGAAGATCAATAGATATTCCTTGGAACTTGAACTTCATCACAGGAACATGTGCATCATCAATTGGCTGAACGTCTGACACTTCTTCCATCCCCAACAAAATATTATACAATGTATTGAAAAAATCATGCTGGGAAAAGAAATGAAAAGGTTGATTTGAGCACAAATATGACCAAATTAATTGATACAAAACACACTTTCAGCTGTATTCTTTGATCACCTCTCGATTCACATATGATGGCCCAATGCAAAGTGTGTCGATATCAGCGTTGGGACCATGTACCTGAAACCAACATGCTCATTATTTTCTTATCAACCCAAAGACAGTCAGTTTTTACTTTTATGTGTTCCACAATTTAAATTAATGATAGGTATAGACAATGCCTAATTTGGATAATTATGGACACAAAGACCACTTACGAAACCAAAACTCCCAAGAGAAAAAAAAATACAGGCTCTTACCCCAAGGCGATAGGATCCAAAGGTGCGAATAATACCATTTGCTTCCTCAACCATTTTTTCTGTGTACCCTTTTTGGCGGGTTAGCAGCTTCACCCAATCTTTGATAATCTAAAACAAAAAGATGACCTTACAAATTAAATAGCCTCAAAAGGAAGGGGGAAAGTTAAGAGTAGGAAAAAAGTCATAAACTAAAAAGAGAATTAAAAACAATACATTTGTATCTTTAGATCATCAAATGACATGCGTGGCATGTCAAACAAAGAATGGTAATTATGTTGGTAAACATATCTAACAATGCATGAACAAGAATGAGACAACGGTAGTGATACCACGACTACTAGTTTGTTCATAAATTTTTAGAGTAACTGAATAGGAAAGCAGTGATACAAAAGACAGATTTTCCAGTCCTGAACAACTATTTAAGAACTTAAAGCATCACTGTGAAGAATATTAGAAATCCAGGATTACTGTACTCGGTCTTTCAGTAGCAGAGGAAACTAGTTTACAACCATTCTAAACCGGATCACCTCTACTTTTAACTTTTTTCTGGAACGGCTCCTAATCTACTCCACTACCTTCCACTTGCAGGATTTGAACCCTTGACCTCAAGTATAGAGGCAGGGCACCTTACCACATGAAATGTCCCTTTGGACACCTCAAAGAATATTAGGCAAGGCAAGGCAACCCTTAACCTCTACTTTTATTTTATATGAAAATTGAGAATTAATGTACATGTTGCCAAACTCTACTAATCAATCCATTGTAATCTCTTTTATTTCCTTTGACGTGATATGAATACTAACTGGGTTCAATGCATAAAGCAACATGGGAGTATGGGACCATACATGAAATTCAAATAGCCAATATGTTCTACTGTTGTTCACTTGTTCATCCTATCAATTTGTCAAATGTTAATTGGAACATTTGATATGATCCAATTTTAACTCCATAGTTCAAGATGAAACAAACAAACAACGATTCCCTGATGATCTACAAGTGTCTTAGACCTAATTGCCTATATATTTTGAACAACCTCTAAAGTCTGTATCACATGATAAAAAATACGCAACTAGACGACCATTATTAACACTACACCCATTGAGCCTTTTACTAGACATCATTATTACTAAACATAGTTTGATGTCTGTGATAACTGGCAAGTAATAATACCTTAATGCTACAAAACATTGAAAGGATGTGTAGCGATGCAAGCATTAATATTGTATTCAAGCTAATTATATTCATTAATTATTGAACATTTAGAAGAACCTGATCCAGACGACAAAGAACCTCTTCTCTTCTTGCAGTTTCTTCTGCACCCTCATATACCCCTGAGTCTCTCAAAAGCTTACAACAAATACAAACAAATTATTTTTCAGAAAGTTAGAAGAAAAACTCAGAATGTAAAAATGTGGTCAAGGTCAAATCAAGACAGTGGTCTACCTTTTCCAATAGCGTATTCCTGTGAATGTCAGCTGCAGTGGGTCCAGCATATGATATTGGTTTCATCACACCATACTTCTTCCCATCCGCCTTCTGTGACGGTGGTGTTGGTGAAGAACCATTCTCTCTCTCAGAGCCCACCATCTCAAAGCAACCGAAACTCTACAACAAACCTAAATGAATAACAAAATAAAATCTTCACCGAAATATATATAACAAAACACAAACACTTCAAACACTAAATGCTATTTTAATTCTGGATCAGCGCAAATGTAATGTTATAACAGGGGTCAACAACTTGTTAAGAATGTAAATATAACTAACAAAGAGTATCATGAACAGACAAAAGCTACATATTGATCACTCTGTCCAAATGTAGAAACTTTCAGTGAACTATACACACTAGTTAAAACTTAATAGGCCTAATACTTATCAAATCTGTCAAAACTCTTGAAACACAAATAGTTGGAAAAAACATTTAAACCCCCAAAAGTCCAAAACCATACATACAGAACTGCAATCACAATAAATGAGATTCAAAACCCTAATTTCTCAACTTTAGAAGAACACAAACATCAATTCCCATATCTAACACCCTAATACCACACCAACCAAAGCTCATAACCCTCAAAGAAACCCCTAACCCACACCAAAATCACAAATTTAGCAAAAGCAACCCAAAACCCCAAAAGGGAAACTCGAATCATCATCAAATCGAGTCTAATCACTTACGATACTCACTAAAACTTACCATACACCAATTGGGTAGCAAATTCAACACAAGAATCGAAAAACCAATTGGGTAATCACTAAATTGAACCATAAGATCATATCTAAACCGCTGCTAACAATTGCGCAAACATAGAAACATATCAACAGATCTAAACACATTGGTTGTTGATTCGAATGGAGATTAAAGATTTTTGGGAGACCTGAGGGAGACGAACGTCATAGGGTGCATCGTAGACCGCGAGAAATCGGAATTGAAACCGTTTGGAGGTTGATTTTCCGGTGGTTTTGTGATTTAGAGTTTTGGGGGACTGAAGTCAAAAGTTTTAATTTCATCGATTGTGTCTTTCTTAGCTGTATACTTCTTTTTAATCTATGCTTTTTGTTTACAAAATATGCCCTTATTCTTTTTGTTTTCTCACAAGTTTTTATTATTTATTTATTTATTATGTTTCATCTGATTTACGTTGTAATTAACTTACACAAACTCGTTATAAGTGGGGTTTGAATCTTTGATCTTAGTAAAAGTTTCATTACTCTAACTTTAAATGACTTTGTCATTATCGTATAGACTCAGCCTCATTTGTTTTGTTTTTTATTAATAACGTTTTAATAAGCTTAGGTGTTTTCTTGTTGGTTTTATTTTGTGAGAATACCAGATATATTTTAAATACTAGCTTTAGTAAACCCGTGTATTACACGGGTTAAATAAATAAAATATTGATATAATAAATTTATTAATTATATAATAATATTTTAAGATATGATATGATTGAAATTACATATAAGAAAAACTATAAATAATAAAACAGTAATATCAACTTTTTATTTTTTTAAAATAAACATTTTATTTTAAAACAAACCGTATAAATATGTTATTTTTATAAAAATTTCTTATAAAAGTAATTAAACAGTGATATCAACTTTTTAAACTTTTTAAAAAAATATCATATATTTTAAGATATGATATTATTTTTTGTTTTAAAAAATTTGATTTATTAATAATATCAATTTATTTAGAAATAATCTTAATAAATAAATTTCTTTTTTAATTTATTATATATAAAATGTATTAAAATAATTTTATTAGTAATTAAGATAATTATTTAATAGGAGATAGGCGGGAAAAAAATAGTGAGAATGATTGTGATGCTGATACGTGATACCCCCATTTACCATTTTATTAGAATAGTAAGATAAGATAAAATATGATTTTAAATGCAAATGTTTCACACAACGAAAAACTAAAAAAGCTGCTATTTTTCAGTCGATGACACGTGTTATAAAAGGATATAATTGTGTTCATACATTAAAGGCAATATGCATATATTTAATGTTATCTAGTAGTGCATGGGATTCAAATGACCGGTCAAGTCATTAATATGTTGATGATGATATAAGAGTTAGAAATGAATTAATTTGAAGGTTTGAGTTAGAATTCATTAAAACATATGTTATTTTAAAATTATTTACAAAACGCTTTATAAACATCTATATTGTTCTGTACCAAAAGCGTAAAATAAAAATAAATCGTCAAACTTTAAATCGAATTTTATGAATGTAATTTAGTGATAAATATTGTTATGCCACATTCGAACTATTGTCGATGACAAAGTAATTACTTGAATTTGTGTGGTCGATAAGTGATAAAACAAAATTTTTAGAGAGGATTTGTCTATGTTGATGAAAATATGAGTATTTTATTGACACTAAGAGTTTACAGGGATGCAACAAATAAATTCAGTGTGTGATGAATTTTATTAATTCAAAAACAAATAGGAAAGGAATTATTATTGATGGATTTGTTTTTATTTGGGAAAAATATCTATCACATCAACCACTTACATCAAGAATTGAGAAAGGAATCCATCACATCAAACACTAGTGCATCTAAAATGGTAAGGGTCCCTGACACATCTATATAAATTTACCAACTCCTTCTACATTACGTATAGGTTTATACGTGGCCGTACATAGTCCAGTACACTGAAAACAAAAAAAAATTCAAGAGGACTGTCAAAGAGTCATACGTCTGATATAGCCTCATACGACCCCTCATATACGACATATATAAGGTTATACGACGCGGATAACAAATTTTGACACTAACTACGAGTAAATTCAAGGGGCTGACAGGGAGGTTATACGACCCGTATAAGGCTATACGACCCCCCTCCCCACACACACGACGCGTATGAGGCTATACAACACATATAGAAATTTAAGATGTTAATTTATAATTTTGAGGTGTCTATATAACTACACCCAATTTTAAACAGGTAACATCAAATCTGTATTTAAATTTTATTTTGAGTCATAATGGTTGGTTTTATGAGTCTCAGTCTCAAGTTTGTGTATATGTGTGCGTGTGTATGAATTGAGTAACTATATATGAAGAAATCATGTCAAGCACATAGTAGTATTTCAATTTCATATCAGAAATCACTAAACGATTGAATGGAAGATTAAATTCATACCTTGATGCTTATGAGCAGTCAAAGATCACTTTTTTATGTTCTTCTCCCTTTAGACCTTGCTTGTTGAAGAGGTTTAGAGATTTTGATGAGAGCTAAGAACCAAAGGTATACTATATAGTTATTACACGACGGTGTGTTGGTGAGCGGTACTACGTGTTACAATATACAAGTGTCTTACTAACACATGTCTGTATATTTGTACTAATTTTCAACACATGCATTAAATCCATATCTTCATATAAGATATTGAATTCTTAATTTAGCAACAAAGGTTAAAAATATCCACCTTTATGAGGTGTAGTTAAAAAGTAAAAGGTATTTGGTTATTATAATTTTATAATGAAGTAAATCATACAAATATTATACTAACTTTTAAAAGTAAAGATTGATGTGTCACATAACAAAGGTGAAAAATATCTATCTTGATGAGCGGCGGTAAAAAGTAAAATATATTGGTTATTATATTTGTATACTAAAGTAAATCATATAAATATTAAACCTTAAAATGTTACTCTTATTCGGCTTTGTTTATTATTTTCAAAATAATAATAATTATGTAAATTGACATGCTATAAAACTTTGTAACTATGATGTAGTTCATAGTTAAATTTCAATAACCACCATTTGAATAGTAAACTCATAAACCACTAAATCTAGTCTTAAATTTAAATCCAGGTTAAAATTTACGCTATTTGTTTATAATGGGGCTTGAGCCTTCACAATTTGATATATATGGACACTACAACATCTTGGTACTATTAAATTACATATCATTTAATTAACTTAGTCTAACATTCCCCCGCAAGTTGAGGGCGGGGAACGACCTGCAACTTGGACTGTAGCGATAGAAATTTTTGTGAGGGCAGAGGCTTGGTGAAGACATCAGCAATCTGATCACTTGTGGCAATGAACTGGACATTTAGTTGACGTTGAAGGACTTGTTCACAGACAAAATGAAAATCCACTTCCACATGTTTTGTACGAGCATGAAAGACTGGATTTGCTGAAAGATAGGTGGCTCCTAAGTTGTCACACAAAGAGTCGGTGATGATTTTGTGACAATACCCAGTTCATGAAGGAGAGCTTTCAACCAAATTAATTTCGCTACGGTATCAGCAAGGGCTTTGTATTCCGATTCAGTTGAGGATCTTGAAACTGTGCGTTGTTTATGAGCTGTCCATGAGACAAGATTAGATCCCAGGTAAATTGCAAACCCCCCCTGTGGATCGACGATCCATCGGACAGCCAGCCCAATCGGAGTCCGAGTAAGCCACAACTGAAGGAGCAGAATTAGGCTGCTAGTCGACATCGGTAAAAGCTTGTAGAGAGCAGCTGGAGTTGCGACGTAGTAGAAGGCCCAAGTTAGTAGTACCCTTCATATATTGCAAGATGCATTTGGCAGCAATCCAATGATTTTCAGTGGGAGCATGCATAAACTGACACACCCTGTTTACAGCAAAGGCAATATCCGGACAAGATAAAGTAGCATATTGAAGTGACCCAACAACTTGACGATACCTTGTGGGATCGGAAAGCAGGGGGCTATCATCCGTGGTTAAAACCTTAGAGGTGCTCATTGGTGAACAAACAGGATTGCAATCAAACAGACCCGATCGTTTGAGAATGTCCAGTATGTATTTTCGTTGGGACAAGACAATATTAAGACCATGATGAACAACCTCGATGTCCAGAAAATATAGAAGCTGACCCATGTCTTTTACTGGAAAAGTGGAGCTTAAACTATGAACAAGATGATTAATAGCCTGGTCATCATTGCCCGTAACGATGATATCATCAACGTAGACGAGAACGTAAACAAGAGTACCACCGGATTTGAGAATAAACAGGGATGGATCAGTTTTTGATCCGCAAAAGCCTAATTGTTTAAGTGTAGTAGAGAAACGGTTGAACCATGCTCGAGGAGCCTGCTTAAGGCCGTACAGGGATTTGTGTAAAAGACACACATGATTTGGTTTGTCTGGGTCCACAAAACCGGGAGGCTATTTCATGTAAACAGTTTCCTTTAGATCCCCGTGTAGAAAAGCGTTTTACACATCCAGCTGACGCAGTGACCACTTATTGGTTACGGCAAGAGACAATAGCACTCTGATAGTGGTGGATTATCGACCGGGCTAAAAGTCTCATGATAATCAACGCCAGGTTGTTGATGAAACCCTTTGGCAACAAGGCGAGCTTTGTGTCTGGTAACCTTGCCTTGGGAATCCTGCTTTAACCTGTACACCCACTTACAATCAACAAGGTTAGTGAATAGAACATAAGGAACTAACGATCATGTGCCATTCTTATGGAGCGTGTCAAACTCCTCAGTCATGGCACGACGCCACTTCAGAGATTTGTTGGCGACGGTAAAGGAGGTGGGTTCTGTAGGTGAGTTTGAAGACGTGGTGGTTGTGTAGGCTGATGGGTCATATGGGACATTGCGTTTGGGATTATGGCGTAGATTGGGTGGTTGAGGTCGCGGTGGAGGTGGTGGTGGGGAAGGTGGTGGTGTGGGGGGTGGGGTGAGGTTGCAGTAGATGATGGCGGATGTTCAGTGGGAAAGGTAGGAGGGGTGGTGGGTTCGGGTGGAGGGTTGACAGGAGGGTTGTCTGAAAAAATTTATGGTAATGGATTAGGAAAAATAGAGATGATGGTGGGGGAGGTGGTGGTGTTGGGGGGTGGGGTGAGGTTGCAGTAGATGATGGTGGATGTTCAGTGGGAGAGGTAGGAGGGGTGGTCGGTTGGGTGGAGGGTTGTTTGAAAAAATTTGTGGTAATGGATTAGGAAAACAGAGACATAGAATGGGATGTTGGGGCTGGTGGAGGAGGTGAGCGAAAGGGGAAGACATGCTGATTGAAACGAACGTGACGTGCTATGTAGATTCGCTCAGTGATTGGGTCAAAACAACGATATCCATGATGAACAGGGTTGTACCCAAGAAAGATGCATGCGGTAACCTGAAATCCATTTTGTGACGATTATATGGGCGAAGATATGGAAAACACTGACAACCAAAAACCCGAAGGAATGAATAATCAGGTTTACGTTTGAATATATGTTGAAAAGGTGATTTATTTGAGGAGATTCGAGAAGGTAAGCGGTTTATGAGATAAACAGATGTTTCAAAAGCAAAGTGCCAAAATCGTTGTGGAAGATTTGAGTGAGCAAGAAGAGTAAGGTCGGTTTCCACAACATGGCGATGACGACGCTCAACAATGCCATTTTGCTCACTTGTATGAGGACAAGATCTTCGATGAATTATGCCAAGGGAGGCAAAGAAAGATGCTAGGTTTCGAAACTCACCTCCCCAATCAGTTTGGACACTTTTTAATTTTGTGTTAAATTGTCTCTCTACCATATTAACAAAGTTTTTAAAGTTGGAGTAAACATCAGATTTTTGTGCTAATGGGTAGAACCACATATAACGAGAATGGTGGTCAACACACAACATAAAAAAACACCCATCAAGAGAAACAATAGAGGAGGGCCCCCAAACATCACTATAAATTAAATTCAAAACATTGTTATTTTGAAAATTAGAATATGATAAAGAAAGTTTAGATGATTTTCCTAACTGGCAGGAAGTACATAGGGAAGAAGACAATTTTGTAGAAACAAGTAAAGAACAATTTGAAACAATAATGTTGAAAACTCGTTGATGTGGATGTCCAAGACGTTGATGCCAGATAGTTGAGGATGCTTTAGTAGCAGTGAAAACAACTTTAGGAATAGACTTGAGGTGAGGAAGCCGGATTGAGTAAAGACCTTGTTACTTGGACCCGTGAGGAGGATAGTGTGTGTAGACTTGTCCTTCAAAACAAAAAACGAGGAGTGAAATTCAAAGAAAACATTATTATCATAACAGAATTTTTGAACAGATAACAAGTTCTTTTGAAGTTCAGGAACATGAAGTATGTTATAGAGATTAAAGGTTTTATTTGGTGAGATAATGGTAGAGGAACCGATATGAAAAATAGGAAGAGGCTTACCGTCACCAACGTGAAGGGAGTCCGTACCTGGATAGACTTCGGAGGTGTCAAGGCTAGATAAGTCAGGACTAGCATGGCTGTTAGCATCTGTGTCAGGAAACCAGGTAGCCCCTGATGTTGAACCAACATCCGAAAAACCTGCAAAATTTGCTTGAGGAGGCAGTCGTGTAAAGGAGATAGGCTGATTCGGGCATTGAGACGGGAGATGACCAATACCACACCGATTACAGTGGTCATATACCGTGTTTTGAGTAGATGCCCATGAAAATTGTCTTGTAGAACTAGCATAGTCCCTAGAACTCCCATTCTGATCACGTCCACGGTTTTTGGGAGTGGCACGAGAATTACCTCGCGAGCCACCACGACGACCACCCCGGTTAGTATTGAATGAACGGGGGCAAAGAAAGCTTGAGGATGAGGATTGGCAGCAGCAACAAGACTTAATTGATATCCTAATTGAGTTGCTAACAGATGCAAATTGGCAAGTTGAGATTGAATAGCAAGCGGATTAGAAGTCGGGTTTCTAGCAGTAGCAATAAAGGCTTGCGGTAATGCATCGGTGGGAGTAGGGTTCGTTTTGTGGAGCATAAAGTCATGGTCAGTTAGTATGCCATGTAACTCATGGAAGGTAATTGGTGGGGAGCGAGCCAAGAGATTGGCTTTGAGGCCGTCGTATTTTGTCCGAAGTCCAGAGATGGCTAGCATAACGAGGTCCTTATCCTTCATTGGTTCACCAATATTGGCAAGAGCGGTTGCATATTCTTGGGCTCGGCTTAGGTAGTCAACCGGTTTTTCATCACCCTTCATTGTTATCTTGAGAAGTTGAGTTTTCAGCATGTACTCATGGGAAGCTGTGTGTGGTGCATAGGCACGTTCCAAGGACAACCAAACATCCTTGGATGTATGGCCTTAAATGTGTTGAAAAGAGGCTTCCGAAACAGTGGAGACAATAAGCATACAGACATGTGCATCATTGGCTATCCATCGTGCATAATTAGGGTTCTTAGTGGTTGCTTCTTCGATTTGAATAGTGGCTGCTGGGCAGGGAATGCTGCCATCCACATAACCGAACAGAAGGTTTGAGACAAGAAAAGGTTGGATCATCGCCTTCCAATACCCGTAGTTAGTGGGGGATAAGGTGAAGGCGAATTTATAAGAATTGTGAGATGTTTTCTCCTGGGTAATAAAGAGAGCAATAGTGGCCATGGTAGTTTGTAGATGGCTGGAGGTAGAAGAAGCTGCAATTGGCCGGAAAAAGAAAAAAAAAGAAGGCTGTTAGTAGAATGGTGGCAGTTAGGGTTTGAGAATTTTGGCTCTTGATACCATATAGAATCGTATGATAGAATGATAATTGTTATTGATTGATGATTTTAATTATGATTACAATGATGTCTATATAAAGAGATAAATATTACAATTAAATACCCTCTAATATAAAACATATGAAATTCACATATTAACTTAGTCTAACATCTAGTCTTAAATTTAAATCCAGGCTAACATTTACGCTATTTGTTTATAATGGGGCTGGAGCCTTCACAATTTGATATATATGGACACTACAACATCTTGGTACTATTAAACTACATATCATTTAATTAATTTTTATAATTGTTTTAATATTTTCTAAATCTTCATCAACTATGTAATATTTGTTTTGTCATAATAGACGGGTTTATAGCCTATTATATAGACACACACGTGTATTTATGGTTGAATTCAATGAAAACCCAAACCCAATAAATCAAAGTATGATTTCGTCCTCTTTTCCTAGGTTTCAATTTCCAACTCATGTTCATGTTTAATATTCATTTTTTAACGGCAAATATATCATGCTTCAGAGAATAGATGTTATTTTAATCGGACTCATCTATCCGTATACCAGTTGGGGCCACACTTCCAACCCCATCAGAAGAAAACTCATTGTTGAGAAAACCTCTCAACTCAATACTGAGCATAGGTACCTCATATTAACTAGTTAATTTAATATTTTCTATTATGTTCATGTTTTGGACTCCTTTTCATGTTTTTGTTCTTTTTTTGGACTCATGCTCATGTATTTCATTTTTTTAATCATCCCATTATTTTTGTTCATACTCTTTTCGGTACTTAACAATAGTTCAGGATGTAACATGCATGATAACGTTTTAGTTTAGGACAAATAGTGGTCATGTCTTTTAAATTTTACTTAACAAGTTAAGAATGATTTGTATTTATGCTCCAACTTGATGATGGGTGTTAAATTTAGTTATTAAGGTTTTATTTTCGAGGTTTATTAATAATTGGCTTGCAGGTCCAAGTTAGGTTTCTTGATGGTTTTTAATTTCTTTCCTATATACAGAAGGCCTCTGTCTGTTGTATAACTAATATTCTAGTTAATATTAATTATAATTTAATTAAGAAAAAGTTTTAATGAAACACATCACTCTTTTTGAACTTTTTGTTTATTACCACCAAAAGCAAGATTTTAAAAAGTGTGAGACCACTAAGACATTTAGTCCTCGAAAGCAATGTGGTCCAACATGAGGCATGGGGTTCACGTACCCAATTAAGACCCTATGGACAACCAAAAGTTGTATATCTCTCGCCTCTTTTACATATCAAGTCTCTTATCTAGCAAACCACTCATAATATCTTTGATCCTTTTGGTTTTTTTAACATATCATCCACCATAGACCCCAAATTTTGACTTCATTGTACATGGAAGCATCACCTCAAGCATCACACACGGGGCTGAAGATTGTATCCTAAAGTTATGCGAGGTGGGAGCTTCATGTACACAAGATGTTGCCTCTGTTTAACCAAATAAGCTTTATGTATAACTAAAAGTCGTATCTCTCATCTTTTTACCTAACATATATTTTTTATCAAATAAACCATTTATAACCTTTATATCATCTTAGTTGTTTTTACATATTAGTCTCCGCCCTAAGTTTAATCAAATTTGACCTATATGTACATGAAGATTCAAGCATCGCACAATCCATGTTGCATAAATTCAGTGCACTGATGGTGTGAATATCATACACCAAATTCAAATAATAGATCAACAAGAAAAATGTAAAACACTTGAAATTAAACTTGGATAATATGAGAGTCGTGAAGATCACTTTTAGATCGAAATTATTCGGTGATTCACCCGAATAAATCAATCGGATACAGCTTAGACGAGATCATGAATTAGTATGTTGTGTTGTGTGAATTTTCGTGAACTAGAAGAAGAAGAATTCGAGAGAAAAAAGTGACCAACATTCATAATCTAATTTGATTTTGAGGGAGAAAAACGGGAAAACTGCTATTTGGGAATTTAATCAATTTTATTTTTATTTTAAATAACCATTAAAAATACTAATTTCCCACTTAAATTAATTTCACATGTGAAATTCTGAAAAATTGATTCGAAATACATTTTTTAATAAAAACATTTTACCAAAATAAAAAATTTCCAAGCTCCTAGCCAGGGTCTGCCACCCCTTGGACCCCGCTACTAGGGATGTTGTCTTCGGACCCCGCCAAGGGGCGTTGCCCCCTTGGAACCCCTATTACTTAGGCATGTCGCCCCTAAGAAGGTTTTTAATATCATAATAGACTTATACAAACGTGCACTCAGCATCTCGTAATTTGTTTGATGGATATCATGATCGTATTTGTCATTACTCAATCCAATTACACTAAAATATCTATTGTCGCATATCAGAGTTTTAATCTCCCTTGAATTTCATTGTATCTTTGAAAACTTTAAAATGTATCGTTGTATGAAAAATCATCTACATACAAGCTCCTCTAAAGGCAAATGTTATACTTCATGATACACACCATGATAATTTATTAGTTCACACACAAACGTAACAACATCAAGTGGCATGCTAGTTTTATTATCACTCTTAACCTTAATGCATATATTTGGTTTTTGTTTTTTATTTTACCATGATAAATGGTTCTAGAAATCAAGGAATTATTAATTATGGAGTGCTGTAAACATTTGTGCTTATGTAAATAACACCTTAATTAAAGCCTTGTATATGATTGATAAAGAAGCAAAAATAAGAGGAATTAAAAGTTAAGCCTGTTAATGAAAAATACATAAATTAGTCTGGCAAAGGATTTGAAGATGTATCTCGAGGCTATATACTAGAACAAAAATATTGAGTATAACGGACCATTTAAAATCATACACATGTCCTTTAAGAAACTATCGTTTTTTTTTCTTCAAAATCATAACACGGGGTGCCCCTCCTCCACCGTTGAGGAGCTAAAATATTTTACACTTTTTTTCTTTTAGGAAATTACAATAATTTAAAGTTCAGAAAGTAAAAAAAAACACGAGTAAGATTCTGCGTGGTCGGGCGGCCACGCCTTGTCTGGATGGGACATTTTGAAAAATATTATTTCGAAGGGGTGGTAAAATTTAACCCATGTATCTAACGGGTCGATATCGTTTATGTTTTCTAGCAAATAAGAAAAGGCATTTTGAGGAAATTTTCATATATTACTATAAAGTCCTAGTAGTTTAAACTTTGGAGATCAAAACCGTAACCAATCATAACACATAGACTATTATGTAAATAACTCCATAAGTTATTAAAACTCTGTGTTTTACTTAGATTGATGAAATCTTTAATATTAAGTTCATAGATGCATTGCTTCTTTTATTGTATGTGGTATCCATAATTATAAAAACTGCATGTTCTAATGCATGTTTGATGCATAATCATCCTTTATGCTTGAGAACTGTCTGTATGCCAATGTTTATCAAGGGCATTTGTAGGTTGTAAAATTGTTGGATTGAAGATTAACCCTGTATGTAATCTTTTTGAATAATTATTCATTAAGGATTTAAAATTTTTTGATACTGTTATTTGATGCTTTTTTTTGGGTGACTCAAGGGACCACCAATACCTTGCTAAAAAATGTATCGCATCTTGAAGAGGTTGTGATAGGAAACCAGTGGAAATGAGATTTGAACCTGAGACCTCTGTATGAATCATTATAACTTTCTTTTCATTTTTCTCTAGTTACTTGAGCGTTAAGTAATTAGCGAAACAAACATGACTAGATTTTCCATTGTTTTAGGAGTTTGACAAGTAAAGTTTCAATTTTTACTTAAGTAATAATATTAATTGTGTTCAAAATTGAGTGGTGCTGCTTGAATTTGTTAAAAAACAACAGAAAGCTGACATGGCAGCTTGCTTGGACTTTTTCCACTACTGAATTGCTGATGTGGATAATGAGTTGGATTTGAATTGAAAACATAGTGAATGCAGTGTTGTAGTCATTGACTTGACTTTCAAGCAACTCAGAGGCTATCGATGGAATTAGGGTTGTTAAAACCGCTCGACGCTCGACGTTTGCTCAATGTTCGTTCGGAATTTCTTTGAAAAATGTTCGTTCGAATTTTTGTTCGGTTGTAAATGAGCCAAGCACGACCAAAGGTCCGCTTGGTTCGGTTCGGCTCGAATTAATATGCATATATAATTTATACATGACGCTCTACTAGATTTGATCCATTATATACAAATATATTATTATATTTATGCATACTTGATCAATCAACTCAATAAAAAATTCTACATTAAACATAAAAGTGGAATCTCATACCGTTAAGAGATATTTTTTCGATCATCTCCCACTCTTACCATAATCGTTCTCTACAATATGCTCTCTCTCTTATCACCTACAACCTTAGCCTTATCGTCAACCATAACGTATTGTAATCTATAAAATATTATGTAATGAAATGTGACTGATTTTTAAGTCATTAAATCTTATTCGCTTCAGTATAAATCGTATGACACACAAGATAGTTGGGTTGTATAAATTGTTCGCCGTTTGTTTGCGCTCGCGCGACGCTTGCTCAAAAATTTAACGCTCGAAAAATACTCGATCGATTTTCCACTCGGTTATAAACGAGCTGATCGGCTTGGTTCAGTTTGGAAACGAGCCAAACACGAGCAAAGGTCCGCTCGGTTCGGCTCGGCTTGTGAACAGCCCTAGATAGAATGGCACATGCAAGTTTTCAAGATTGTTGCTTTTTGCCTTTCATGATAACCCTACAAGTCACAAGCGCATACTTAACTGTACACTCACGTACTAACTTATGTTAATTCATAGACGCTCAGATGCTACTAATAGCTATGCTATGAGTGGTATGATACTTGGTACATTTTTTTGTTTTATTGATTCATAGACGGTTTCCTGTTTTTATGTTGTAAAACTAGCAAATTTAACCTGTTTACTTGAAATAGGTCGATTTTGCTTACATTTGATCTCTAACGGGTCAAATGGTCGAATTTAAAAAGCATCCCTAAAATGGAATGGGTCAAAAGGTTTAAAAAGGGACAAAGTGTTATTCAAGTGTTTTAACCTTTTAAATTGAGTTTAGTTAAACAAATTAGATATTACGGTAATGATATAGTTTTACAATTATATTGATATGTTATCATTCATAAAATAAACTTATGGCTAAATGTTGGCTTCTTGTCGAGTCAACCCATTTTGGCCTATTACCCAACTGGTTCATTTTCCACCTCTATTGCTTGTTTTGAGACACTAGTAATTGAGATTTTTGGTTTTTGAGTCGAATGTTGTATGTCGAGCTAACTGTTGAGCCAGAGGGGCCGAGGGGTTGTCGCGATATCTCATGTAACGGAGAGTGTAACATCCGCTTATTTTCAAGACTTAAAACTAAACCCGAATTCGTTTGAGTCTATTATAGAAATCAAACTCACTAGTTAGCAACTTAATTTATTTTATATCTTTCAAATACAATAATTATATCATTTATTCAAAATCTATTTATTAAATTATTTAGCATTTTTGTAAAAAAATTGATATTAAAATCTATATAAAACTATAAAGATTGTTTGTTATTTATGACTTCTAATTATAATATAAAATTAAATTGTAAAGTTTTTATAAATATTAAAAGGTTCATAAAGATTTTTCTAAAAAAATTGATTAGTTAATTAAATATGATTTTACAAACTTTGGGGATTATTTGCAAATGTAGAAACTTTAAATTCTGAAGTTTGTACATAAAATGATGAATACTAAACCACCGGGACCTAAAACTGCCAAATTTAAAAAAATCAATGTGAGTTCCCCTTTTTCCCCGTCGTCGCCGGCCAAAGAAATCCGGCCATGTTCCAGTGAGCTCCGGTGAACCGAAACCCTTCGAAATCGTCTACGAACCATTTTCCGAACTTGTTTGTGTGCTTATTATGTCCTTAAATGCATGTATTTGGCGTGATTAAAGCATCGGTTACAACTCGAATCATCGTGTAACCGGCGATCTTAATCATAGACCGTTCAGGTACTAACAAACAATAACAATCAAATTAATCGACATACATGATCTTTTACTGCAACAAAACTTCTACACAATCCAATTTCATCTAAAAACAACCAAACAGCTCAAACAAGTTCGATCTTCATCATGACCTGCAACCGAGTCAAACCCCACCTTCTACACACTTGGAATCGCAATTGACCGGGGCTTTCGATCAACGTCTCTCGTGGAAGCTCCCTGTGCAATTAATTGAGTTATTACCACAAATTGCAATCGAACCTAGTCGCGACATAGCCGCAGATGTTCTTCACTTGTTCTTCGTTGTCAAAACTTCAAACCGGGTAATTTCACAAACATATTCAATCGATTTCCCATGGGGAACAAAAGCCCCATGTTTAATCCGAGTATCGAAATCGATTTCATGTTCAATTGGATTGAAATCAAAACTAGGGTTCTTAAGGATTTGGGGATATCTAATTAACCATGCTTTTAAGAATTAAAACGTAAATTCTAACACGGCTGAGAGCCTTGGTTAACTGGTTAAGTCACTGCATATGCAACATGAGGTCCTGGGTTCGAACCGGGCTACCCCATGTATATTTTTAAGGCTTTCCAGCCATAATTAGTTTATAGAAATTTTTCTAAATATAAAAAAAGAATTTTATAAACTCCAAATATTATTTTAAGGACACCAAATATTTTTGTAATTTTCTTAAAAATTAAATAGTAAATATCTTTGTGATAAATAATTCAAAAGTTGTTTTTGGATTATTCTCTATAAATAAAAAAAGGAATTTTGAACAATAAAATTTATAAATTATACTTGGTCCAAACGCTTTCTTTAAATATTCATCGTTTAAATCACGTTATTTTAAATAAAGATTATTTGAAACATTATAATCAATATGTTAAATGAATAATTATGTAAATAGTTATTTAATAATCATTTAAATAATTAGTTATTCATCTTTTCATTTAACCATGTTATATATAATAATTCATTAATTTAGTCCTTAAACTTTTATTTAAATTATAAAACTTATAAAACAATAGAAGTTTCTATTATTGATTATCATTGTTTTAAGGCATTAGAAAGATTATTTAAAACGATTAAAGTAACTTTAAATAATTCTATATTATTTTGCAAGCTATATAAATAAGTATTCAATAAATCATCTTCATCAAATTTTAAATAATGATTTCTACATTAATTATATCTTTCACACATTATATTTAATCTTTACTAATTCAATAAATTAAATTATTGAATCTTACATTATCATTTTTAGTCTTAACTGATTTATACCATCTTGATTAAACCAAAACGTAAACGATTTATTATTTTATTTAATTATTTAAACCCCAAAATTTCAATTGAAACCCTAGTTCACATCTAATCGTTAATCTTATTATTGAACCTCATTTTGGAATCAATACGTTTAGGTAACTTGTAAAAGAAATCGTTGGAGCCTCGTTTAATCTCTTATCATCATTCTTATACTTATTTTCCATGTGAGTATTTCTATACTCTTTTTATATTTTTACACTTTTGGGGTAAAACATGTTACATTATAAACTGTGCACTTGTAAACACGTTTGATTCTTGTAAACTTATGGCATTTCACCTGTATGTTGTGGTTAGTTGAACTTTGTAGCTACCATGTAATGTCAAATATATGTACAATCATTAACTATTGCTAGCCTGGTGACGTCATATATCTATGGGGCTGACAAGCCTGCTGGTTGATCCAAGTACATTTAGCTTATCGTATATACTTGTAAACGTTTGAGACTTGTAAAACTTTGTCAAGGTTTGATTGTGCATTCTGTCTTACATTCCTAGTTATTTTGTTCTCTAACTTACAACATGAATTTCCATCTTTTATATACTTATGTATTGAAAACTATGGAAATCTCACCAACTTTATAGTTGACCCTTTATTTTTAACATGTTTCAGGTTTCCTACTTGAAGATCTTCTTGTGCTCATATAGGACTTGGACCTAGACTAATTGAAAGACTTATGTTATTGGTTGTATCTTGATTGTTATGTTATTATTTTATTTGTCTTGTAATGTTTAATGAATAATGAAATTTAATATTATTTCAATTTAATTAATTCCATGTGGTATGAGCAATCGTCTCCCATTCGTCCACCTCGATGATTCCGCCGTCGGTCGGGGTGTGATAGATTGGTATCAGAGCCATGGTTATAGGGATTTAGGTTATTAGAAATGGAATGACCTAGACTATAATTAAGTACCCTTACACATGAGTCCTCTCATGTATTTTATATGCTTAGATAGGATCTTATGTGCTTATGTGTTTATACTTGATTATGTGATTATATGCCTTATGTGTTTATGTTTATACCTTGAATCTTATCAATGCACACACAAACCTTGAATCATATTCTAAGGCATTATATTCCCAAATCAAATGGTTTTCAAAATGTGCTTTGAATCTTTATTCGTGGTTTTCAAGTCTCGTCAAAGTCTAAGTCCTATAACTTGAAACATGTAATGCTGGAAGAGTGGGATGCCTGTATCACGAGGTGTGTGTCTAGGTAAGGTATTCATATAAATCCAAATCAACCGATGGATCTGTTTACCTTACCTGGGAACCCTTGGGGTGAGTGTCCGCTTATAGGTACGCATGTCTTCATTAAGGTTGTAGTTGACCTAATACTCTATTAAGTCAACGTAATGCTTTTGTTTGTAAACCAAACGTTACACTCGAATAATTTTGTTATTTTGACTCTTTTCTTCATTCATTTTGTTCCCTTGAAATTTAAACTCGTTATCCCATTTTTCTTAACGACCCTTAATAATCCTTCTGAATGTCTTCCCCTCAAAACCGAACTTATGTTGAAAACCTATTACAATGATGCTTTTATTCTAAATTGAATCATTAATCATAACAAACACGATTCTCGTATCAAATTTAAGCTAATGAAACTTTGAAAACCTCAAAGACATAATTAAACAACAATCGATCATCCTGAAACCATGTAAAAGTTGTTTTATTGAAAAGCCCTTATGAATTCCTTATCTCATTCAAAAGCATCTTGAACTTATCTCCAAGCCTCATATCACACTAATACTTAGTGTTTCATTCATGATAAAACTTTTCTAACTGTCTTGAACCGTTTAAAATACAAACGTTTACCAATTAAACATTTTAGATTAATAATCTTGTACCCTTTGTCAAGGGACACATAAAATCAAGAACTATGAAACTTAACAAACTTAAGCATATCAACACATCATACTTAAACTCATTGAATTTAAATTTTCTAAGTGTCACTTGCAAACGTGACAAAATCCAAGTCTCCTCGTATCCTTGAAATTAGTCTGCTTGTGATAAATTTCAGGATGAAATTTCTTAAAGTAGGGGAGACTGTAACATCCGCCCATTTTCAAGACTTAAACCTAAATCCAAATTCGTTTGAGTCTATTTTATAAATCAAACTCACTAGTTAGCAACTTAATTTGTTTTATATCTTTTAAATACAATAATTATATCATTTATTCAAAATCTATTTATTAAATTATTTAGCATTTTTGTAAAAAAAATTTGATTTTAAAATCTATATAAAATTATAAAGATTGTTTTTTATTTATGATTTCTAATTATAATATAAATTTAAATTGTAAAGTTTTTATAAATATTAAAAGGTTCATAAAAAAATTTCTATAAAAATTTGATTAGTTAATTAAATATGATTTTACAAACTTTGGGGTTTATTTTGCAAATGTAGAAACTTTAAATTGAGAAGTTTGTACATAAATGTAACACCCGGTTATTTTAGAAAGACAAGACATGAAGAATAAATGAAAGAAAAGCAATAAGTCCAAGTGGAGGGACTAAAAGTGTCAAAAGGATAAATCTTTGAAAAGTTGGTGTAAAGGTGGGCATGCCCGCACTCACTTCACATCACCATTTCTTCGGTTTTAGAGAGAGAGCAGGGGAAACTCTCGGCTGAAGAAAAAGAAGAAGAAGAGAAGTCGAATTCAATGTAAGAATTCGTGGTTTTTAAATGTTTATGACGGGTTTTATCCCGGTTATATGCATATGTGCTTATGTGTTTGTGTATGTGCTCGGGTGTGTGTGTGTGTTTGGTGTTGTTTTTAGGTGTTTGAACTCATTGCAAGCGGGTTAGAAAGGAAGAAATACTCAAGTTGCACCAGGTGAGTTCTAGACCCCGGTTTTTACTTGTTTTAAACTATCTTTGGGGCTGAAAATGTATTAAAATGATTTTAAAAGCTTATGTATGTTTACCCGTATGTAATGTGCATGATTGGATGTTGATTCTTGAATGCTTATAGGTTGTTCATATTTAGAATAGCCACATTAAGCTTAGAACAGATGAGTTCGATGATTGGATTTGAAAACATACTGGAAACATATTACACAGAAGGTCCATGCGCATAGATAAGGCTCATGCGCCTGAAAATGCCTTAAAAAGATTTAAGTGTAATCCATGCGCCTAAACAGTAGCCCATGCGCCTAAGATTACCTTAGAAATGTTTAAGTACAGCCCATGCGCTGAACAGTGATCCATACGCCTAGAAATGTTAGCCGGACGACTGTGTAGGGCCATGCGTCCCAATAGTGCCCATGTGCTCAAGTGGCTCATGCGCCTAAGTGTCCATGCGTCCAAATAACTCATGCGCCTAAGTGTTCATACGCACGAATAGTGCCCATGCGCCTTAATAGTTCATGCCCCTAAGTGATAAAATGATTGTGTTGGTTGATGCGCCTACATAGTGATGAAATACCCAAACAGGGCTCATGCGCCCAAATAGTGCCCATGCGCCTAAGCACTTAGAAATTTTTATAGAATTTTCTAGGAGTCTGTGCTTTAGGGTTTTTGACCAAGGTTGACTAGGGCTTAATTATGATGATATTTCATGCATAGTTATGATTGTTTCTTATTATTGTTATTGCTATTATTATTACTTATAGTATGTGACTTTACGTGGTATGTTATTATCGTAACATAAAGTATATCGTAATAATAAGTGAAAGAGCAATAAAGAAAAGAAGAGGAACATTAATGAAAATGTTAAAAAGTCTTGCAAGCTTACAGGAGGTGCACGACCATGTTGTCGTTAGCTCAACTGTGCTGCGGGTTAGCTACCCTATTATGCACACAGGGCCGATCAATTGAGATTGACAGGACCTTTTATAGCGTGCCCTGGGTGATTAGGTTGGCCTTGTACACAGTACACAGAACCCTTTCGAGGGATACAGTTGACCCTTTCGAGGGATATAGTTGACCCTTTCGAGGGATATAGTTGACCCTTTCGAGGGATATAGTTGACCCTTTCGAGGGATATAGATGGCCCATCACCTGTTTTCCATCGCGCATATAGTTAGGGTATTGCTCACTAGTCCATACAGAAAGTAAAAATAAAGATAAAAGTTTACAGAACAGACAAGGCATACAGAAAAGAGAACGAACAATATTTGTTCGTACAATTAATGCGTGCTCGCATATACAGTACAGAGTTGTATTTTACAGAAAAGAGTATTTTCTTATACAAAATATAGAAAATATTTATTACTTTTAAAACTAGAACTCACTTAGCAATGCTGACTTTTATACATTTTCAGTTGGTAGGTAATTATTACTGAGGATGGCACGAGGGTGAAGCTACTCGACAGGGAAATACTGACATCCATTCGTATTTTGTGTTGCTGTTGTTTTGTAATGCATTAAAACAATTCTTTTGTAAACAGATAATGATGATGTATTGCTTAACAACAGTGTTTTAAATGAAATGAATGGTTTTTGATAAATCATTTCCGCTGCTTAAAGTTTGTATAATTATAATGTGTAGTGTTTTAACTGCTGTGGTTAACCAACTGTGAGGTGCCCAGGAACGGGGCCTTACAATAAAATGAAGAATACTAAACCACAGGGACTAAAACTGCCAAATTAAAACAAATCAATGTGAGTTCCCCTTTTTCCCCGTCGCCGCCGACCAAAGAAATCTGGCCATGTTCCAACGAGCGCCGGTGAACCGAAACCCTTCGAAATCGTCTGCGAACCATTTCCGAACTTGTTTGTGTGCTTATTATGTCCTTAAATGCATGTATTTGGCGTGATTAAAGCATCGGTTACAACTCGAATCATCGTGTAACCGGCGATCTTAATCATATGACCGTTCAGGTACTAACAAGCAATAACAATCAAATTAATCGCACATACATGATCTCTTAACTGCAACTAAACTTCTACACAATCCAATTTCATCTAAAACACAACCAAACAGCTCAAACAAGTTCGATCTTCATCATGACCTGCAACCGAGTCAAACTCCACCTTCTACACACTTGGAATCGCAATTGACCGAGGGCTTTCGATCAACGTCTCTCGTGGAAGCTCCCTGTGCAATTAATTGAGTTATTACCACAAATTGCAATCGAACCTAGTCGCGACATAGCCGCAGATGTTCTTCACTTGTTCTTCGTTTGTCAAAACTTCAAACCGGGTAATTTCACAAACATATTCAATCGATTTCCCATGGGGAACAAAAGCCCCATGTTTAATCCGAGTATCGAAATCGATTTCATGTTCAATTGGATTGAAATCAAAACTAGGGTTCTTAAGGATTTGGGGATATCTAATTAACCATGCTTTTAAGAATTAAAACGTAAATTCTAACACGGCTGAGAGCCTTGGTTAACTGGTTAAGTCACTGCATATGCAACATGAGGTCCTGGGTTCGAACCCGGGCTACCCCATGTATATTTTTAAGGCTTTCCAGCCATAATTAGTTTATAGAAATTTTTCTATAAATATAAAAAAAGAATTTTATAAACTCCAAATATTATTTTAAGGACACCAAATATTTTTGTAATTTTCTTAAAAATTAAATAGTTAAATATCTTTGTGATAAATAATTCAAAAGTTGTTTTTGGATTATTCTCTATAAATAAAAAAAGGAATTTTGAACAATAAAATTTATAAATTATACTTGGTCCAAACGCTTTCTTTAAATATTCATCGTTTAAATCACGTTATTTTAAATAAAGATTATTTGAAACATTATAAATCAATATGTTAAATGAATAATTATGTAAATAGTTATTTAAATAATTATTAAATAATTAGTTATTCATCTTTTCATTTAACCATGTTATATATAAATAATTCATTAATTTAGTCCTTAAACTTTTATTTAAATTATTAAAACTTATAAAACAATAGAAGTTTCTATTATTGATTATCATTGTTTTAAGGCATTAGAAAGATTATTTAAAACGATTAAAGTAACTTTAAATAATTCTATATTATTTTGCAAGCTATATAAATAAGTATTCAATAAATCATCTTCATCAAATTTTAAATAATTGATTTCTAAATTAATTATATCTTTCACACATTATATTTAATCTTTACTAATTCAATAAATTAAATTATTGAATCTTACATTATCATTTTTAGTCTTAACTGATTTATACCATCTTGATTAAACCAAAACGTAAACGATTTATTATTTTATTTAATTATTTAACCCCAAAATTTCAATTGAAACCCTAGTTCACATCTAATCGTTAATCTTATTATTGAACCTCATTTTGGAATCAATACGTTTAGGTAACTTGTAAAAGAAATCGTTGGAGCCTCGTTTAATCTCTTATCATCATTCTTATACTTATTTTCCATGTGAGTATTTCTATACTCCTTTTTATATTTTTACACTTTTGGGGTGAAACATGTTACATTATAAACTGTGCACTTGTAAACACGTTTGATTCTTGTAAACTTATGGCATTTCACCTGTATGTTGTGGTTAGTTGAACTTTGTAGCTACCATGTAATGTCAAATATATGTACAATCATTAACTATTGCTAGTCTGGTGACGTCATAGATCTATGGGGCTGACAAGCCTGCTTGGTTGATCTAAGTACATTTAGCTTATCGTATATACTTGTAAACGTTTGAGACTTGTAAAACTTTGTCAAGGTTTGATTGTGCATTCTGTCTTACATTCCTAGTTATTTTGTTCTCTAACTTACAACATGAATTTCCATCTTTTATATACTTATGTATTGAAAACTATAGAAATCTCACCAACTTTATAGTTGACCCTTTATTTTTAACATGTTTCAGGTTTCCTACTTGAAGATCTTCTTGTGCTCATATAAGACTTGGACCTAGACTAATTGAAAGACTTATATTATTGGTTGTATCTTGATTGTTATGTTATTATTTTATTTGTCTTGTAATGTTTAATGAATAATGAAATTTAATATTATTTCAACTTAATTAGTTCCATGTGCTATGAGCAATCGTCTCCCATTCGTCCGCCTCGATGATTCTGCCGTCGGTCGGGTTGTGACAGAGAGAAAAACAGTCATTTATAATATAGGTAAGTTTCATCTAGTAACTGAAAAACTGATCATATGATTGATTATTGCACAGTTTCACATTGTAGTTAGCCCTGCTCATATTTTGCAGTACTGTTGAACACTTGAATTTTGATATTTTTCTCTCAAACATGAAATTAAGTACAGAACACAACCTGTTTTAGTAGTTGTCAAAACCCACCCGACCCGTTCAATTTTCACAAATGTTTATTCGATTTCTTTATTTTGATGGCGGTTTGCCGTTTGTGATGAACTCACGCTCGGTATCCCACACAAAGCCAGGTGGGTTGTGATTCTAGCAGTTGTTTGCAGGGCCGACCTTTCCTTTATTCAAGTGAAGCATTTTGCTTCAGGCCCCCACATTCAAGGGCCCCCAAATTTGATTTAAGGATTTGTTGTTAACATGGCTTCTGCAATTAGCGGTCTCAAGAGTAGCTGCTATGTGGATCCAAGCTAACAAAACTTCATCGTTTCTAGATAACTCAACATAAGATGTGAGAGTTGTAGCTAGAAGGGGTTATTACTTTTGCTTTTATCTTCAACCAAAATGTTTCATTTGGTTTCCGTAACCAATTGTATATAGTTTGTACTTGCTTAACATCTTACTGATCTGAATTCATATAATTAGTTGATGATAAAATCATGAGTTTACACCATGGCTGTGGTAAGATTTCAAACCACCTTATTGTACTATTGTACTGTTGATCTATTATTTTACAATGTATAATGTGGTGAAAAAGGTAATTGATAAAAGTGGATATAAAGTAAGTTGGTGTATTTGTTAAAATAATATACATTAAACGTATGTTTCGGCTAGCTTATAAGGAGGTGTTTGGATATATGCATGAAAAGAAAATATTGCATATAAGATGGGTTGAACAATGGGCCAAAATAGATAACTATTACAATCGAAACACGTAAAATATGTAGGGTACGTTGATGACAACAAATTCATAAAAACCCCATTTTTTGAGTTCGCTTATTTTTTTAGTTCGCTTGAGGCCCCTGTAAAAATCGAGCCGGCCCTGGCTGTTTGCTTGGGTGTGGCATTTGTGATCCCTTCAATATTTCTGCCATCACTTCTTATACTTACTGATCTAACACAGGGACCCATTTCCAAGAGTTCTTGACTTGTTGATTTGTTATTAGTTTTTCTAATTTTTTAGATATTCTATATAATTAGTTAAAGAAAGCATTAGGTTTTGGATCCTACAAAAAAGGAGCTAAGTGAAACATTATGTACAACTTTAATTTCAAGGAGATATGTTAAAAGGAGTCATGTCGGGTGTTGATTATTGCACAACCTTTGGCATTTTGGTTTTAGATATGCATTTATATATATGCGTACATGCATGCATGCTCCTGTAGTTTGAATAGGAAAGATGTTAGCGGGCAGTATGAGATTGGTTTTGGTAATCCTAGTCCCACACGACTATAAAACCATCGCCCCATAGGTTTCTTATAGTTTCTTACTAGTTAGATACCTATTATGAGTGGCGGAAACGGAACAAGAAATATGAACTTTTATTAGAGGGTCAAAAAAGTAAGATAGAAATGAGTCGGATCAAAGAAATCCACATAAAAGTTTTTTATATTCTTTCTTTAATTAAGTCAAAATTTACGGTAACAAATTATAGGAATAATATTATCTAGGTTGTGTCACTACGCTAAAGTCTAATGGGTTACGTATAACATAAGGATAACGATAATGGGGATGTGGGTATTTAAAAAAGAAATTAAATTTGTTTGGCATTTTATGAAAGAACAAAAATTAAAAACGAACTATTCCTCAAGGTTCTACTTTCATGTAGATATGATTGTATTCTTTCAAAAACTTTCTACTTCATATCATAGATAAGTAATTATTATTAATAAACAATTTATTTCAATAATTTTAATAACCATACAAAATTAAATGAAGAAATATATATAATAAAATATCAACAAATAAAACTAAATAAAAAATAATTAACTAAACAAAAGTAAATTATAAATTAGAAACACGAAAACAACGTGAATAAATAATTAATCAAACAAACCAAACAAAATAACTTATTAATGCGAAACTTGTAATCAGTGTCCCCTAAAAAGTTAGTGGTGCATAAAGATGATTCTATTTTCACAAATAAAAAGTACTTTTAGGTTGGTAAAATACAACTAAGGGTGGGGTGTCCTCTCAAACTTCACTAGCATCTTTCGATCTATCCGTTTATTTCATTTGCTCACTCTAACGCTGGCTTTTAATAACGTAACTTGTGACGAAATAGGTTTGGGCCCTTTAAAAATAAAGATAATGTTTATAAAAAATATTATAGTGGGTTTTGATATTGTATGACTCAATGAAATTTAAAAGATATAATACTTGATAGTTGAGTCTTAATGAAAATTTTGATGATTTGATAGGTTATTGAAAAAGCACAGTTATACAATTCACAAAACAAACGACCTTTCCTAACTTCCTTCTTCTTTGATAATTTGATCGACATCGGCTAACCCCTTTTTGATTAAAGAAATCAACTATCAAAGGCTCAACTTAGTATACCAAATGTTTTTTGATTTATTGCTTTTGTTTAAAAAATTTAATTAGGTTGTTTTTGTTTAGATTACGAAAGAACTCATTTTTTAGCTTGGTTGGGGCCTCAAAAAACGTTGAGTCAGTCCTGGCTCACTCATATCATTTTTATATTCTCTTATTCTTGCCTTCCCTAAATAATACTTTGGTTATTTAACTCCAACGTATCTAAGTAATGACATTTTTTTATTCACCTCTAGATTACTCGAATTCTCAATGCTGGATGGTTTTACAATCTCCCCCATGACTCCATGATCCTTTTCCTCCGCCTGAATAGCATAACCATGAATGTCAATTGTTTCTTGTTCTACATGGTTTGTAATTATAAAACATAATAGGTTAGACATGATACGATAAAACATAACACAATAAGTGGTAAGACGAACACGACACAATAACTACTCACATCACTTTTTTAACACAAACTTGTTTAGAAAGCGGTCACTCGATAAGATCTGTCAAGTGACATGATAAATATCACATATTTAATGAAACAAGTCAACAACAATTGTCAAAAGTTCATAAAAGTTTTAAATAATACACAATCCTTAACATGATAATCATTGACATATTTGATACAAATATCTTATTTAATAAATAACTTAGTAAAAGAAGTACATTGTAGTTCGAGAATAATTTGAACATACGGTTGGTGGTACATGGTAGTGTGGCACATATTAAAAAATCTAGATTCCTATTGAATGGTTAGGATGACATTAAGATCATTTGTGTCATTTTGTAATCTGAATTTTTTTTCTTGGGAATCAAATACCACTACCCAACCCAACCCAACCCACTCACACCAACAACCCTCACCACTATCACCCCATTGTCAGCCAAACCCACAACACCCCACTGTCTGCGTCTGTGAACAAGCAGAGAGGGTATTCTCCGATATGATTCAAGCGGTGCCCGTGAGCCGCCGTCGAAGATGTTGAAGCTGTACAGGGTCAGACCATTTCGACGTTGTGGGTCAGACCAACCGTTAGCAGTAACTCTGCTCATCCGGGTCAGTTTCGAGCCGCACTGGAAATGGTTTTCAAGTGGGTTCCGGTGGGACTACCAACAATCACTCTAGTGAGCTGTCGGTTGATAGCTCACCGACATTCTCCGTTGGTGGGTCTCTTGTGGGGCTAAATCGAATCACCGACGGGCGGAATCGGGTATGTCGATGTTTTCCGATGGGAGCTCCGCTACATATCCGGCGATTAACATGCTTCTGACTGGCAATATTTGCCACTCCAACAGGGTACTCAAGTCGGGTGACGGCCCACAACTATTTCAAGAGATCTTGAAAATGGAAATTCACTCATACCCATTTCTTTTAGATCTGATTTATTTTATGTGTCTTGTGTTTTGCTTGCTTAGTCAGTCAAAATCTTTGATGTTTTCACTTGAAATATCAACTTTAGTGGTTTCCTGCATTGTATGATTTGTTGATCTTGTAATGTTGATTTAGATATTTCGTTTTCCTTGTGGGTGTTGTTATGAAGATGTTCTTGATTGTGATCGAAGATTCGACTACAGTTCATAAAAAGTGATGTAGCATATTTTTTTAACATATGATAGTTGTGTAGCATTTGATTACTAGTTGTGCCATTAATTAATTTTAACAAAATCTATAGTATACCATTTTACATTGAAGTTACAGATTGGTTTACATTAGTTTACATTGGTTTACAATAGTTTACATTGGTTTACAGTCTGGTTTTCGTAACAATTTTGCTATACGTTACAGTAGTATAATAGTGTAACTTGATGTAACTATGTACGAGTAATACTTTTTTTATTTACATTGGTTTATATTTTAGGTTGTTTTGTTCTAGATGTAGTGCTAAGTCATTAGGACATGGTGTAATGTCATCTGGTTTACATTTAAAAAACGTTTGATTTACATTGGTTAATGATTCAGTTGTGTTTACAGATCATTTTGCATTAGTTCATATTGGTTTACATTGGTTTACGTTGATGTAATGTTGTTTGGTTGTTGTAATGATTATGCTACTTTTAGTTGGAGTGGTGTAATATCATGTATTAAAAAGTGTAACTAGAGTTTTTGTTACAACTTTGCTAAAGATTACATTAGTATAACATGATGTAATGTTGTTTGGTTGTTCGGTTGTCATAATGAGGATGTTATTGTTAGTTGGAGAGGTGTAATATCGGGTATAAAAGTTTGGTACAGTAGTGCAAGATTATATGATCAATTGTTGTTTGCAAGATAACATGGGAATTAACATTGTAATCTGATGTAACTAAGTACAGTCCGTACGATGAAGCTTTTTTTTGCAATACTATAGTAGAATTAAAGAGAAAAATATGATAAGTTTAATAATAAATTTTTATAAAAAATTACAATTTATAAAAAAGTTATAAGTGTTTAAATAAAAAGGAGGTAAAGTTTTTAAATATAAAAAAAAGATATAAGGGGATATAAGGGAGGACACTTGTTATGTGTTTGTTAAATTTGAATTTGATGGATTTGTTAAATTACATTTATGTCCTTTTCTATTAAAATAAGAGAAGAGACACTTGATATCATCTCATGCCACAAGAGTTTCATCAAGGGTCCATATTTAGTTAAAGGGTTTTTATAATAATCATGAGTTTTGAATAGAACTTAACCATATATATATATATATATATATATATATATATATAATATATATATATATATATATATATATATATATATATATATATATATATATATATATATTAATTTTAGATAATCTAAAAACATAAACAAATTAAATGGGTACGTTTATAGGTTAACATCTATTAAACATTTTTAAGACATGATAAAAATAAAGTTGACTTGTTAATAACACGAAACTTGTTACGCTCAAACAGAATACTGTTAACTTTCTATTGTGTTATCAAGTTAGTGTTAGAAATTGTTAGCCCAAATTACAAGTATGGTTTGTATGTGGTATTTAAACATTTTCGGTAGAAATTGTTAGCCCAAATTACAAGTATGGTTTGTATGTGGTATTTAAACATTTTCGGGTTCTAGCCTTCTAGGTGATCCGAAAACTTTCTAAGCTCCATATTCGGCTAGCTCGTCATTTCCTTGTAGTTCGAGAACAAAATCTTGTCCAAAGATTCCAAGCATGCTTTTCATGAGTAAGAAAAAACAAGCTCCCATAAATAGTGGTCGGAGAAGGTGAACAGGTGACGCTTCATGGTGGAGAACGTAAGAGCTTTGAGCTAGATGGTTTCAGGCTTCATAAAAAAGGATAAAAAAATGTTGGTGGGTTGAGATGTGTAGTAGGTGTGAAGAAGTAAGTTAGGGTTTGATCATGAGTCTGCTAAAGTATATAAATATATTATTATACTATCTATCATATTTGAGTAAAATATGATATTGTGTTATCTAAGTTTACATACAAAACTCTTTAAAACTACATCATTTTGTTTAAATCAACGTCAAAACTATGAAGTTTTGATAAATGGTTAATGGGCTTCAAACCGCATCCCTAAACACAATGCATTCTATATTTAAAATTTAGAATTGTATTGAAAATCCACTCCATTTGTATTGTAAATTAATGAAAGCGATTTCATTTACTAAAATATTCACATCTCGATATCAATCATCTATCAAAATTTTAGTTTATGTGTTTTGTTGAGAGTGTTCTTTATTGTTATTTATAAAACTAGACGCCGGGGTCACTTTTAATTAATATATATTGGTCATATAAATTTCACAAGTTCTTTTCCTCGTAACTTCCTATCGGCTAAATATTATATTTCTTACTATTCGTTAAATATTGGGGGTGGAGTGAATTATGGGGATGTGGTTCAAAGTCAATTTATAAAGTATATACGTGGTTTTGATGTTAATACAAATTAACAAGCACGATGCAGTTTTGAATAGTTTTGCATGTAAGTTTAGATGTGTTATATTATCACATTGATTTTCCCCACACATATTAATTTATTTGTGTTTATAATTGAGTTTACATATGGAATACTTACATGCATGAATACATATTTTTATAATCTTCATATTTTTTATGTAGTTATAAAATGGGTACACACACGTACACACACAAATATATATATATATATATATATATATATATATATATTATATATATTATTTTGTTTTATTTTTCATGTCTAAATTAATTAATTGTACGTCGCATTTTTATTATTATTCTTTTAAATTATACCTGACTTCTTTTGATTCTTAAATCCGTCTAATTAGTAGATAAGCATGTCTGATCCAACGACTCTTAAATTAAACACCATATATATATATTAACACATGGCGTTTAATTAGCTTAATTTTGGGTGTATGCTAACAAAATAAAAGTTAGAATCAAGGGAAGCGATGTAGCAACAACAAATCCTACGTTAAAGAAACTACCAAAATATATTAAATCAAATGTAAATTACATGCTACAAGTGTAGCTAACCCATACTCGATACAAGTATAAATTACATGCATAAATAAGTGATTTATTACAAATATTACAAGTTTACAATGTATTAAAAACCAATAAATAATTATATTCATTATTCAAATGTAATTCACGGTGCTTAATTAATATAATCAATATCAACATCAACATGCATTATTCAGAATAACAAAATCGAAATTCAAAAAACCATATAACATTGACCGTATAAAATACAAGTCAAAGTTATACCAATAGCATTGAATTTTGACTTTAAAACCCTAATAATGCCATGCACAAGTCATGTATTTACCATTTACGTCCTTCAAGATGACAAAGTTGGTATACTTTGCTCGTTCCTAAAGAAATTATCAGGATCAACTCTAGTTTTCACCGTTGTTAACCTTTGGTAATTTGTCTCTTTGAAATACTTGTGCCCGTAAACCATACCTTCAACATAAGCATTCGGGCCATGCGTGTTGATACCAATATCTAAATCGCGATAGTTCAAAAACGCTTCTCTAGGGTTCTTCGACACAAAGGGAGTCATGTATTCGTACATCAATCGTGTAAAGTTTAGGTATCGAGTTTCCGCTGCATCGCTCAGGTCTTGCCAATTTACTTCGTATTGGATCTTTGCTATGTTCCCCGCTCGATGGGGGAAAGGCTTCGCGAATTCGGATATTTCACTCATTCTTCCACCATAAGGGTTGAAAGCCAACATTTGGTTTTCGAGTTCTTTCATCCGTTCAAATATGTTTTCGAATCCCTGTTTGGAAATAGGGTTTTGCACATAGTCGGATTTGATCTTGAATGGGTTGAGTCTTTGAGGTGTACGGCTTAAAAGAGCTGTGGTTGCGGTTCCATTAGGGAACCCAGTGTAGTACAACACTGACTCAACCCAACTCATTTCAATACAATCTGACTGACGTAACCCTAATTCAGGAAAATCTTTGTTCATGAGTGCGACAAGATTTGCCGCATTTCCTAAGTACAACGATGGAAAGATAGCACGTACTATCTTTCCACCATTTGTGTTATTTATGACATTAAATGTCATTCTGACAAAAAGGTTGTCATCTAGCTTATCAGCTACTTGCATCCATCGTTCCGCGATGGTGCTGAGGTTCTGTTCCTCCGTTCTTTCGATGGTAAAGACCGTCACAACCTCAGGAACCCGAACCAGATTGATCTTGTAAGCTAAAACCACCCCAAAACTAACACCACCACCACCGGTGATCGCCCAAAACAAGTCTTCACCCATACTCTCTCGATCCAAAAGCGTGCCATTCACATCGATTAACTGAGCATCAACAATATTATCAACCGTTAAACCATACTTCCTCATCATGTTACCATATCCACCACCACTAAAATGCCCACCAACACCCACCGTCGGGCAAACACCCGCCGGAAAACCATGCTTGTTACTTTCATTAGCAATGCTATAGTACACTTCACCAAGAGTCGCACCCGCTTGCACCCACGCGGTCTCTTCTTCGATATCAACATCTATCGACCTCAAATTGAACATATCGACAACAAAAAAGGGCTGGTTCGTGTTCGTGAGGTATGAAAGCCCTTCATAGTCATGTCCACCACTTCTAGTCTTCATCAACAACCGGCTTTCTTTACCACAAACAACAGCGGCCTGTATGTGCGAAACATGTTCCGCGGTGATGATCAAGAAGGGCTTTGGCGTCGTGGTTTCATTGAACCGAAGGTTTCGGATGTAGTTTTGCAAGACTGTGGGATATGATGAGTTTGCCGGAGTGTAGAGCTCTCCGGTGATCGGAAACGAGGGGTCCGATCGGTTGTTTAGACATTGAACGAATCGCTCGGTGATGGAACTTGAAGTTGCAGAAGATTGAGTTGAGAGGAAGAGAAGAAGGAGAGTAAAAATGAAAGTTTTCATGGTGAAAGAAGATATGATTGCCATTTTTGCATGGTTTGAAGGTGTTTGTTGCATGCAATTTATAGGCAAATGAGGTTGAAATTTATATTAGACTAAGAAATGTCGTAATAAAAGGAGTTGAATAATATTATATTGCGTACGTACGTACTCATCATATATTATCATGGTTATATGTTTAAGTGTCAACATGTTAGCTTTTAGGTGTAAGAAATATCCCGAGAGTGTTTTGTAGGTAACCATAAGTATTACGAGAACTAGTAAAAATCAATTTATACTTATGTGTTTACTTGTGGATTTATTAAGATTTTAATATGGCTATCAAAATAGCAAGCTGCTATATGGATGTTTATGAATTGTTATGAGTGAATGTATGTGTATTCATATACTATAACAACATAAAAAAAGGGCATGTAAGTTGATTACTTAGATCGAGGAAAAATCATTTAATTAATGTTTATAGTTATAGGCTTTCAATGAGTTTTTAATAATGAATATATGATTTAGATTGCTTCTGGTAATATTTGTAATATGATAATAGAACACTTGTGACACATGTGTGCAGATTTATACACACATAGGTTGGGTCTCGGTTATAAACAGATAATGTCTAAAGATTGTTGAAATAAACCATTGATTAAAGGAAATTAATGGTTGATATGATCTAACATTTAAAGGTGTCATGTTATCAAATTTTCTAAATCAAATGGATTAGAGCGGTAAAGTTGTAAAGACAATTTTATCAACTTTCTTTTAACGTGAATAACTTTTTGATGTTGTGTTATTTTATAAAAAAGTATATCATAAAATCATGTATTTTTTATCTTTAATTTTTGTAAAGTATCACAAATCAAACAATGTCTTTTTAACAAGTTTGTTGAACCGAATTTTCAACATGATGTTTTAGTTTTTCACTTAGTTTTTTTAATGTCAACACGATGTTTTAGTTTTAACATCCGTGTTTTAAATAACTAATCACAATAGAAAATATAAAAATCTAGAGATAAAAAACGGATAAGCGACAAATAATCAACATGTTGATACTTTTCAAGAAACGAAACACGTTTTCTTTCATTTTTCCAAATTCAAATGACACTTGTGTATCGTAGAAACTATTTAAAATATGTGAAAATATATCTTCTTTTAAAATGTAATTCAAAACAATGAAGACTTTGAATTATACAAGTAGATACAAAATAAAAAAGTCTCACAAAAGAAAAGTAAGAAATCTGGATAACCAAGAAAATCAACTTCAAATTGCATCAATCTCATCGTGTCACCATAATTATTTCCTGTTTTTCTTTATAATTTTTCTATAATGCACGGTGACTTTTAAAAATTACTTATTCTGGTCTCTAACTAATTTTTTAATCGTCAACCTTTTGATTCTAGAAATGAGAGGTCATTAGAAGTTTTTGTTCAGGTGATGTAAATATCTGTTTTACCCCTTGATGTTAAACAATTAGAAAAAAATCAATGCAAAAACCTTACCCCTTTCTTCTTCTTCGTCATCCTTCTAATCCCTATTCTTGGCATGTTATTGTTATGTGCAGTGTCGTAAAAATCGGACTAGTCGGCCGATTAATCGGCGGCTAGTCGGGAATCGGTGAGCTACCGATTGGATTTCTCCTAATCAGAGCTAATAATCGCTAGTTGGTAAAATTGGTCCAAATCAGAAAAAATTGGGCCTAATCGGACATAGTCGGCTGTTAATCGGTCTTTATTCTGCATTTTTGCAGAATCCGACGAAATTCAAAAATTCTAGCGAAAATTTTGAAATTCCGGCCAAATATGTTTATAATATATATAACTAAACATATTATAAAAATTACATATAAAATGTGTATTTATATATAAATGAAAATTATATATAAAATTCCAAACCAATTAATCCTTAGTCCCCACCTTGTCGCTCGACTAGCGCCTAGCGATTTTTACAACACTGATTATGGGTGAAGATCCCGATCAATATTCCGGACTCAATTGGAAGATTGGAAAATCCTACAGGTTATGTATCCTAAATTATATTATGGATTATCATTTATAATTTGTTTGTTAAGCATATGATTGTTTTAAGAAACGTGTTAATGACTCAGTCGATGCGTAAGACTCGAAAAGAAAGTTGAAAAATGGACGTTACACATGATAGAATGCGTCCATAATGATCATATAGGTTGTACGATAAGAATCCCAAAAATAACAAGATATCACTGGGAATATCAAGAGCTTCACATCTTATCGAATTAGGGACATATACCAACAATCTTCTCGGTGCTATCAGCTTGTATATACACTCACACTAGAAAACAACACTTGTAACACTTAGTATTTGATTGGATTCGACTCTCAAGTTGTATTCATTTTTTATTATCAATAAGATCAACAAGGTAATGGGCGATTGCATGTTCCCGAGATTTTCACCGGCGATCTAACGAGATCAAGGGTTTTTTCTCATACATCGTTGTAAGGGGCGGCCCTGAGGGGGGTCGGGTGGGCGATCACCCAAGGCCCGATCTCCTCAGGGGCCAGAAATTTTTTTAATATTTTATATATTATAAAAACATAGGTATATATATATACATATATATATATATATATATATATATATATATATATATATTTGTTTACATTTTTTTAAAAAACTATGTATAAACTTTTAATAAATCCAATAACATTATGATTATTAGCCATTAAACTTTTACCTAAGAATCTATAAACATTTTAAATAATGAGTAAATTACACGGATCATCCTTGAGGTTTGCTCAAACTTCAATTTTAATTCCTGGAATTAAAAAACTACATGTTTAGTTCTAAGGTTTTGAAAAACATTGCATGTTTCATCCTTGAGTCTAACGTCCTTTAATTTTTTCCGTTAAAGGTAGCGTTCGGGCTCGCTAATTTTGAGCGATGATGGATAAGATGGGGAAGTAGCATTTGTATCACATGTTACGTTTGAGTGAAGTTCAAAGTGTAACTTTTAGAAACGTAAGGATCAAAACCGTAATTTAATCTCATACGAGAACTATCTGTGTAATTACTCTATAAAAGAATCATTCATATAAGTCATAAAAGATGAATGCACAATTTGAAAGAGAGAAAAAAATGTAGTTTAGACTCCTTTGATTGACTTGACAACTACAAATTAAATAATGTGAATTGGTCTGCTAACTTTAAAAACATTTCGTTCACTTTCAGTTTATCGTTACATGAAATAAATATTGGTTCATCAAGACTTTTATTGTTTAAACCGTATATAAACCAAATATAAAGAAAAAAATATATAAAATGAGGATCTAAAATTTTGAGAGTTCAATTATCTTTTTTTAAACGGCTAATTGAATCACTACTGGACCAATGGTTCACCCGATCATCTTCATTACTTAAGTACGAAACTTGATACGGAAAACTCACATTAGGTGAGAGAACCATCTCCCCACCTGAAACCCTCTTTTTTATTTTTTGTCACACGTGGGATTTGAATGCAAGAACTCCCCTTATTTATATAAGATCTTGGGATATCTTATTTTAATCATTTGAGATAAGAATCAGATAAGAGTTCTATTATCTATGCGATTGATTGGTATATACAATTACCCTAAATTAATGGCATATATTAATGAATTACATTTACCATTTCGACTTTTAAAAAATATGATTTATGGAAGGTTGATTTTCGGGTGACAACCAGGTGAAACGCCAATGTATTGTGACAGTAACATTGATATGATTAACTAGTAAAAATATGTGTGAAATTGAGTAGGTTCGGTTCTGTCAAAAAAATAGTCGTTATAAAAAGCAAGTGTTTATTAATACAAAAACATATTAAAAAAGAAGTAAAAATATAACATATTTGACACAACCCAGTCTTAAGTACCATAGATTAGTTCTATTATTCAATTTTTTATGTTTAAACGTCAATAAAACTGAAACTTCTTAAGATTTTTATAAAGTTGTGTACAAAAATATATATTAAAAAGTTATAAGAAGAAAATAAAATATTTATAAAATTGTTTAAAATAATAAAATAGGAAAAATATTAAAATATTAAGAAAAGACTGTGTGACAACATGTTTGCCATACCCGTGTACTTAAACGAGACTTGCACAATAAACAAATATCTTTCCAGAAAAGATTGGTTTAACCATTGAGCCTAATAAGTATTTATTAGATCTTAGGGGTGCTTGGTTCGTTTAGAAAATGATATAAAAATGAGAATATTAGTATGAGAATTGTAATTGTAGCTAGTGAATGATTTATATTTTTGTAGAAGAAGTGAAACAAAACAGGTTAGGATAAGAAGTCAGCTAATAATAATATAACCAAAAATAGTTAGTTTTTTCTCTAACAAAGTTATATTTTTCTGTTAACTCTTTAAATATCTTTACTATTATATAATATAAAACTCATGTGTGTTTTGATAATTTTCTATTTTGTAAGACATCTAAAACAACTATTTAAGCATATGATGCAAGTATTTTATTCAAGTGTTATAAATTGTTCTCATTTAATAAACTTATTCTAATTAATACATGAATTAATGCATATGATTAAATTCACTATATTGTATTATTTTATTTATAATAATTTAATTTAACATTATATTTATATTTTTTATTTATATTTTTACTATTTAAATTAAGTATTATATTACTAACTAAATACTATTTACCAAATATTTACATTGTTACAACAACAACAACAACAATAATAATAATAATTTTAATAATAATAATAATAATTATAATTATAATAATAACAATAATAACAACAACATATAGAAAACAATAATAAATATCCGTATTATCTATACTATTTATAAAATATTTTAGGATGATAAAATAATAAATTTATCTTGATATTAAGACACCCATAGGGGTTAGTATGGTAATATTACGATGGATTTTGAATTAATTTTTTTAATCCACATGAATTTATTAAATTTAATAATAATAATAATAATAGTATTTATAGTAACTATAATAGTTATTTACAAAATAAAAACAATTTTAGTATAAAGTAATAACTAGTATTATCCCTCTTCCCTTGGTGTTGCAGCGAGATGCGTAAAATAATATCAAGCTACATTAATGACACACCACCATCAGTGACTATTAATACTGACAAAGCTCGTATCAAAAAGTTTAAAAAATAAAACTGAACAAAAGGTAAACATAACTACGTTGAACCAAGTGAATAAAACATAAAAGATCTAATACAATCATTGTTTTCACGACCGGATCAGACCGGCTGGTTCGACCGGTTCGACCGAGGATCGGTCCAGTGGCCGGTCCGGTTCGCTACGATTCGGTTTTGAGGGGTCGAACCGGCCGCTTCTTCCCAAACCGGTGGTCGGACCGGGAAACCAGACTGGTTCGGATTGGTTTTTGAATTTTTTTTATTTTAATGGGTAAAAGCGGGGTGTTAAACCATAAATTAGTGTATTTGATATACAAATATAGTTAAGTTTTATATATAACTATAAAATATGTATATATAAATCATATATAAATTACTTATATTTAACTACATATATAAATATAATTAAAATATAGTTAAATCCGGTCCAACCGGTCCGACCAGTCTGACCACCAAACCAGTAAGGCGTTCGGTTCGACGTCCGATCCAGTTCTGAAAACATTGAAAACAATAGATAAGTTAATCTAGAACCACCACGTACGACGAGATAGTTAAATGAGAAAAATAATCGTAAAAACGTTGAACTATACATACACGTTTCAGTATGTTAACTCGTAAAATTTTGATTGAAAAATGAAAAAATTTTAAAATATGAGACCAAAGTTGAAAGTAAAGAAAATATTGAGCTAAATTATAAAAGATGTAGAAGTATTGTATTAAAACAAAAAGCTAAAGATTAAAAAAAGAAGTGGGTACAACCTACTATCCACATGATAGAATCCATGATACATAACCAAATTGATAATTAGTATTATATAAATGTGTGATAATATACAAGTTATTAAACTAAACATATACAAGATCTCAAATTTGTTTCAAGGTTTTGAATTTTATGTCATTTTTCTCTTATAATCATAAAAATATTATTGTTTATAAAATCTAAATTTGTCGTTATGACATGCTAAATTATACTAACGTTTCGACATAATTTTTTCAAAACAGAGTTGTTAATATAATTCTATTCATATCTACATATTAGATACTAATATACAAATAATCGAAATCAAATGTTATAAATTTTAACAGCCCATAACAAAGCGTGGGCTCACATAATATAAAATGAAAAGGGAAACATATATTTAGTTTAATCACGTAACCCATCGAACAAAACTATAATAGTTGGGTCTTTTTAGAGTTAAAACTTTTATTAAATTTTTAATATGGCTAACGAATACTAAAGCTTTTTCTCAACTAGATAAGTTTTCAATTACCAACAATCATACCAATGTATTGTGAATCTGCTTTCATCTTTTTCAGCGATCATTTTTATATGTTTCAAACTTAATGTACTATTGACAATTCACAAGAATAATATATACAATCAACTCTAATTAAATTATAATTAGGCGATGGCTTAATAAGCAACAACATAGAAAAAAACATTCCGATCAAAGAATTCATCCTACCCTCAATGGAGTTAAATAAGTTAGACCATTATAATGAGGTTGGCGTGATTGACTTATATAAGCTTTTCATAAAATTGCTATTTTTATTATATAGAATCGATTAACTACGAGAAAACTATGTATATAATACTTTTTATTTGAATACAAAAATTAAAGTTTTGAATATAAGTAAGTTTCACTAATCATAGCCCAATGAACTACTTTTAAAGCTAAACATATAAATGATCATAATATAACATAATTATGGTAACATATTATTATAAACTCTAAGTTATTAACTCGTAAATGTTTTAGCAAAATGGAATACAATATATGATGTATGAACAAGCTACATGCATGGGTCAACTTTGTAGAGCTTCCCCATGCATTCTAGCATTTTGTGGTGTCATTATCCTTTAAGTTTCGTGATGCTCAATTTTCTGAATATTATTTGAAGTGTTTCTAGATAATAAAAGTCAAATCATTAGGGTTCAAGATGTGAATATTAGTCCTGTATAAAGGTGTCAAAACAATTCGTGATCATGGGTTGACAAGTAACCTAAACACGACAGGAACTCAAATAGCGTATCAAACATATGACATGAGATTTCATAGGTTAACAAGAAAACAGCTTGTACGTTTGACAAAATAGATAATAAAAATAATAATAAATGTCAATGAACCACAAAATAAATTCAATGAAATTCAAACGCTCTTCGTTTTAACTTTCTTCGGACTAATTAGTTATTGCATTGAGAAATAATATTTTTAGATAATATTATCCATTACTTATCCTGCGAAAAATAATATTATCCATTACTTCTTTTTTTTTTCTTTCGTTTACAATTCTATAATCACAAAATAAAAGTATTACAATTTGAAATGAACTAGTTATATGAGAAATAAAAAAGCATTTACAGAATAATCTCTAAAATGCCAATCTCGATTGCATATTAATGATTACGTAAGAATGTGAAATACAGAATTAATTATTACGAAACAATATATTAAAATATATAATACACAAAACACATATTCTAGATACTTTATGGATAAGTAAGCTCATGTACTTGTATTAGACTAAGATCGGAGAACAAGAATGTTAATATAAAAAAACCATTAAAACCCACAATAAAATATAACATGTTTCGGTCGACTTGAACATACAAAATTTTCCTAGCAAATCTATATTTTGCTTCATGTAGCCATCCATATATATTTTATTTGATTGTGTTATTCATAGTTTGCTTGCTTGTAAAATTCTGGCAAGATGGGCGGGTCGGGTTGGGTCGGGTGCCAGGTCAGAATGAGTTCGGGTTAGGATGAGTTTGAGTCAGAATGTACTAATTTAAAAATGAGTTAAAATGAATTCGGGTCAGGATGAGTTTGGGTCAGAATGACCCGAGTCAGAATGAGTTTGGGTCAGAATATGCCAAGTCAGAATGATTTTACACTCAAAAACCACATTGATTAACAATTTCATATATAGATCAATCACAAGATAGTGGACACCCACCTTCTAATGAAATAAAAAATATAACTAAGTATCACTCTAATACCTTAAGGTTGGGCTGTTCAAACCACTCGACGCTCGCTTGACATTCTTTCTGAATTTGTTCGAAAAATGCTCGTTCGAATTTTTGCTCGAAAAATGCTCGTTCGAATTTTTGCTCGAAAAATGCTCGTTCGAATTTTTGCTCGGTTGGAAACGAGCCGATCGGCTCGGATCGGTTTGTAACAGAGCCAAGCACGAGCAAAGGTCCGCTCGGTTTGGTTCGGATCGAATTAATATGTATATATAGTTTATACGTAGCACTCTAGTAGATATGACCCATTTGATACGAATATATAGTTATATTTATGCATAATTGATCAATCAACCTAATAAAGAATTCTACATTAAACATTCAAGTGAAATTCTAAGTCGTTAAAAGATATTTTTTCGATCATCTCCCGCTCACACCGTTGTCGTTATCTACAATATGTTCTTCGCCTTATCGGATACAACTTTAACTTGCTCAACGTTCACTCGAAAATTTAACGCTAAGAAAATACTCAATTCGATTTTCGGCTCGGTTTGTAAACGAGTCAATCGGCTTGGTTCGGTTTGAAAATGAGCCAAGCACGAGCAAAGATCTGCTCGGCTCGGCTCGGCTCATGAACAATCGTACCTTAATGTACAACTAGACAAACACAATTAAAATTAAACTTTAAGAAAATGGTTATAAAAAAAGATAAATTGCATGGTGATGGTAGACGTGGGTTGTGCAGTTATATTGTGGCCTTTTATTCCATCATGGAGCTTCAGTTCATTACGCCCGGTTGCGGACCCATTCATTTCATATGACTCGTAAACCGATCTTGACCCGTTCATTAATCCAATAAGTTTATCGCTAACACTTAGATGTGAGACTATGTGTCGATTTTAAAGAAAAGATGAGGTGAAGAAACATGGGTTGTGAGAAGATCTAATCAACCCATCCTGACCCGTTCTTTGTTTATTATGACCCATCTTGACACGTTGATCATTTTTCTAGTTTTAAGGTTACCCAACTTGACCCTCTTTGTAATATAGTTTAACTCAATCTAACCCATTACTTTATTATTACTACTCAAATCAATCCAAATATACTCACTTGGGTCCAAATTACCAGCTCTATCCATAGTCTTGAAAAATTGCATAACAATGGACCGTGGTTGTGATTTTCAAAAGTAGGTGGATGTGAGACTGAATTTGACACAAGAGGTTAAAAAAAATCATTGAGCTTCAAAAAATATCAATGTTTTAGGGATTACGCCCTTGTAACGCATTGGTTCTTGTTTCCTAGAATAACAAAAACAATCTGCTAGAGGTAAGTCGACAACCGGCGACTGTAGTATTGTGGTTGTCTGTCAAGACTAGTAGGCGGCAATTATTTCAATAAATGAGATCCATAGATCTAAAAGAATAAGAAAACAAAACCAATAACCGTGATCAAACAATAGCCTCTTGAATTCGTAGATAAAGAGATGAAGCGATAATTTAGAAGTCGTAATTCAAATGAACCAAGAGAATAATGATGAATAAGTAAAAATATAACTCAACACATGTGAAATCATCATTCAAAAACACAGACAAACAAGTGCCCCAATATAACACCTATGAACTGTAACAAACTCGATCTAAAAAAGTTGTCGAAACCAAAATCAGTTGTATAGGGATGTGAGTCTTTGAATTCAAACCATACGTTGAAAAAACACTAGCCAAACACAGGCCGGTAAAAGGCAGTGCATGGCGGCTTTTGCAGACATTGAAGTCGCGTGTGATGCCACGTGGAAGGGTGATTCAACGGCGGCTTTCTAGCAAAGGCTAATAAGACTATGGCAATTCTGATGGTGGCGACGGTGAGATGCAAGGACGCTTTGAGATGCAAGATAGAAAACACTTGGGGGTGGCAACAACAAATGCAACAAGCTATGCTGTCTAGGGTTTGAACTTGTTCGCGATGACTAGTGTTTTTTATTTTTACATGTTGCATGAAAAAGATAACATAACCCTAATTCTTTGATAAAGCGATACCATGTAAAATAATAAAAGAATGTAAAATAATAAAAGATTAAATCGATTATTACTAAATAATGCATTACAATATATAAAAAAAATACTAATGGCACGTGAACTCATACCAATAAACCTAATATATCCAATGGATTCAACAATTTGTGGTGTCATTGGGTTGTGAACTTGTGATGTTCAAGAATTCTTCCATTAGTACTAAAGAAGCTTTAACACAAGGACCGACAAAATGTCTAGCCAATCTACCAAAATTTGAATAACAATACGTATGGGCTCTTCAAAATTAAAAATATATTTCGATATTTAAGGATGAATCAACTCTTCACTCATCTATATACATCTCAAGTTCACTCTTTGTTTTTGAACAATCTATACCAACAAACATCAATAATAAAGTATGTTTTGTACCTTCCATAATAGTCTATATATATTGGAACAATCTAACCTAAAGCTTCTTTTAATAAAACACGTGCTTCAACCCGCGAACCTAACAGGCTGACACGAATCTGTTTAGCTAAAAATTGTAAACCAACACGTGAAGTTGATCTTCAGTGTCCAGCAATTGATCATAAATCACACGTCAACAATTTGTAGTAGCTAGTTTCTCCTGAAGCTTTGCAACGCGAGCCTAGAAAGAAATATTGAGGTTTTATGGTCATATAGTTAAATTATCATTCAGTAATAACCAAGCAATGAACGGGTCGATTTGGGTGGTACTTTTTATGTCTGAAGGGTCAATTAGATACAAAGCTAAAAGAATACCGTCAAATGCCGGTTCTTTGTACTTACAAACTCCTAAATCATTTTATTAAAAACAAAAGAAAAAAAGGAAGAATAAGAGGAGAATTTTGGTTACCTTGAATGATTTGGAACGACGGATAGAAGGATCCAACTCTAAAGCCATTGAATAAGAATCCCCAGCTGCCTCATACTGTTCCATAGCCATTAAAGCATCACCCTTACATATGTAAGCCTGCAAAATCAATTTTTTAAAATTTTTCAGAAGTTATCGACGATGAAGCATCAATAAACTGCATTAACTTTCCTTAATATAACTAAACGTTTAGAGAAATAAAATGACATTGTAGCACTTTAACGTCTTGAAATATATTTTCTCCATCTCATTAACAGCGCAACAATGATCTCAGGAACCATAAATTATTTAACACCAACATGATCTTTAGAACCTTATAGATATTCATTACCTCAGGATATGCGGGAGCGATGGTAGAAGCTTCTACAGCATCCTCAAGAGCGGCAGTTGTCTTGTTCAATGCCAACCTTGCAACAGACCTGGATTAGACCTCCTGTTAGACCATAGAAAGGATGCTAATACAGTTACTTGGTCAAACTCCGAAAAGTCTAAGATAATGCAGTGCATAAGGTTAGAGGTGAGAACTAGATATCTATACATTATTTAAGGTGTATCTTCTAGTTGTCAGCATTATGCCATTACTCTCATCACTTCAATGTAACTAAGTGTGGATCAATAAAGATAAATAAGCAACACGAACCTGGCTTTATAGATGAAGTGCACTCCACCAACTGGATTAAGATCTATTGCCTGCGTTACAAATTAAGAAACTTATTTACAAGAAGGTATTTTTTGGCCCTTTTAAGGCCTTAACTTACTAGCAAGACAAATGATTTCACGAATTTAACACATCTGCTATCCAACCAAGAAGTAATATTTCAACATGATGATATTAGTTCAATAAATTAACTTCAATTCAGAGGAATCAATATCTCAAATACAAAATTGCAAAAGGAGAAGTAATTAGTATATGACACTGCATCACATCTGGATTCAATTCGATCACCTAACCATTTAATTTGTGTTATTCCAGGCTCATAAAATTGGAAATCAGAAATAAAATTATACTTACCTTACTCAACAAACAAGAAGACATACTGTACAATAAGAATCAAATAAGTTTTCAGGTAACAATTGGGAACCCCTTCGAGTGATTTACATAGAGAAAAAGGTAAAATTATACAAGAAATGATAATGAACTCTTGATATCTTTGTGCAAGGATTGCTACTTTGTAACAGCGATTGAGCTCTATTCCCCTCTTATTTGTACATTGCCCTAACTCGTCCACCACAACTTACCTACTAACCGTATTACGTTGTTTACATTTTACACTCTTGAGATTGCAGGAACCAGCTCCAATAATCAACCAGCATCAAAGAACTTCAACGCCTCTTGAGTTTGTTCCCTGCTAGTGCCTTTATTAATGGATCAGTTTAACATCTTTAGTATCCAACTCCACTACGTTTGCTCAGAAAAGAACACACTGTTCCATCAAATCCTCTCCATTAAACATACCCATATTCCTAGACCGATTTAGAGACCACAATATCCCCTTCCCAGCATTCCAATTCAATTTTCCGGAGTTTGTGGACGTAACTTATCGCATAAGCATAAGAGATCATAGTTGTGAAATACACGATTGAATTAGCTGAATAATTTACAATGGAAGGGAACCCACAATATATAGGAAAGAAACTCTAGGTGAACTATTACGGGCCTCTGGGCCATATGCCAAATCCTAATTAACCCTAACAATAAACACTAATAGCAACAATTTTCTTTGAAGACCTATTTATTCCAAAAACAGCAGACCGTTTGGACATTACAATTCATAGATGTAGATCGCGGACCTATGAATGAGGAATGTTCTTGAAAACTCGCAAACCCATAATTCATGTGTGGTATTTAAAACGTCTTCTGATACACACCTAACAGAAAACCAAGAAGTTAGCACCTTTAGTCCCTACATCAAACGTCAAATCAAGTGGGGACAGCCATACGGCAAGACGGTGGGCATGAACAATTCGGAAAACAACCTAGGCCTTGGGAACAAGTACAAAGGATTAAAGGTTCACCACATGATATCCAAAATTCTGCAACCTTCCACCATCGAACCCTTCGATGAACACTTTAACGAGGGGACAGGTTCATTTTCACTACTCAAATGGACTAATTCTCAAGAAGTAAAACTAAAAAGTACACCTACTTAGAAAACTTTAACAGACATTACAATCAACTAGTTAGTGCTATAAAGTTATTAACTTAATGCAATAAGCAGTCAAATTTCCAACTAAAACCACATTGATTTAATTTCTATAAACCACTAGTTTGGCTTCATCAGTTCATCTCGCCAACAGATAAACACACCTGCAGATTGGCTTTAGAGGTCAAATGGCATAACCTTCAACAGAAGAATTGCATCATATAAAATACACAATATCCAATATGAAAATCACATCAAAGTATCAAACCATTATGAACACGAAGATTTCAAATCTATCACAATTTCAACAACAATCTACGCGAATTACAACATAGAAATAGGCATATTATTAAACCTGACGTAGTGGGTGCGCCAAATTTGCTGATTTGGATACAATTGACGCGTTAAAACTTACATCCTATTCAAAGGGGTTTCAAACCCATGTTCAACCAGCCCTAAACGGGCGTTAAGCGTTAAAAAGAGATGAGTGAATTCATTTTTTTATAACTAAAAGTATGTACAGTAGTTAGCTAGTTAAAATACCACTCAAATGTCACGTAGGTTAAAACCATTTCGCTAAAGTCACTTTTAAATCTAAGTGCATAGGTTAACTTGTGTTTCAAGCATCTACTGTTACAATGTTAAAGGCTTGAAGCCCTTTTTTTAACTATCTTGTAACGGTATTTATAACCCTAGACTCTAGTTATATCCATAAAAGAAACTTTAATAAAATCATATTTGGGTCTAACTTTACTATTAACTAAATAAACTAGTGTTAATCTTATCAATTGTTAACTCTTAATCAGCTAACCTGAGATAATAATATTTCAGCCATTACAAAATCCCCTTTTTCCATCTCACCCTCTGCTTTCTTCCTCAACGAAAGGGCCTCTAGACTCTTCTCACAACCAATCGAATCAAAACCACAAACGATCGCCATGACGTCAGCGGCACGGGCGGCGGTGGCGCAGTGGTTGACGACGGTTTCCGACGGGAGAACAACGAGGTTGGGTCCGGCGCCGCAGCGGCCCAAGCAGCCGCAGGAGGCGACGGAGACGGTGGGCGGAGCGATGGCGGAGAGGACGTGAAGGACCTCCGGTGAGCCCTGTCGCCGGCAAGTTCTGTTGGTGCATACTCTGATCTCGGTGGTGGTGGTGGATGCTACGGCGGAGATGGTGGTGGTTGTGTTGAGCCGTGGCGGTGGCGTAGTGGTGGATGGTGGCGGAAAGCGGTGGGGAGTGGTGGTGGGGATAAGGCGGAGGCCGGCGGTCATGGTTGTCTCCGGCCACCGAGTTCCGGTGAGGAACATGTGACTCAAGTGCTATTTTGTTTCTGTTATTACATGTTTTTTCTGTAGTATATAAATAAAAAAAATTGGGTAAATCGGATGATCTTTATGATTTGTTTAAATTTCATATTTTGTTTCTTTTATTAAAAAAATTACAAATTTAGTGTTAAATTTTAAAAATATAACATGTTTTGTTTCTAGATCAAAGAGCCCTCGGTTAATTATGTTAAATAGTTTTACAAATATCATTTATATTTTTATCTTTCCGATACTAAAAAAAACTAAGAATAAATTCTTATATGTAGTGACACCCATCTCATACACTCACCTCCATCTCATACACTTCACCTCCATCTCATACACTTCACCTCCATCCTATACACTTTTTTCTTCCTATGCAACAACCCACCGTAATCTCCGGCAGTGGCGGAGCTTGAACATCTCCGTAGGAGGCGATGGGTACGGAGGCGATGGTGAAATTAATTTTTTTAAGGAGGACGAACTCGATATTTATATAAAAATTTACATTATCGTGTCAAAAATTTACACCGACTAAAAATTAACATTACTTGATATTCGATTGTAAGTCTTTAAATAGTTGTGCTTCGACAACCGAAATTAAATGTTTGTTTGAGATAATCTTAATTAGTTAGTGGGGTAGTTTAGCATATTTCCCTTAATGTTCACGTACTTGATATTCGATTGTAAGTCTTTAAATAGTTTTAGATGTTTAATGAAGAGGTGCATAGAAAATTGAATCAAAAGTTTGTTTATTTATTCCTTCATCTTTGTTCTTTGGAGCCTAACCCATTCAACGGGTTTATCGGGAGATCGACCATCTCGAATCGGTCTCTATCATGAATCTACCGATTATCTATCCTCCTACCATGGAACCCGTTGTCGGGCACCATAGGTTTTGTAATTTTAGATCCAGAAAGCTTACAACTTACAGTTAAGGAGGTGATACTTATTGTCACTTGAGATAATGAATGGAGTTTTTAAGGGCGTTGTTGGACTATTGTAAGGCAACTAATATTATTGTGTGAGAAAGGTTTTGGGATCTGGTTGTCGAAGTACAACTCAACGCTGCCGGTGGGAGGAAGAAGAAACATGAGAGTTTTGAGTGTATATGTGATGGAACATGAAGTGGTGGAAGATGATTGGGTGGGAATCTTGTGGGTCCATCATTTAATTGTATATATTTATTAATTGTTATTGTTTTTAGCGAGAGTAAAATGATCAATTTTAAAAGTTAACGAAGATTTTTAACGGTCGTTTGATTTAAGGACAAAAAATATTACGTTTTTTCAAACTTTAGGACTAAATATTTAATTTTTCAATCCCAGTGAAAAAGATGAAATTTAAATAAAACTTAAGAAACCTCTGAGGAAATTTAAATATGTTATCACATTAACTTATGTGGTATCTCATCATCGTTATTTCTCTGTTAAAATTATTATCTAAATTTAATTAATATATTTATTACTTTTTACTATATATTAGACAAGAAGATTAAAATTTTAATTTATTCAACTTAATTATTTAAGCAACTAAAGTAATAATTTATTTTATTTTTACATATATTTTTTTTGAAAAATTAAACTTTTTTTATAATCTACTAAATTATTGCATTCCAATAACAATTTTATAGACAAAAAGACCGGAAAAAGCCTTCAATTATATATTTACATATTCAAAATTCTAATATTTGTTATGATTCATGATATTTTTTTATTAAATTATTGTAGCCGAAAGTATTCAAATAATATATTTCATTTCATTTCCCTTTTAATAAATTAACTCAATTTTGACGTAAATTTAGTACGAAAACAAAATAAGTTCTTTTTAGTGTATATTTTATCATTCACGTATAATATAGTCGTAATACGCAACAAGTAATAAAACTAGTTTTAAACACATCACTATAACAAAATTTCAAAGGTTGGTGGGTTTTTTGTTCAACCTCTTTTGCAAATTTAAAGCATAACTTGTTTCTTAGTCCATTGTTGTTTCTTCTCTTAAACCCAAGACTATAGTTCGAATTTAAGGAGTTACGTTCCTTTTATTTTGCTTTCATTCCTTTTCATTCTTGCCAATTATTTTTCTTCTTTTTCATAATACGCATAACTTGGCCCTCTATTGCACTGTTTTCGAGATCGGTGGCAGGTCTGGTTCGCTATTAATCATTTTTGAGCGGTCGAACCGGTGGTCGGACCGGGAAACCGGACCGGTTCGGACCGGTTTTTTTATTTTATTTTTAATGGGTAAAAACAGAATGTTAAACCATAAATTAGTATGTTAGATATACAAATATAGTTAAGTGTTATATATAACTATAATATATATATATATGTATATATATATGTATATATATATATATATATAAATCATATATAAATTACTTATATTTAACTACATATATAAATATAATTAAAATATAGTTAAATCCGGTTCGACCACCAAACCAGTAAGACGTCCGGTTCGATGTCCGATCCGGTTCTGAAAACATTGCTCTATTGACAAGCCTACGCTTCTCCTTAAGTTGATGACATGGATCTGACTCTGGGGTGGGGGTGGGAGGAACTGTGTTTTCCTCGATCTTAAGTGTTATATATATATATATATATATATATATGTTATATATGTATATATATGTATATATATGTATATATATGTATATATATGGAAAAAAGTTCAAGCGAGAACATCCTTTTATTGCGAGAACTTGCGAAAACCCATCAAGATTAATAAATATCATTACTTTTTATGTTTAAATAATATTATTACACATATAGAAGATTATGATCTTTTATGTATATGTGTAAATTCACAAGTGTAAAAGAGTTTACATTGGTATAAGTTTTGAAAAAAATCACATATATTTAAAGTTGCAAGTAAAAGTTACACTGATGTAAACTTATTTACACTTATGAATTCACACATATACATAAAATATCATAATGTCATATATGTGCAATAATGTTATTGTAATAAGAAAAATTATGATTTATATGATTTTGACGGGTTTTCGTAAGTTCTCGCAATAACACAGGGTTCTCATTTGAACCTTACCCTATATATATAAGTATATATATACATATATATATATATGTATGTATGTATACATATACATACATATATATACATATATATATTATATATATACACATACATACATATATACATATATATACATATATATATGTATATATATACATACATATATACATATATAATATACATATATACATACATATATATATATATTTGTTTTTTAAATGACTTATTATTAATATTTGTTTCTTTTTAATTGTTAAAAAATACTTTTACAAACTTTGTTAATGAAATTTTCATTTCAATGTTAGAGTCATAATAATATTATTATTATCTATGTTTTGATATCTAAAACTGAGTCATTGCAACTTTCAAGTGTTTCTTTTATGTACTAAACGACGGTAATGTAATTGTTGCAATGCGCATAATGAAGTTTGCAATCGCCACACATCATGCGAGTTTAATTTATAATTTCACATAACTAAGAAAATAATGAAGTACGTCTAATGATAATATAAACTCCAAAATATGGAATAGCACTCTATAAAAACTTTATTATACCAAAAATAAAGGTTTTGTTAGTTCCACACATTCACGGATAAAATGAAATCTTAGCTTGTACCAATTTGCTTTCACCATGGAACACCAAATCTTTGGTCAGTTCCAATACTGACGTGTTATAAACCTTTATAAGCACCGGTCACGACTTCCATCCCATCATCTCACTTAATATACCATGCAGTATTAAAGCTGACAATTTATCTAAGGGGTCGTTTGATTTGCGAAATTGATAATTTATTGAAATTGAAATTGAAATTGAATTGAAATTAAAAAGGATTGTATTTGGAATTCAATATTTTTTAAAGGATTTAGAATTCAAGGAAATTTTATCTTACTATTCTAATAAAAGAATAACTTGAGGTGCCACGTGTCATCACCACACTCATCCTCATTTCTCTCATCTTAAATAATTACCTTAATTACTAATAATATTATTGAACTTTCTTTTACATTTAATAAATTAAAAAAGAGATCTATTTATTAATATTATTTCAGAATAGAAAAAACAAATTTATAAAATAATAATTTTTTTAAATAATAAAACGTTTTAAAAAATACAAAATATTTTAAAAATTGTTTTTTTAAGTTCAACTTTTAAAACCAAAAATAATACATTTGGGAATTATTATATGAAATATTTTAAAAATGTTATTTTTATACTGTTTGTTTTATAACAAAATGTTAACTATTTTTTTGGAAAAAAAATTAAAACAAAAATTAAAAAGTTGATATCACTGTTTAATTAGTTATAGTCATTGCTCATACGTAATTTCAATCATAACATATCTTATAATATTATTTATAATTAATAAATTTTATTATATTAATATTTTATTTATTCAACCCATGTAATACACGGGTTTACTAAAGCTAATTAGAATCTATAAAGGTAATTTAAATTCCAAATGTATTTCTATTAACAAAACACTTATAAAAGAATCTTACTACTCTAATAAAAGAGTAACTTGAGGTGCCACGTGTCATCACCACACTCATCCTCACCAAAATTTTCCCGCCTCTCTCTCATCTTAAATAATTACCTTAATTACTAATAATATTATTGAACTTTCTTTTACATTTAATAAATTAAAAAAGAGATCTATTATTAATATTATTTCTATATAGAAAAAACAAATTTATAAAGTAATAATTTTTTTAAATAATAAAACATTTTTAAAAAATCCAAAATATTTCAAAAATTGTTTTTTTAAGTTAAATTTTTAAAACCAAAAAAAATACATCTTACTACTCTAATAAAAGAGTAACTTGAGATGCCACATGTCATAACCATACTCATCCTCACCAACATTTTCCTACCTCTCTCTCATCTTAAATAATTACCTTAATTACTAATAATATTATTGAACTTTCTTTTACATTTAATAAATTAAAAAATAAATCTAATTATTAATATTATTTCAGAATAGAAAAAACAAATTTATAAAATAATAATTTTTTTAATAATAAAACGTTTTTAAAAATACAAAATATTTAAAAAAAAAGTTTAAGTTCAATTTTTAAAACCAAAAATAATACATTTGGGAATTACAATATGAAATATTTTAAAAATGTCATTTTTATACGGTTTGTTTTATAACAAAATGTTAACTATTTTTTTGGAAAAAAATTTAAACAAAATTTTAAAAAGTTGATATCACTGTTTAATTAGTTATAGTCATTGCTCATACATAATTTCAATCATAAAATATCTTATAATATTATTTATAATTAATAAATTTTATTATATAATATTTTATTTATTCAACCCGTATAATACACGGATTTATTAAAGCTAATTAGAATCTATAAAGGTAATTTAAATTCCAAATGTATTTCTAGTGACAAAACACTTATAAGAGAATTGAAATTTATCACCCGTTGCAAACCCCCACCACCTCGATGACCACCGATCATCACCTCTACATACCATCGACCGCCGTCGCCGTCACCGCCGACAATCGACGCGACCACCAACCGCGACCATTGTCGAAAATCGACCATACCCCACTGCCGCGACCAACAGATAACGCTCGTCGTCGAGACACGGTTCAATAACGGTGGTCGGCGATAGTCGACAGTTAGAGGTGGCGGCGGTCGAGGCAAATAGTGATTGGCGGTGGTCGGTGTCGGGGTTGTGCGTTGTCGGTGGCGGTCAGGGGTGGTAGGTCGACAATGGGAGATAGTCGGGGGGCGTCACCGGTCAAGGGCGGCGGCGGTCGAGGTCGACGGGTCAACGACGATCGACAGTCTGGGGCGAACGTGGTAGTCGGTGGATGACGGGATGGGCGACAATCACGTTCAACGACAGGTAGCGGCGTAGGGTTGTTCAAATAGTTTGACGCTCGAAACTCGCTCGAACTAGTTCGAAAAATGCTCTGAATTTTGCTCGTTCTATTTTTCGCTCGATTATAAATGAACAGAGCGGCTCGGTTCGGTTTCAAAACGAATTGAGCACGAGCAAAGGTACGCTCGCTCGGTTTCACTCAATTATTTTTAGTTTAGTTTTTAGAATATATATATATATATATAATATATATATATATTATATATATGTGTGTGTGTGTGTGTGTGTGTGTGTATTTGTTAATTTTATTATTTTATTTGGTTATTTATCATTTACAAATATTTAAATTTTTTAGTCAAAAAGTCAAACAACTTACGATCCTAAAAACTCTAATTCTCTAATACACTAAAACAAACTTCACAAGTCACAATGTCACACAACACTCAGCAACCTTTCGACATTCTTGAAGACTTGAACCCATCATCCGGCTCTCAACCCTTCAGCCCTCCCCCTGCGGTCGCTGACTAGTGGCGCTGCCCCTACGAATTGGAACATCGGCCGATCAACACCCCTGCAAACCTGAAGACCTTGCTCAGTTGCGATCCGGAACAACTACACCTGCGATCGAACATCCCTTCACCTATGACCGGACACCGCTACACTTGCGACCGGAGCTACCTGCGACCTGCATTTCCCAACCTTGTTCTTAATCGAGATATTCTAAGATTAGATATTTTTTATTTGTTACTTTGACTTAGGGTTGGAACTTAAATGTTGAAACTTGAATGAATTATTAATTTTGTTTTAAATTGTAACATGAAACCGAGAGAAACCAAGTGCTTGGTTAAAACCGAACCGAGTTCGAGCATGAAGTTTGCGCTTGAATATGTAAATTGAACCGAACCGAGCCGCTCGGTTTGAAACAAAACTGAGTTCAAGCGGAGCTGCGTTCGGTTTGGTTCGGTTCGTGAACAACCCTATAATGGTGTCTTCGACCGGGGGCGTCGGCGGTCGGTTGGCGGTGGGTGGGGTGGTAGGCAGCGGTTGGGGTCAGTGGGGGGTGGCGGTTGGCGGTGAGCGGGGTAGTAGGTGGCGGTTGGTGGTGGATGTGAGAGTGGGTGGAATTTAAAATCATTCAATATTTGAAAAGATTTTGAAATTCTTTGTTTGGAAGAATTTAAGGGATTTATTTTTAATTCCAATTTAAATTCCTTTCTCAACCAAATATGTTAAGAATAAAATTCTAATTCTAATTCCAACGATTTTATACCAACCAAACATAATGGCCAATGGAATTCAAATTTCAATTTCATTAAATTCCATTGAATTTCTGCATACTTAACGCCCCTAAAGTGATTTTACACACTAGGCATATGGTTACTTGCTTCATCATCCTAATATCATACACTTTCCTCTTTAGTGGTGTACTTTCTCGGTTCTATTTGTTCTTCGTGTAACAAAACTTCTTATTAATTTCGGTAGACCCACTTGGCTTGAAAACTTCACTTACGACACACCCTTGATCGCTTCGAATTGCCAAGTGTCATTTCCCGATCCGTGTAGCACCCAACTGGAGTAAACCATGTTCTTATCTTCAATTCTAAAACCCAGTTCAAACACCAATGAACCAATTCCGATCACCTTAATGAAATCGAAACCTTGCACATCGTGATCTTTAATAGTGTACCTACGATCTTTGTGCCTTTGAAAATTGTGTATCTACGATACTGATATTAAGATCCTGATGCTCTTTTCACAATTGGATACTTGTAATCAACGAGAAAACGAGAAAATAAATTGCTAGAACTTCCTATAACTATAAATGTTGACTACATACTTGTAATCGTTGATGCCCTATATATACAATTTCGTTCCCCTAGGATAGATGTGATGAATTATCACCTCCCTCAGGGATGTTGATTCTAATATATCTAAAAAAACATGTGTTCTAGAATGTTACAAACTTTAAAACATGACACCTGTTACCCTAGACTTTATTACATATACTACTAGAAAAATGAGCTTAATGCAATATTTTTTGGTAATATTTTAAAAAAAAGTTACACGCTAATGATATTCAATCTTGTCGCCCTACCGCGCTTCTGTTGTGCTAAGATGGGGTTGTGAGAGTAAAAGACACCAACAAAACAAGAGCCACATAAGATGCTTAAAATGCAATCAATTTCAAATACCATAGTCATGAAAGTCCAAAATGGAGAAAAAAATAAAGGAATTTCATCTAATTCAATGCGAGGATGATAAACCTATTCTTTTGTAAAGTAGATTGGATCGCAAAGAAAGATCAAAACTTTCTTAAACTTAATTTAGTTTAAGGGGAGTGTTAAACTTAAACTAAAATAAATATATATTATGCTTATAGTTACTCGAGTGTTAAGTAATCTGGTTGGGAACCACGGATAACCCGCCAAATTTGTATCTATAAATATCCTTATAAACCCTCTTTTGACACTTCGATGAATCCTATTTACATAAATCAATTCTGTACATTCATCCCTTGTTAAGTGTCTGCTTATCCCTCTCTACCAACAAAGACTTAAAGAGGAAGGATATCATTTTCTTGTGATATAGACTGCCTTGCCAATTCTAACATGACTTTCAACTCTTCTCTAACCTGCATCACATCATTAGATATAACAATTCTGTAGATTGATATCGTTCTACTACTTTAGTAGTAATGCATGAGTAAGCGTCAACTCATACCTTTCTGATGGCATTCTCCCTAAGCATTTGTCCAAACATTGAAGGTTTCTTAAAGTGCAAACCTACCAATTCAACCAAAAGTGAAATGATATACGATCAATACGAGGTGTTAGTACAACATGAAGTCCCTAGGACGATAGTGACAAATTATGACATGATCATCTAGTGCGAAGTCAAATCATCGTACATCAAATTACCAAAGGGAATATACACATTGGCGAAGCTTCATTAGGGCCGGGGGGCCACCAGCCCCTCTTTTTTGTTGATAATATTAATTTTTGGCTAGATAGTTAAAAATCTTATTCATATATATTGCTTTCGCTTCTCTAAAAAAATTATATTTGCCCCCCGCCCCTCTATAAACTAGTTCAAGCTCCGTCACTGGATATATAAAACGAACTTTGAGCAGGTAAGTACAAATTTGAATGTATGTAGTGTTGTTAAACCGGTCCAAAAGGAAATTTACCAAATTTAACCACAATAGAGCATCTAGATTTTGCTTTAGTCTCCACTTCCCATCTACAATGAGCCTGGTGCATGCAACACATGTTGTCAAGCATGGTACCAGTAAAAAAAGAAAGATGTAGTTTCAGTTGCTAACTTATAAATCTCACAGAACAACCATTTGGCTTTCACAGATACATAAAACGACTCAAACTATACTTTCTAGTAATTACACTTAAGAAGTTAAGATCCTAACTTTGTTACACCATGTATATGATTATATGAAACCTTCAGGTCAAACAACTTAGTCCAACATATGGCACACACGAAGAATTTAGATCTATGAGTTGTTTATAGACAAAAAAAGGGATAAAGATTACATGTTTAGTAATGATGGCGGATAATCCATAAAGACTGACAATCTAGTGTTTATAAAGAATTTAGAAGTTAATTTGTCTAACTTGTAAAGTAATCTTGACTAATTCGGGCCAATTAGTAGTGGATTATCCTGAACCAAAGTAAAAGTAGCTTGCCACTTAACATATGCTTGATGTACACCACAACTTCACAACCTTAAGTTAAGCACCAGACAACAAATGATGTATGACATACCTCAAAAAAAGATCCAAACGGAAGATCCTCTGAGAGTTTAACAGTTTCAAACGCCTGCAAAGTACAGTTTCATATGTCGATTTTACAAAGGTACGCATAGCTAGCAATGAACGAACTAATCAATAATCAATATAGAATGCGAAGAAGAAAAAATGCACTCATCTTAAAGGTGCCTTTTACGTATAGTTTATGTTTTTACGCTTTTACAAGGACTCACCAGTGATCTTTTGTCAGTGGATAGCAGAGCATGCTGCCTCTCTGTTATCTCTGTTGCACCATACAAAATACCTCTAGCCGTTCTGAATATAACATTTCTGATTTGACCATCATATTCTTTGGTAGAATGCCACAGGTCAATCTACATACACACATGAGTAAAAAGTGAATCACATAACTAGACTCTACAAGAAAGTACACAGAGGTAAGAAGCAAGTGAACAAGAACAAAACACAAAAGACTTCAATTTCATCGGTGAAGCTTTCAAGAAATATTTTTGACAAAAATATAAAAACAAAAAAAGCTGGAACAATTCAAAGCTAGTCTTTGTTGCACGGAATCATGAAGTCATGGAGCGTGAATCTTGGAATCATGGACCTTCGTTGATCTTTATTTCTTTTAATTTTGTTGTTAACATGGGTCATTAGTCCTGTTGTTAACATGGGTCATTAGTCCTGTTCTTTAGATAGTATAGTAGTGCAAGTTTCATGATAGGTAGGTTAGTTACATTGCTTTCTTTGTTTCCTATATAAGTGGTTCGTCGGTAACGAATATTAGGCATTGAGTCTCAAACAATTGTGTGAAACAAATGCCTGATTATCCAACAAGAATATAAGAAATTACAAAGGTCTAATGAAGATGAGGGAGGCATTCAACAAAGAATCATGATAGACTTGGAGTTTCTATTCGAATGCCAAGAAGCAAGGACCAAACAATCAAAAAACCTCGGGGATACTTCATGCAAGAACCAAGTAATGGCTAAGTTTACATTATAATCACATGTATATTATCAAGGCAATTCAAACATAAAAGTCAAAGCCAAACTTATTAATTCAAATTAGTAATTATAGAATAGTGAAATTCTGATGAAACGTTTGTATCTTCGACATGTATTGACAACCTTTTGTATATTCGACATATGAGAAAATACATTCAAATCTCTTCTCTATCCATTCTAATATAATAAGTTTTTAAGTTGACATTTGTCATAATATTAGACCTTCTAATCCTAATTTTCGTGTTGAATACAATGTCATCCGATGAATTGTTGGAAGATTGAAAGCTTATGATCAAGAACGAGTCAAACAGTGAACAAGAAAGAAGAGTGTCGTAAAGGATCGTTATTCACTAAAACATATTGAAAGAGGAGAAAGAGGGCAGATCTGAACATCATGGTAGTGAGAGTTAAAGTATGTAGGCCTAGAGCATGAGCGGGGTAGAGTTTGAAGGTGTGGATTAGTATAAATATATAACGAGTCTATTATATTGTATTGGATGCACTTTTGTTATACTAATAAAAGGCGTCGTGAAGAGTTTCCACAAAACCAGGTGTATGTCTCTAACTCCGTGTGTGTTAAATCAAGATCTATGCTATTAATCCAAGTTTGTAAGTGTGTGAAAACATGATTTTGTATTTTTGAAAATAATTAGACACACATATGTTATACTGGATTTTTAGTGCCTAAGGAAGGCATATGCGAATGAGTACAATGTAGGATGCTTACTTTAAGAATTTTGTTCATCTGAGCTAAATGGCAACCAAATGTGAATTCCGAACCATCACTTAATAGTAAATTGAAAAACTGCTGAGCCGTAAATGGAAAAACATCCTGTGTAAATCAGAATTATAGTATATCAATGAGAAGATGAAAATAAGATCCCTCAAAGATTGATAAAAGTATCAACTAGTTTACAGACCCCGTATATGCTCATCAGAACATCCTCTTGGAGAAACGGCTGCTGTTTAACTAGTACACTTTCTTCTAAAACTGTAAGCTGCTTATTAGGATATGTAAAGCTACTGCTCGCTTGTGATTCCGATAGTTGTTGTTGCTCCTGTACGTGGTAAATTTCAACTAAAACCATATACGGAATCATCCATCACGGTGTGACGTTTGTGACACTTTTGCTAGACAAGGACCATAAGACAATCAGATTTCTGACATCTTATCTTTGCCTATACTAATGCATTTTCCCCTTAATAGATATAGAGTATAATGGACATTTAATAAGTTAATTTTAATAAAATGAACAAATATGTAATATATATATTTTAGGAAGAAAAAAATTGTAATTAATAACTTGGTTTGGAAAAATATGTAACTCATGGTTTTAAAAAGAAAAAAGTTTGTAAAAGTTCCTAGAATATAAATCTTCCCTAGTGTGTCCAATGTATTTAGGTGTGCTTTAAAGAAAGGTGATCAGATATAATTAAGAATGCATGTGTCACTTGATTGTTTCAATTCATTTGTATTGTGATTGTGTAATACTTTGCAACGAAGTTAATACGTGTAAAGTCCTGCTAACATTATATTTTATATAAAAAACATGCAACAACAAAATTATGAAAATAAATAAAATTTTGAACACATATTTCCTTTATACCTTCCCTGAGTTTAATTAAGACCCAATCTAGTAACGAAGCATATGACACTTATAAACATGCATATACAATGAACTATCTAGTTAAATGAGATCAATTTAGTAAATAAGATAGCTTACCTGGTATTCAAGTGCAGTTTCAAGTTTACTCACCACCTCGGTCATCAATGGACGTTCTTCACGATTTATTTTTATACATCTATAAGCTATTGTTGTAAACGTCTTCAAAGATTTAAGATTTATTTCATCCTGTATACTAGCATAAATAAGCTCACTTATTTTGTTTTCTTCATGATATCGCCGCACCAAACCGGTTAATGGTTGAAGTTTATCATTTTTGCTGTTGCCAATTATCGACGGTCTTCCACACAACATCTCAAACAATACGACGCCAAAAGAGTATACATCAGACTCTTTTGTCAAATATCCCATCTCCGCGTATAGTGGATCACAATATCCAATCGTGCCAACAGCATTGGAGACAAGAAATGTGTACTTTTGGTTAGCAGGACCAAATTTCGACAGGCCTAAATCTGAGATTCTAGCATTCCGTTTTCTTCTAAAAGGATTTGGAACTCTTGATATCACGATGCAATACTCTTTGATTTGTCTCCTCTGGATTATGAAGATAAGCGAGTCCACGTGCCGCCCCAATGCATATCTTGAGACGTTGAGTCCATGAGAGATCATTGTTGTTTTATAACCTGAAGGAAATGGATAAATATTGATAATCAAAAGTTATATAAAAGAAATTATAAATAAAGGGTTGAAAATTTATGTGCAAACTTGCTAAATTCGGTTTGATATGTATTTCACTATGATTGTGGGAACAAATATTATGAATATGATTAGAATATTAGGCAATATTATTCTACAAATTTGATGCTATTACTATAAGTAAAATAATTTATATAAATTATTTTATTATTTGAAAGAAAATATCATGCCGGAAGAACCAAACCTGGAAACTAGTTGGAAAAATTATATGTTGATTCATATGATTTATAAGGCTTGCAGAAAAAGTTTTGTGGCCTAATTCGAAGTTATGAATAAATTATAAACTGTAGAAATTTCTGCTATTTGAAAATTGACAAAAATATGTAAGCTATAAGATAAATTATGAAAAATTTATAGAAAGCATGATAACTAAAATAGAGCAGTATAAAGATTAAAATTTTTGGACATATTCTGATATTTTTACTAAATATTGTTAAAAGAATAAAAATCATGAAAATAGGCTCTGTTGTGATTTAGGACCTGAGAAAATTTTGAAAAACTAAAAGTTTTATGAAATATGATCTAAAAAAGTTTGACAATTTTTAGAGACCCAAAGGTATTTCTGATAATTTATTTAAATAGTATAAAAATTATAGAAAATAAAATGTAAATCATTGGAATATGAAATTTTAATATGTTATGTCTAATTTATGGACCCACTTGTTATAAAAATTTCATAATATATGTCTGATTATAATTTCTATAATGGATTTTATAATTTTGAGGTACTAAAACTTTTGAAGAAAATATACTTTTCTAAATTGTGAATCTTTTGTTTATAGGTTATCTCTTGGAGTAAATGTGAGACTCATAGCCCCATTTTGTTCTTATAAACTTTTGGGGGAAAAACATACTAATTTTTATGATTGATGCAATTTTTGAGATGTATTGTCATTTATGTTACAACCATTAATTCGGATGTGGAACCGTTAGATAATATAGGTAGTGCTACTTAGGAAAAATATTTTCTACCAACAGAATAAGTGTTGTGATGCTATATTATCTGATTTTATGAATTATGTTATGACAGTTAGGAATCACAACACTCATAAAATCATAACTTAGATGATTCATAACTGTCATAACATAATTCATAAAATCAGATAATATAGCATCACAACACTCATTCTGTTGGTGCAGGAAATATTTTTCCTAAGTAGCACTACCTATATTATCTAACGGTTTCACATCCGAATTAATGGTTGTATAGATAAATATTTAATATTCATAACTGTCATAACATAATTCATAAAATCATAACTTATGTGATGTATAGATAAACATTTAAATTTATTTATTGTTATTATTATTATTATTATTATTTTTATTATACTTTTAAACAAATTTATATATTTATCTATACATCACATATTTTAATGATCACTCGACTCATAATCTACTTGCTAAAGTATACATTTTAAATATTTTATTTTCATTCACAAATCAGGATGTTACACAACCCAATGAAAAACTTCTAATTCGAAAGTGTAGACATTTGGGATTACTAAAACTAAATTTCCCAGGCTCATTGTTTAGGTTAGCTGTTATCATAAATTGAAGCCTAAATTCAAGTGCGAACAAAGGACCTAAAAATGAACAGATTTCAACAAAATAATCAAATATCAAGACCTTAGTTTAACACCAAATCAGAAACATGACAACAATTAACAGACATTGTATACGTTTTTCAAAATCCTTTGCCCTTTATAAAAAAAGTAATGGTTGAAAAAATAATTGTTCGGACAAGAAAAACACGCCATCGCTCTAACTTTAACGGGTCCAAAGGCAATCACAAACATCACAATCCGCACTCGCCTCCCCACCTAACGCGTCTGCAGACGACCATCGACGATTCTAAGACGTGAAAACAAACCCTAACGGGTCAAAGTGAAACCTCATCGCGCCCGGTTAAATTCGATAACGAAAACCGTTACGGGTCCGAGTTCCAGATCTGAAAATCGAAGACACATGCAGATAGACACAAAGCTACAACACATGTGCCACATAAGGCAGCTAGAGATGGTGACTAATGACGCACAAGTGTGTGTGTGTCTATCGCCGGAAGTCGGAGGCCGATCAGCTACACTTTGAGTTTCTTCTATCCCACACCTCATATACATGGCTGGCAAATAAACGGCGATGCATCAATGTAACGCAACACCATCGCAAAACCACCATCGCGTATCTATCTCTCTAAAGAAACTTATGAAACAGTGATGATAACTTTTGTTTTACCCGATTAAGAAAGGAGAGGAAAGGCACTAGTAGGTGGCTGCAACCTTTTTTTACCATATGCAATTTAAAAATATCTGTGGTCAAAATCGAAGAAACGAAAATGTAACACCCCAACTGGCGACAAAATCATCGGGGCGAACGAATGTGAATCGATTGTTCATAGCTCATAAAATTAAATTAGTTGAAATAATATTAAATGTTATTTTCATTGAATAATACTAATCAATCAATACAATACAATCAACTAATAACATAATGACATTTGTCTTTAACTTTGACTAAGTCCAAATCCTAAGTGTGCATTTAGAAGTCCATTAATCTTTATTTCTGAATTCATGTGAAAAAGTAATACCCGGTGAGAAATTACAGGTTTGAATACATATATAGATTGATTAAAATGATTGAAAACATTCAATTCACATGACAATGTCAAGACTTATAATGCAATAGTGTAACACACAAGACAAACCAACACAATCAAACCTAATGACTGAATTGATTTGGTCCGCAGACGAAGCCTTATAGAATGAATGATTTCGGTTCCAATCACCACGCAACTAAATAAATGGGGTGGGTTTGTCAAATCAATAGATCTATCATTGTTACTGTGGTTGCATGAGTTAGTGATTACGTTCTCATCTAGTTTATCTAACTATACACATATAATTGCAAGCAATAACATAGCATGTTTTGAATTGAATTTTGAATAAAATAAAATAATAATGAATAACAATAATTGAATATTAATCATACGATTTCCCTATAAATAAAAAACATAACAATGAGCAATGAATACTCACATTGTATAATGATGGTTGTAGAGTACATAAGAAAGCTTGAGAGTTCTAGAGTCAAAGATGATGTCCTAAAGGATAAAAGGAAAAATAATAACTTGAGGTCGGAATTCATTACAAGAAGTTAGGACGTTTAGAGAATGCTAAAAAGAGAAAGTAGATTGAAAAAAGATTATTGTACCAATTTTAGATTCTGGACATAATGTTTGGTACGTATTTGAAAACCTTTTAAAAATAGCAAACGGTTTCATAAAATTATAAAATTTACAGTTGACTCGTTTAGAGTCTTCTGGACAACTTTTATTTAGAAACATTTTTATGAAAATACCCGTAAATAGGTCAAAACAACAACACAAGACAGAAGGTGCTGAAATGCGCACTTATCTTGTGAAGACTATTGTTGAGTCGTCCGATTGAGTTTGAATACATATAAACTATAGTTAAAAAGGTAATTCAATGAACTTAATATTTTAGTCTGAGTTTACTTAATATTAGTTTGTTATGAATAAGTTATGATTAGTTGAAGCCAGATTATATTATGTCAAAATTATAGTAAAACACTTATGTGCACTTTTAAAATTGTTAAAGCATGAAACGGGTTAGAACAAATTTATTATGTCGATATATGGTATGTTAGACTTCATTTGAGTTATAAAAAATATTTCAAGACTTTGGTATAACTATCATTTAGAGAAATAATCTTGTGGAATAACTGAATGTGGCTACATAGCCGTCCATATGCAAACATGATTCTTTGTTTACATTAGCGTGTTGTTAGCTTGATTTAGAAATGTTAGTGATTATTATAAAGGTAGTGAATGTTAGAAGGTTAATGATCAAATGATAATGATTAAAATTAAAAGAGATTTAGTAGAAGAAAGAATAAAAGTAAGAACATAAAGTTATGAGAACAATGAATGTTAGGATGATTGAATAATATAAAAATACATAATATTATATAAGATTATCTTAGTATTAGAAAATTCTTGAAATTACCGGTAAAAGAAACTTCTTAAAATTGATCAAAACTAATGGATAAAAAAAGATATGTAAGTGAGATTTTGAAATGAGCAAATGAAAAGCGAGACATAAAGTTTGATTTTATAGTTGAGGTTAGGAAGGGGTTATGAATAATATTAATGGTGATTTACAAGTATTTTAAAAGGGGTTATGATTTGAAATAAATATAAACTTAAATAAAATAAATAAATAATAGAATAATTACAATTTAAACTTTAAATACATTAAACCTAATTTTAATTTATTCATCTTATTTTTTATAAAATCTTTATAGACTTTATAAACTCACAAAAACTTTGCAATTTGATTATATATTTTACTTGAACATTTAAAATCTTATAAATATTAATAAACTTTTTAAATTTATTTTATAAATTATAGAGTTTAAGTTAAATTTACTACGTGACACATTTATTGTTTTTGAAACACAAAAATAAATAAAATGACTAAATAATGAATTTGATTTACAAGATTGACTCAAACGTGATCGAGTTTGGTTTTTTAGTTTAAAAATGGATCGGATGTTATAGAAAACATCTCTATTCATTCAATTGTTTTTTTAATATTATGTAACTAGTTTTTTCTGCCGCGCGTTGCCGTAGCTATACGAGTTTTAAGGTATACCTAAACTAGCAAAACACATAAAATAAAACACACCAAAACCTTAAATCTATAACACACAAGAATATTTAGAACCCAAAACTAAATCAAAATACAACACCATACACAAAACAAACGATATAGATATTATAAAATGTTATATTTTGTAACCTTCTTTCTTCATCATGTTACCAAATCAAAACCATGCCACCGCTTCCAGCACCACCGAATCACCATCATCATCATGCTTTCATCGCACCATCCCGCCATCGAATAACGCCTCCTACATCGGTAGGCTCGCCACCGTCACGTCCGCCAACCGTCACCATTGTAAGCAGCCCCGCCACATTAGACCACCGTCACCACCTCAAGTGCCACCGCCGCAGTCCGAAGATAACGTCGGTCTCTTGCGCAGAACAAAGAGCCGAAGGCACCGCCGGAGGGAGTCAAGGAGCAGGTGAAGCAAACATCGGCTCTCTTTTTTCTCTCTTTTACCCCCACTAACAACTTGTGTGCAATATGTAATGGTTGGGGCTATTCTACAAATAACTATACTTTGGTGGCTGATGTACAAACTCTCAAAAAGTAACTGAAGTCACCGACAAAATAGTTTAATACATATTATAATATAATATAATATAATGTAATTATTAAGTGAAAACTTTAAAACAAACTAAACTTCACGCATGACCACGTAAGAGGGAATCCTTTAGTGAGTTATAGAAAACATCTCTATTCATTCAAAGCATCTCTATTCATTCAGTTGGTTTTTTAAGACTTTGCCATTTTAGATTTCATGCACTATTCATAATGAATAAACATACACACGTAAAAACTTTCATAAAGATACGAACTTTATCGTTGAGATCTAAATAATTTATCAAAATCATAATATGTATGCATATTAGCAACAAAAATAATATAAAACACATAAAAAAGAAGACCTAGAACTAATCTCTAAATGATCTTTATGAGCAAACCCGCAAAACCCTTGGATCTGGTTACCCATGTCGAGATTTATAACATGCATTAATTAAAGATGCATACTTTACATTAATTTTAACTATAAAAGCATCGAGACTCACAATAAACTTAGACCTATGAAGAAGAAAAATAAAACCCCTATCTTTCTTAAGAAGTTGGAGTTTCCTCTCTCTTGAATGTAGTTTCTCTCTCATTACTAGATTTGACAGCATTGATAAACAAGAAAATGAAGAGTGGTGGCTACCTTCCTATATAAAAGAAACATTTAGGGTAAACTTTTCTTCGTTGGAAACGTTAGCCCTTAGACTAAATCATATCTCACGCCACCTTTCATGTATTCTTTAAACTAAATTTTTTGAGGTGTTATACCTTACATTCAACATTTCAAAAGAAAGTAAAGATATTTAAGTTTAAGTCTAGATATTGCTAGATAATTCAAAAATTAAACCACATACATGTTTTAAAACACCATCATCATCAATCATGGTGGTGATCAATAATGCACCATATATGATATTTATTACAAATGGGCAATACCAAAGGTTTCAAAAATCTAAATTCATATTGAATTTACATTATTATAAGTGATACATAAATCCTAAATGAACATTTAAACAGTCGTAGACAAAAAATAATGGATATAAAGGCAAGCAAATGGACGGAGAAAAACAAACATAATGAGTAGATATAATTACAAATATTCACTAAAGTAACGTGACCCCTCAACCTAATGAATAGATTTTGACACAAATAAACAAATCAAAATGATAGAAAATGGATTTTCCTAAGGAGTTGGGAATGTTGGACACAGGTTGGCCATAATGGTTCATCAAAGAAGGGGTTCGGGATTAGAGTACAAGATCCATAATGGATCACCAGGGATCCAAGTAACGGTCTGCTAGTGTGGTCGTGGATCGTCATGATTAACACATAATAGTTCATGCGGAATATTTGTTTGCTAAATGTGAATATTCCATTTGAAAGTTATGAATATGTTCTTTTAAGTCTATAGCAGAAGGCTCAGCTGTCCTCCAAGATACGGTAGATTTGAGATAAAAAGGCCAAGATCCAGAGTTTCACATTTTCACCCACACAAATCCGGTGCTTTCTCTATGCTGCATTCACACACACTCTCTATCGTTTCAAGGTGTTTGAGTGCTTGCTGGAGTGATCAGAGGTTGTATTTGCACTTCTCAACATTGGATTGACCTAGGATCAATGTTTTGAGATTCACTGCTTGCTGGAGTGATCAGAGGTTGCATTTGCACTTCTCAACATTGGATTGACCTAGGATCAACGTTTTGAGATTCACTTTCTTTGGTAAGCCTCATTCTTTGCTAAATACAAGTTATAGCCATAGATGAACAAATACGTGATGTGTGAAACCCATTTAAGTGGTAGATCGCTTGGTGAAGGATGTGAACACGTTGATATGCTGCATTAGGCTTCGGGTGTACTATGGTAAGGTTTTAACTCCCCCCCACATTATGTATAAATGTGTATTTTGGGGTAAATCTAGGTTCCAGAAAGAACTAAAGGGATTTCGTGTGGTGGCGCGCTGTGTCTATCTGACAATATGTTGGGCGTATGCATGAACCCTAATCCTTTGATGCGTGTTCGTCAAGGGTTGTGATAGGAATGTAGATCATAGTTAGGGAGTCTTTAGCTCGGGGTCACACATGTGACTAGGGCTGGTCGGGTGATTCTGGTGGGAAAACCTAAGGGGTTTCACGGTTATTAAGGTAACTTCTTGACGTGAAGGTCAATGTGTTTCAAGGATATAATATGCTCGTAACATTCATTGACCGTTGTACGGACACTATGTAAAGCTCATCGTTATGAGTGCAACTGTCCCCTTTCATAAATGTTTTTGACCTTGAAAGCAGCTTTTGCAAGTGTTAATAATGGAACGTTCTATTAGTTGGCCTTGGAGATATCAGAAGTGAGAATACTAACATGAGTAACGAGAAATCCCTAGAAAAACACGAATGCTTTGCCAGTGGAAGGTTTTCTGCATACAGTCAATCTACGCAAAGTTAATCAATCCCTAAGGAACCCTTAAAATGGTTGTTGTACGATGGGTACACGAAAGTGACGAAGTTGCTTTGACTATCCTATACCATGCTTATCTATTGGAGTGAATTAGATGATTGGGTTGAGGGTTGCCCCCTCTTTCGCTCACTCTCCTTTCCCTAATATGACTCTTGAGTCATCAAAGACTGTATCCAAGTTGTTAAGTGATTTGATAAAAATGCTTTGATGTGTGTGTGTTGTGATGCAGGAGTAGGAGGTGTCGGGATACATTTGCTAGGCCGTGGAGACTTAGCAGTTAGAATTGAATAAGATCTTAATGTAGAAGATAATGGCTGGATTAAATCTACCTGGGTGGTGCCTTGATTTGTGTTTTGTATTCTTTTTAGATGCATATATGGATTTTATGTATGCACTGTTAATTATTGTAATTCAGTCTAGTTTTTTTTGGCCTTGAATAATTAGACTTCCACTGTATTATGTTATGAGTTTCTATTAAGGTTTTAATTTATTCTAGTTATTAGGTCTTAAATGATTAGACTTTTGCTGTATTATGTTGTGAGTTTGATACAATAAGTCGTGTGTGGTCTGGGGTGTGATAAATTATGTTCATATTTGTTTGTTTATTAGAAGAATAAAGAACTTTGTTCATGTTCGCCAATCGATTATAAAAGGTTCGCTAAATGTTTCGTCTGTTTACAGGCCTACACATGACATCAACTTCCATCTATTTATTTCTTAATAAATCTAAATACTATATATTTTCATTTAAATAGCCAATTACCTTCCAATAGAAGTCACTAAATGCACAAGCAATTATTGATGATTTTGATATTGTAAAATCGTATCTCATTTCAAACATATACTAAAGGTTAACATGAATAAGAAATAGGAAAGAATATAAGGCTAAATACATAGAGGTTTAAACTCGATGCCTTGCACAGTAAGCCCTTCAATTACCTTGTATCGAGAACAAGCCATCAACTCAACACGCACCGAGATCACGTTAGGAGTAACACCAGTAACAAATTGCCATAATGGAACTTCCATCCAACCATCATGCCTAATTCGTGGAAATCTACACATTTTAAGTCCATTAAACGGATTGCGGGTGTTTCGACCCATTGTCCGTCTGAGACTAGGAGTTCGAGGACTAAGTAAACTTATAAACCAGGAACCTGTTATATGATTCAATATCACAGGAGCCTCAAACTCATAGGGATTCTTTGGCAATTTGTAGACAAGGTAACTTGCATATGTTGTTTGAGATGACAACATCTCGAACTTGGTTTTACACATAATATTAAATCTTTTATTAGGATGGATAGCCACTTCTTCAAATCTAATAACAAAAATATTGAACGGGAGGAAATGTTAGAATGCAAAAGGATATATCATTATGAAAGTTGGAAGTGTTCCATGGCGAGTGTTACTTGCTGATTTTTTTAACATGATTGTATAAATCGAGAACATGTTTTGAAAAAGTTCAACAATGTGTACAAGATAAGAAACTGATTCTTGCTAAAATGACATGTATTTGCAACAATTTTTACAAGTAAATGATTACAGAACATACTTATAGACCATGAGTTTCTAAAGTAAGTGGTATGTATATTATGTTATGCAACATATAACAACCTTGTAAAATATGTTCCACTTTACTCAAAATTCGATTTTGTTTTTCAAAAAGCTGAATCTCTTTCATGTAAAATAAATTAATGAATGATCATCCATCACTGTAATTCGTTAGATTTCTTTAGAAATATTAAGTTTATTTTAAATAAAAACATGACTTTGACCCTTATAATTATAGGTGGAGGAAAGACAACTTTATGATCAGCCCTTAAAACTTTTGGTTTTGCTTAAGTTGTAAAATAGAAAAAAACTGTTGCATAAATGGGTACACTTGTTGTATAAGTTGCTATTAGATGAATTTATCATTCGTAAGTTGGTTAATATTATAAATTGGAAGAGCATAGGCATATTAAAAAAAGAAAACATGATGGGGATAGAGAAACAACCTTGATTCTGGTAGTGACTCCCAACTCCATTGTTGTTCTAGCAAAACCTTTCTTGCTGAAAGCATATGACATTTCTTTCCATTTCCATCAAGAGATAACCACTATCAACCGGTAAATATATTCATATGGTAACATATTGTGTTTAAATATGTTGTGAATGTGATTGAAATAAACACTAGCATGAAATTTACCTCTTTACCATCATTGATTTGGAACCCCTTGTAAAGAATGAAGAAAAGTTCCTTCGTCGTTGTCCATTGCACACTATTTTTTGATCTGTTGATCATTTCTTCATAATTGTTTGGCAACTTTTGTTCCCAATTTATTTCTAAATTTGATTGTGGTTGCATATTCATCTTCTCATCCTCTAATAGTTCGTGATTTACCTATAAAACATACCAACATTGAAAGACAATATCATGTCCTTTGAATGTTGTGTGTTTGATACCATAAAATAACACAAAACATGATATGTTGTGACATCCGTCACCTCAAGGTCCGTCGAACGACATAAATAACATAGAAATATTTTAATTATTCTTCCTTTACTTCATGAACTCATGCTTTAAGGAATCATGTCTGCTTATTTTTCCCTTGTGCCTGTACTTCCTTCGAGAACGTGTGTTAAGCATAAAACTTTTATAAATTTCATCACCATTACCACAAAATATATCATTTTTAATTTCGACCATTGTCATTAATAAAACCATTTTAGGCTATCAAATGCCATTAAACACGCTTTTAACCGTAATATAATGAACATTTTACAGTCGTTTTTCAACTGAAACAAATTTGGGAAAACTCGGGGGCTAAGTGCAGGGACTAAACTTGTAAATTTTGCAAACTTGGGCTGGGTATATAAACCCCATTCCCATCCATTTATCCTCATCTTCATCTTCTTCACCTTCAACATCTTCTCCACTTTCTCTCTCGATCTAGCACCAAAAAATCGTCACGTTTGTCGCGTTTTCACTGCCAAATCTTGGGTATCATCGTGTGTACGCGTTCTTAGCAGGTAGACAACCTTGTTCAACCCGTTTTTGGTTCGGTTTTACTGCCGCGTTTTCTAGGGTTTCGGGTGCTCGGGTTCATCCGAGCACATGAGGTCGAGTGGGTGCGTGTGAGGTCTTTCTGCTTGTGTTTCATGTTTGTGTATGTTTGTTGAATGTTTCTGGAAGTCCTCGTGGTATAAAACTCGCGTTAGAGCAGCTCGGGGGCTGCTCAGCCCGACCACAGTCGCGATTCTGCAGTTCAGGCGACTGGGTCTGTCATGCGATTGAGCCGTGCCACTGAGTGAGTCGTGCGACTGAATCATGCGTCTAAGTCAATCGTGCGACTGAGTTGTGCGACTAGGCATGTCGTGCGACTGAGTCGTGCGACTGAGTCGTGCGACTGGGTGTTTGTATGCGATTGAGTCATGCGTGCGGATGATTGTGTGCGATCGAGTCAGGTGACCGACTGAGTGTATGCGATTGTGCGTGTTTCGTACGACTGGAGTCCAATCGCACGAATGAAGGTTCAATCGCACGAAAGTAGCTAATTCGCACGATTGAGGGTTGATTCGTGCGCATGGAGGTTGGGTCGTGCGAATGTGTGTGTTGTGTGGTGCGACTGAGTCCAATCGCACGAATGAAGGTTCAATCGCACGAAAGTAGCTAATTCGCACGATTGAAGGTTGATTCGTACGAATGGAACGTGGGTCGAGCGTCTAGTCCTGTTGCGTGACTGATGATGAGTGTGAATATCCCTTGAACGTCTGATGATGATAAGGCAACATTAGTAAAAGTGTCACTGCTTGACCCCAAAGAGTAAAGTCAACGCTATCAACATGCACATAATATTTCAATTGAAATAAACCTAACATTTTACAATTTCCGACAACCCATTTGAAACTACAAATACTTAACAAGTGTTATCTTTCATAACAAGGAGATCTTTACAAGGATGTCGTAAGCAATGACGACTACTCGTAGTACTTGGATCTACATAAGATCTGATACGTGTGTCCGCTTGTGTGTGTGTGTAACACCGGATATTTATTATTTTGAAGCCGGTGAAGAAAGAAAAGAAAATAAAGTCCAAAAGTCGAGGGACCAAACCCGCCAACGAAGCAAAGTTGGGAAATGTGGTGATATATGTAGGGAGAGGGCAGCCCACTCTCCCCACATCCACATTTCAGCTTCATAAAGGGAGAAGAGAGAAAGAAGAGGAGAAAAAGAGGAAAAAGTGTTGGTTCGGGTCGATTCGGGTCGCCAAAATCGTCGTGAAGCAAGCCGAGTCGAAGCTCTTGTCGTTGTGCTCGTTTAGGTGAGTTCTAGGACCCCTCTTTTACTTGTTTTCAAACGATTTGGGGCTGGAAAACATCTGAAATCGAGTTTTTCGTATGTGTGTAAGTTGACCCGTTTGTGTATGTGTATGTATATGTATGACGCGATTGTGACTTGATTTCTTGCTTGGTTGTGCTTGAATGATGTTATGGTATGCATCCCTAAGGTTTAGGATGGTCGATTTAGGCTTAAAATGGGTTTAGATGAGTTTGGGGGCCGAAAACCCTCGGCTGCAGTCGGGTTGAACTGCATTCTGCATCAGTTAGGGCTAGGCGACCGACTGGAGGCCGAATGGAGGCCATACGGCCGATTAAGGTGCGATTGGGGTCCATTCACACGATTGGGGTTCATTCGCACGACTGGAGGGCCAGTCGCATGGGGGTCATGCGACTGAGGGTCCATTCGTACGACTGGATGTTCATTCGCATAGGTGTTCATTTGTATTAGTTCAATCGCATGATGTTCAGTCGCATGGAGGCCATGCGACTGAGGGGTGTCCATACGCCCGAATAGGGCTGTTGAACCCGAGGAAGGTGTAGATTAACTTCTGACTTTCGGGGGAAAGTGCAGAGGTAAGTGTTGATGTAAAGGTTCCCATAAGAGTTTTTTTTAAGATGACGATCGAGGTCGTAGAAAGCATGTTGGGCATGATGATGATGATGATGTTGCACTTTATGCATGTATGATGTTGCCCTGTATGATTTGATGTTGCCCTGTATGATTTGATGTTGATGCATGTTTATGTTCCTTAATGTGATGTATAATATCTTTCCTGTGGCTTTACTTGTTATGATGAATGAACGAAGTATTATGTAACGTAAAGTGAAAGATAAAGGAAGAGGAACATGATGAACGAATGAACGTCTTGCACACATCGGATACGGGGTCCCTCTTGGTGATTGACCCCAAATGTAGGACCTCTACCGCTCACCCTAGTACTGTGGCATACGTTTAGCTGTCATTCGTTGACTTCGGCCCAGTAGCTAAGACTGACGGTTACTCCTAGTACCGCGACATACGTTTAGCTGTCATTCGTTGACTTCGGCCCGGTAGCTACGACTAACCGGGGTGTAGCACATGGTATTGGTTCGGGATGATGTCCGATGCGCAAGTAAGGTAATGAAAGAAGGAATGAACGAATGAAGGAAGATAATAATGATATTATCTATGTGTACGTATGATGTGTGATCATGTAAAAGTAACGAACGGTTTTATCTGAAAGTAAAGTATGTTTTATTTATAAAACTAGAACTCACTCAGCAACGCTGACTTTGATATGTTTCCAGTTGGCAGGTAATGTTTGCTGAGGATGGCACGGGCGACTACTCAGCTCTTTTGGGGATGACATTCTTTTGACTAATGTTTTGCATTGTAATGCAAACAAGCTATTTTGTAATGAATGTTGTATTAATTTGCAAAAGCATTTACATGGAAATGAAAGATTGTTTTAGTTTTCCGCTGCGATTTATGAAACACAAATGTAATTATATGTTTTATGTGCGATGAGAACCCAGCTGTAAGCGTCCCGGGAACGGGGCCTTACAGTGTGTGCCACCCACGACCGAACCGATACAACCCGAACCAACCAAGCATTACTATACGCTTTATACATGTCATTAATGCTTGACAATAACTGTCAATAGGTGTTTGACCGTTCTTTTGCACTCAACATTTGGGATACATTGATCTTACATACTTACCACTTAACAAGTGAGTTTCGTGGCCCCTTTTTATGCTTATACTATTTTACAAACATTTACAAACATGGGGGAAAAGTATGCTCGCCGTTTTCTATGCTGTACAACATACATACAATTTTCATACAAGGAATCAACGTGATACTGTGTTGCAAGTACTTATCTGATACATGCTTGGGTCTGCTGTGTGGTTCTATCTTTGCAACTATTTAATTCCAGTGTGGGAACCGACGGTTAGGTATTGGTAGTACTACTGGGTTGACACCCCCACCCTCGTGTTGGTATACTAGTTAGTACCAACAATAGCCAGGTACGGGCCTTGGGTGAATATATGCCGACAATTTCTTTGTGTACGTCACTAGGTTTGGTTGCAAAGCTCATGTCATGTGATTTTACTTGTGTATATAACTGTATTCATGGTATTCCATATCATTTACTTTATGCAGCATCACTTACACTTTTATTACTTAAACCTGCGAGCTCACCAACAATTTGTTGACCATTTTGAGCATATCTTTTCAGGTGATCAAGCTAGCTGAGGTTCTAGGTGTGCTGCCTTAGTGGAGACCCTAGGATGCATTTTTTGGACTAACATGTTTGACAAACAGTTACTTTGAACAATGTTGAACTGTGTAAACAATTACAATTTTTTTGAAACTTGTTCCCGGGTTGTGAGAATTTACATTACAATTTCATCTTTATGTGATCATGTGAATCGTTTATCCTGTTATGCATATGGCTATGTTGTCGTGAACATCGACTATACACGACACAAGTCCCCCTGTTGTCGGGTGTCGTCATGACACGCTTGTCATCATTTTTATTATTGCATCTCTATCGCTTACCATGTGTTATGACGATTCCCGTCTCATCGCAACCCCGTGTTTCCGCTCTTAGCGGGGGTGTGACATATGTGATGACAAATTCATCTTATATTTGTTCTGCTTACTCTCTTCACGGTCCGAAACTCGATGCCCTCCACTGCTAAGGAATATGATCCCTCAAAAACAATTTTAAGATCTACAGATTTAGTAGCACTAGTAAACTGATACAATTCAGCCATCAATGATCCATCTTCTCTCTCATCTGCAAAGTACGAGATTAATGGTTTCGCCTCCCCTTCTAATTTGTATTTGAGGGGTGAGAATATCGGTTTGCTCAAGGCAGTCTTTTTGTAAATTAATCTGAACACAAGGTTTATTGTGTATGTCGTCTGTGGTAACAGGAGTCGAGTTTTGACATGTGTTTTGAATTTACCATCAAATGCTAGATAACAACCGTCTCCGAATCTACAAAATGAGATAGTCAGATAGCCTCAGTATCCTAAAAAACGCAAGCCAGGAGAAGCAAGATAAGGAAGAAGACTAGTCACCTTGAACTGTTTGCATGTGAATATCTATTTATCGATTCACTTGCTCTTGGAATCAAACATTCTCTTGCAGATATCATTTCCCATTGTTCTCCATTCTTGTATATTGAAAAACAGTGTCCATCAAATAAACTACAGTTAGCTCTGACTAATGTAATACAACCACAAAATTGGGTATTAGGGACCAATTTCTACGAAGGAACTGTTCTGCCTTACACCATAACCGTAAGCAATAAAATTGCGACAAACTACTATAACAAGACAACAAAATGGAGCAGTGTAGGAATTGAAGCAATTATCAAAACCATAGAACACATTAAGTTTTGCGGAAACACACAACTCTTTTCTTGGATTAAACTTGAACAAACGAAACAAAAGAAACCACATAAAATTATAACAATCACTTACCCCCATTCATACTATGCTAGACTCTTGGAGCTAGAAAATTTAATGTACAATGGAAACCGAGTTTCCTACCTTGGAAAATAACATACCAAAACAAATAAAATACTAAAATAATGAAAATCAACTTTACATAAAACTGATGTGAGAAGATTACTTTCTTGACCTATATCAAGATCAACTATTCATTCTCTCCCTTAATCTTGATATAAATATGTCTCTTTTCGAAAGCAATACACCTATCATGTCTTGCAACATGATTCGTTCTTCTTAGGCATTTAGCCTACCTATTGCATCCTCGAATGTCACTCTTTCAATGTCCAAGTATCGCTAAAAATAATGCAACAAGTTGAAGATACTTACATAGCATTGAATGCAATAAATTGCAACCTATTACTACATAATCAAGGCTAAATCCAATACTATTATACTTTGAAACAAACCCACATAATTTTCTAGCAAAGTCATCAATCAATGTTTGTTTCCATCATTTGAAGTTGTTCAAGTTCTCTCCCTAATGTAGCTAGTTGTGCCAATTGAAACCTATTAGCATCAAGAAATCTTACGCATATATAAGGCCGCGCATATGTATTTTGCCACTCAGATATCTTTGAGTAGAGTCTAGAAAAGAACAACCCTAGAAACGTTATTATTTTTATCTTGTAGTACATCACCGGTTTTTTTGGATTAATTTTCTTCCAATGGCCTTAGCATCTAAGACAAATCCATAAAAATGGTCAAAGTGTTGTAATTTCTTGACATCAAACATGGGACTTGAAACAAGGTGTTATTGGTTTCTCGAACTTGAACCGTAGCTATATTGGTGGGTGGGTTTTTATTTGTCATTGCTTGATCTTCTTTGTTGGCGTTTGCTAGGTCTAGTGATGATCATAACCTATTCGCTTACCACCTTCTTCCTACGTTTCAACGTATGATCACACAACATAATACCATACTCCTATTGGTTTCCACCTAAGGTTGCAACCTTCCTTGTCTCTATTAGTCCATTTAGAATTTAACTACACTCTTTGGTCCACAAAGGTTTCAAATCTTCTTCCTCTCTGTTGATCATGAAGATTTTGATTGTTTTGCTTGATCATAATGCAGGAGCATTATATATAATTTGACCCTAACCAATACCTGATGGTGATCGTTGGAGTAGGTTGTTTATCTTGGATTGCATGGAATAACTTTAGTAATTATCTTGTTTTCTTGAGTCTTTTCATTTATCGTTTTGGTTTACAAGATTATCCTCTTATATTTTTTAGGCGATGGAACCCCTTTATTTGTTTTGGTTGTTCGTTGGTTTAAAACATTACGATTAGACCAAAAATTTATAGCAAATTTCATTGAGTTTATAGTTTATTTTCGATCACCTAATTTTGGCCATTTGATTGCTTGCTTGTCTACATTGATCCATGAAAGTTTTGCGGCTTCTTTCTTTGTGTCAACACTTCTCTGTCTTGCTCAATTCACTATGATTTTTAGACTTTCACTATTTTGTCAATTCACCAAGATTTCAATTGCTTCGGGTTGTTTTGCTTCAAATTATCAAGCTCCCTTGTATCTTGACACTAGAAGCATTCAGATTAAAACCTATAGAACAGACCTAGTTTTGTGGAAACACCCACACTCTTTTCTTGTATTAAACTTGAACAAATGAAACAAAGAGACAACATAAAATTATATCAACCAATTACCCCTATTAATACCAATTAAAGTAGACTCTTAATAAACAATAAAACCTAGTCTAGGTTGAAAACTGATATTCCTTGTTTGACATGATTTCCTACCATCCAAATATAACATGCAAAAACAAATTAAGTATTAAGTAAGGTACTAAAATAATTAATATCGAGTTAGCATTAAACCAATCGACTTGTTTCCCAAGTTCACTTCCTTTACTAGTATCAAGATTAATCCTTCTATCTTTACATATATGAAACTAGAAATTTAGGAGTAAAGCTTTCTTATTATTAGGGAGAAGGTGTCTAAAGGGGTAACTTATTGCTATCATTCTACAATTTCATATGTACCATATAACTTTAACATTAATGAATCCACATTTATAAGCAGCAAGGTGAACTGTAATGTTGTTTTGAAACTTATAACTAGGACCGCGCACCAACTACGCTATAATATACATAGATACTAAAAAACATTCATAAAATGAATAAAAACTTAAATGAGATTATAGACAGCCGATTACCATTTTGCCTTTGTTTTGATAGATCCCTTTGGAAAGAAACATTCTCAGCTCATCTACAGAACCATAGATCAATGGTGGTATTGCAGCCCTAATTTTCTCTTTGTACTCATTTGGTTGTTTAATCACTTCATAGATCTCTTGAAATTTAAGTGAAATCTCTAGGTGCTTCACAACGTGAGAAATTGTTGGCCGATCTACACGAGATTTGCTCAGACATTGATATGCAATTCTTGAAAATATTCCTAAAGACTTTTGATCCATTTGTAATTTCATCATACCTTGAAAAATAATCTCATCTAGTTTTTTTTGTTCATAGCTTTTTTGCCACATAGGCACTATAATCTGACATTGACCATGGTGATATTCAAAGCATAATCTCCCACACAATAATTCAAAGAAGACGACCCCCAAAGAGTATATATCTGATTCTTTTGTTAGAAATCCGAGTTCCATGTACAATGGATCACAATACCCCGGCGTACCTAAAGCATGGGAGATTAGAACGGTGTGATGTTGATTTGCAGGGCCCAACTTTGATAATCCAAAATCAGAAACTTTAGCAGTCCAATTCTTATCAAGTAAGATGTTAGAGCTTTTAAGATCACGATGAAGAACTCTTTGTTGTGTCCCTTTGGGATCATGAAGATATTGTAATGCCCTTGCGACCTCAAGGCATATTTTGAGACGTTGAATCCACTTCAAAGAAATTTGACATAAATGGTGATCAAGGCTTCCACGTGATGCATACTCATACACCAAGATCTTCTCACCACCCTCATCACAAAATCCTAGGAGAGAGACTATATTCTCATGTTTGTATTGAGAAAGCATCATTATCTCCTTCCAGAACTCAAGATTTCCTTGCCCATATCTAGGATCTAATCGCTTAAAAGCAACAATATTTCACCCCTTACTATGTGTGATTTCTCCTCTATACACGCTCCCGAATCCACCACTTCCTATCAAATTCTTGTCATCAAAGTTGTTCGTCGCAACTTGTATATCTTCGAATGGGATTTTAAGATGTTGAAACTCCTCCATGAATGCATCCATTATTTGCCAATCAATCAAAGTGTCTGAAATATCCAAGTCAAGCTTCCGAAAAGCAAACGAAATATGATCAAAATATGATCTATTCATAGTAGAATATATATAAAGAGTAACATGGTGATGGTGATCTGAATTTTGTTTGCCGGCAAATGGACTCGCGAGAATAACAATGCTAATAATTTGAATGCATTCAAATATATCAAAAGCTAGAATACAAAACATCAATGTTATTTAATTATTTATATGATCCATTTGGCATTTTGGGTCCCACATCATAAATGATCATAGTGTTTTAATCTAGAGAAGAATAAAAGTTTGTAGATAAGAAGGTCTGCTTTAACAAAACTACTTAAGCAACAAAATGGGAAAACTCAACATGTATATACACACACACGTATATACGTATATATACGTATATACATATATTCAATCATTAGATTTTTCTGTATCATTGAAAACTTTTAGTCACATGTAGAACTTCTTTATGAGATTAATTCTATGAGGAGTTAACCTTGAAGGATGCTGTTTAGTTAAAGTATGCGCTTGTCAATAGTTTAAACGGTCTTTCGAGTCAGTTCAAAACAATTAGTGCTGTTAGGATTTTCTTTTTAAAGTTGATTGAGTCTTTATTTCTTTTGTAAGTTTTCAGCTATTTAAGAAGCCTTTATGCATTCAATAATACTTAACTCTTTGTAGTTCAGCTGTTACCATAACAGACACTTGTTGACATTAGATGATCCAAACGAATAAGTTGGTTTTAAGCCAGATTTAATTGATTTTTATGGTTAATATATGTGTTCTTCATCCAATTGACTATTTTAAATGGTGGAAATATAAGGACACTTAACCAAAATACAAATATTTCTCTCGTGTAGGAACCGTGTTGGCTTTCGTTGTGTTTTCCTTTCTGAAGTTCATAGTATTTACATCCAGTTTATTTATTTATTCCTTTATGTTGTCGCCAAACACTAATGAATGAAACAGGCCGAACACCTCTACTCCTTTATATTCATTATATAAAATTACCAATGATTATTTCCTGTATGATTTCAGCAATTAACTTTTTCTATTTGGGTTATTTGTATGTGACAAAAAGAAAACCGTAACATATACTTGAAATAGTCTATGGACAGTTCTTGGTTACAATTTATGTGAACAAAACAAGGATAAAGATGGGATGTGTTTTTCATTGAGCCTTTGGGTTACAACAGTAATCGGAGTATTATAAACACAAATTAGCTCCTAATTAAATTTCACATAGCTTGAACAAGTGTCTCTATTATAAACATGTGAAGATAAACATGTGAAGGGCCCTAAGCTAGTTGTTGTGCTTTACAAAATTGTTATAGCAAAGATTAGCATATACATGCAATTATAATGCACCCAAACAATAAGCAAGATCCACAAATATGTCTTCAAAACATGGAATAGTGAGGCCGCCCATTGGATGGTTGTACCCAAATTGTTCCTCTGCAAGGTTTAGTAGTTCTTGAAATGCTGGTTGGCTTAAGAGTGATACAGGAACCACAAATCGTCTTTTCTCTTCTTCCCCAACATAAACCGCCAAATGGCCTTCTGGGATGTCGATAGATGTTGAAGTGGTGCTTCCATTTGAGAACGATCACCTAAGAATTTTCTTTCGCTTGAAGGTTCTTTGGCATTAAGATGGCTTTTTCTATAAGAGGGCAGAGCCTTTTTACTAAAAGAAGCTGATGGAGAAGAAAAATACTGGTGAAAGATTTTGTGAAGTATTTTCAAGAAAGTTGTGGTTGATTTATACACATTGAAAGCTTTATATAACCAGCTGGTATTATAGGGACTTTAAATAATACATAGACAGTGGCACATGATAGAAAATAAATAACACATGGTCTGGTCTTCCTATCACTAAAAGAGCCAAATAAAATAATTAAAGATGAGATTTATGATCAATTATGAACTAGTACGTGCTTACAGTATATAACAAACACCAAATCCTTCATCATGATTATCTTGATGTTGTATGCGATATTTGATATATGTAGGACATTCTGCTTTACAACCTAATAACCTATAAATTATTAATTATCTGACGAAAATGTGACCAGTTTATGAAACAAACTTCGCATGTCTCTTAGGTTATCCGCTTTGTGTATGACCACCTGAGTGGGGTTAAAACACGAATAAGCTGGTGTTTTAATTTAGCCTAAGTAATAGTTTTAACAGTTAAACACTAGTGTACTTCGCTCAAATTTGACAATTGACTGTATGTTGAAAATATTACAAATATATTTCACCTGCACAAAATAACTGTGGCTGCCTTCTGCATATTTCTTCTCTCTGAACCTCAGAAAATTACTTCTAGTTTGAATTTTGAATCGTTTATGTTGACACCTAACACTAATGAATGAAACAGCACAACTCATTAAGTTGAGATTCCTAGATTAATTATTAATATCAGTAATGACCATTTCCTGTATATGCAACATTTTCTGCGATAAACCTTTACTGTATATCATGTAATCATAATGCACCAAAACGAGAAGCAAGATCAAAGATATGTCTTCACTACATGGAATGGTGAGTTGGTGTGAGTCCAATTGTGAAGTAGCAAACTATTTTGTATTTAAAAGCCTAGGATTGCTTGTCCAAAGGGGCTTCAAAGGCTTCGTTTTGGGCGTATAACCAGTCAAAACGACCGTTAGTTTGAGGGGCCGGCCCATATCTTCAAACCGCCGTAGGTCATCGTTCCGGCTTAAAAACGTTTTATTTTATCATAATTTTAACCTTTTGTGTTATTTCTAGTTTTTGTTGGAATTTGTTTATGGCCTAATTTCTGGCTCGTTTTTGGTTTGAGTCCATTGAATTTTGGCTTACATTTTATATTCATGTAAATATTATAAGATGATTAGTTTTTTATGTTTATGAAAATTATTTTTCTCCCTATCACAAGTGTGTGTTAGTGTGTAGATTTCCTGATTTTAGTATTCATTGTGAATTGAACACACTACAAGATTTTGATCCTATCGCGACGACAAATGTCGTCATCATAGGTGGCCTATGTCGCCGCTATAGCCTATCACGACGACATGTCGTCGCTATAGGGTTAGTAGCCATAGCTTCGTCGCATATGGTCAAATAAAGTTGTTAGGACCATGTACGTACGGAGTACTAACTGATTATGCGTGAAACCAGATCAAATAGTGCGGAATCCTATTTGATTGGCGATCCAATCAGTGAGAACGCAATACCGATCAATCTAATGATTAAAGAAACGTTAAGAACGAGTAGAAGAAGATTAGATGCAAACTATAAACTTGGAATAGGCTTTCTGGACGCTCTGGATGGCTAGGTTATGAGTATGTGTCGAAAGTCTCTCAATTGTTTTTTTCACGAATTAGGTGGTACTTATAGGTTATGGGCTTCCAATTGTATGACTGAACCATTAGCATGGTTCAGTCGTGCGACTGAATCATGCGATTGATCCATATGCACGACTGAAGATTCAGTTGTGCGACTGAGTCAATCTTATGTCTCAATCGTGCGACTGATCCAGTCTCCTGGTTCAGTCGTGCGACTGGTCCATTAGCATGAGGTATTCATGAGTATGGTCCATTAGTATGGTCCATTCGCATGAAGAATCATACGACTAAGTTTGAACACATTCTCAATCATTATTGACTAAGAACTATGCACAACAACCTCAAACCTATATAGTAAGTTCATTATACTTTAACACACAATAATACTATGAATATTAAACAATATAAGCATCAACCACATTATATTTCATTCAACTCATTCATTACATATGTGTAAGACATGATAGACCTTTACATTAAGCACATAAACTAGGGACATATATGTATCAACAAACTCCCCATTGGACCTAGTTTACTCTATTGTCTGACATTCTTCATAAGCTCATCAAATTTCTTATACTTCTCCTCTCTTGTGACTCCTGTGTGTATTTCAAATGCAAAGCAGAGTCGTATGACATTCTGGAATTGGAGAGCTTGTACAATATCTTGCGTATCATAGAACAGTGGCCACTTGTATAAAGTGTAGACATCTTTAGATGACAAGTTTGTAAGCCACATTGGGTCAAATACCCTGATAGTTTCCATTTTGCCCTCTTTGTTCAAAACTACGACCGATTCACTCGTCTGCCGGTCATAATACAACTATTTGAAATGTGAAGTGAAGTCCTGAGGCATTTTCTGTAAGGGAATCTTCGACATAATGCGTGGGGGACTCCACTTCAACATTACTTTTAGTCTTCCAGTAATAGGATCAACTTCACTCTTATGAATAAAACGTTTCGGTTGTTGAGGCTTAAAGTTGACCCATCTGGTGCGGTATTCTTTCTTCAGAGCAGACTCAAACCAATCTGACATCTTTCTAGGATCAGCATACAATAGATTTTAGCATGCCAGTTTGTTGAGCTCAAAGCCTGGGATAGTTTTCAAATCATGAGGGTACCTGAAGTACTCTATTCCCTTCTCCCTTTTTACAACATAGACATTAGATCTTCAAAATAGGCCCATGCAATGATTTTGCCCGACACCTTCTGATGTTTCTTGACTTTGTAGAGTTGGTGTAGGCATTTTGCTTTGGAGCTGTGCACTGAGCTCTTATTTCAGCAAAACAAGTTGCCCATTCAGCCTTCTTATATCAACCTATGCATCCGAGGCTTGGGCTTGGATTTCATCCTTATCCTTTTCTTTCTCCATCTCATCTAATTTTTCAAATGTAGCAGTGCCGAGAGTGTCACCCAAGTTAGGGATCACATTTCCCTCTTGGTCAGTGAACTCTGGATAGTGCTCAGACATGACAACCTCAATCTCTATTTCATTAACATCGTTAAGCTCGTCATCGCTCATAACATCGACCTTTGGAGCGTCTTTGACGAGTTCGTAAGGATTCAGTCTGAACATCTCCGCAAGTTGCTCATCGGTCAGGTCGTGTATGATTTCTCCTTCTTTGGGAGTATAGCTCACTGACCTTTTGATGATCCCTTGCAAATTAAGAATCATTGTGAATTGAGACTTGATTTGCTAAAGGGGAGCAACATCGTATTCATTTGCTGTGAAGTTTTATCTGTTTGATTAGACATTAAGCACAACACACATAAGTCATCATATAACACATTTAAACATAAACAAACATAGATGAACCTTAATTAAATTAATGTAATATAATTCAAATACAAAAGTTTCGAAATACAAGTAGAGCTAACTATTACTTTTGTCTTGAATCGCAGGCTTTTCAGCAGGAGGAGCGGAGGATGAGGCTCCTTGATCTTGACTTCGTTTGGTCTTCCTCTCTTTAGCTCGAGGAGAGACTGATGTTGCAGCATCACCTTCCTGATCGTCCTCGTCTTTATCCTTTTGGCTTGGTCCTCCCTCCTTAAAATCTTCTTCACTATCATCATCATCCTTCTCATCATCATCATCATCTTCATCATCACCATCACCATTATTTATCTTGAGAGGCTCACTCTTTGACCCCTTTAACTTTAGCATAATCTTCTTATTTTTCTTCTCGAGCTCTTCTATTTTCTTCACCGACGCCAGCACCAGCTCATTTTGACTTGCAAGCGCATGGGGGCTTGAATTAAAACTCTCCCATATAGCTCGCTCTTCTCACTAAGCTCCTTAATCTTCTTGGCTTGAACAACATTAACTTCCATCATCTTGTGTAACTGAGAAACCCTAAGCTCATCAATTGCAAGCAGTCTAAGCACAGTGCTGTTTAAGTTAGCCAGATGTTCCTCTAACCCGATGTGGGGTAAAGAGGGTCCAGTGGTGACTAGAGTGTGAGTGGATAGACCAGCTTGGTGAGTGGTAGTGGTGGTAGAGGATGTGGTGAATATGGGGGGTGGAATAGGAGTGGATGGTGAAGGGGTGGCTGTAGTAGTGGTGGTGGGAGGTGTGGTAGTAGTGGTGGGAGGTGTGGTAGTAGTGGTGGTAGGTGTGGTAGTGGTGGTAGGAGGTGTGGTAGTGGTGGTGGTAGCTGTGGTAGAGGTGTAGATGTGGTGGTAATCAGTGTAATCCTCCTCCTCTTGCTCTTCATCCCATGGGGCTGAGCCATCCTCTTCTTCCTTGAGCCTTTGGAAGAGGATGCTCCCCCTGGGCTGATGGGACGGTCAGGGATGTATACTGGATCAGTATCAGTAGTAGCAGCATCCCTGGACTCACCCTGGCGTCCACCAACCGTCGCAATCCCTCTCTCGGTAGCCATAACCTTGCTGTCCACTGTCCTTACCAGCGGCTCCTCATTTGACTCTTCCTCCTCATCTGGCAGGAAGTCTTGATGGAATGCAACCCTCTCAGTTCCACCCTGTGTGGATGGTGGAGATGGAATATCAACGGCAGTGGCCCTAGATGAAGTGGGGCCTGTATCTCCACCATCACTACTGTCAGCGTCATCGTCGTTATTGGTGGGAAGAACTATGGGCTCAATATCTGAATCACTGTCCACGTGACGCCATTTCTTGCAAGCCGGCGCCACATAATCCTCCCGGGATAGATGCCCAAACAATCTCCTTACCGGGGGCTTCACCTGCTTGCCCCGGTACACCTTCATCCTTCCCAGAGTGGTGTCATCCATTACCTCTAATATCATTGCATCTTTTTCTCCTTAGGCAGTAGAGGAAGCTTCTCATCTATGATCACTTGCAAGAACCTTGGATACATGCAGAAGCTCTCCTTACCCTTGGCCTCAAGGTTCTCGACCATTTAAGAGAAGGTCATGTTGGAGAAGTTGAAGGGGTGATTCAGCACCAGTGCCACATACGCTTCTAGATTTGGTCAGATAGATCATCAAATCCTCCCCTTCGTGAAGCAATGCACTTCCAAATGACATGTGCCAGGTACTTGAACTGGGGACACAGGTTGCTTTTGTTGAGCACACTTGAGTTGATGTCCCTGTACTTCATCCGTAGAAAACATCCCCTTACTGTCAGAGGATGTAACCTGGTCGGGTGGTCAGCATCATCACCCAGATCAGTACCCGTTTAAGGTTAGCTGTAGTAACCTCAATCTCTTGGCCAAAAATGGTGCTCCGAATGAAGTAAGGCTCAGCAAATCTGTCAACTGAAGCACCTTCCCAGAAGGCCTGCTATAAAGACCGTTAGGGAGTGAATGGAGCAGAGATAGCTCTGTAGATCCTCGACCTCCTCAGAAACACAATAATACCAACAAACTCAGTAGCATTCGAGTGGTGGCATCCAAGTGAACACAAATGTTGTGCTTGGTGTTGATGATCCACCTATCTGCCATGTTTCTGTAACACAAGACACAAAAACATAAGGTTTGTCCATAACTGAAGACTGTTAAAATTTAAACAGTTCTGAGATCAGTCTGGTTCAATCATGCGATTGAACCATACGGCTGAGTTCAGTTGTGTGATTGAGCATGCGGCTGAGTTCAGTCGTGAGATTGAGCATGCGGTTGAGTTCAATCGTGCGATTGAGCATGCGGCTGAGTTTAATCGTGCGATTGACCATGCGGCAGAGTTTAATCGCGCGATTGAGCATGCGGCTGAGTTTACTCATGCATTTGTACTCATATGCCTTGTTCATTCGGTCGATTGAGTCATTTGCCCAGCTCAATCGTGCGATTGAAGTTCATTCAAAGTGTCTATTCACATAGCTCTCTATTCAACACTCTAACCTTGAATCTAGGTCAAAACTTGATGTTAAACGTCATGTTTAGAATCGTTCGATTCACAAGGACCCTAACTATCACTGTATGTCCTTCATTTTAACGATTATTCACATTTATGTGGTCTATTTAAAGGATTTTATAGATTTCTTGATTTTAATCAATTTGGTCAGTTAGGGTTTCTTTACACCACACATTTTGTGCAATTTCAGTCACTAAGTACCTGTCGATAAAGAGAGTACATGTTAGTACCACAATCATAGTGCGAAATCAATGAAATCGAATTTTGGCAGAGTAACTTTGCTTTCGTGCGATTTGGGAGCGATTGAAGGGTGATGAGAATGTGCGACCGACTTGACCCTATTTATACTGATTTTCTCTTCAGTCGTGCGACTGGACATATTCGCACGCTTGATTCGTGCGACTGGGTCTCAGTCGTGCGACTGGCTCAGTCAGTCATATCCATTTGAGCGACTGGATTTCAGTCGTGCGACTGACTCAGTCAATTCCCTTCCATTCGTGCGATTGGTTCATTCTGGTGATCCAATCGCATGGATTGACCCATGCTTATGGTCCATTCGTACATCTGGTCCATACGTATTGTTCAATCATGCAATTTACTCATACTCATGATCCAATCATGCGACTGGTCCATACTTATGGTCCAGTCGTGTGAATGGCTCAGACTTGTGAGTTTGACCTCATGCACAATCAAATGCTTATCATGTTAACTATTGATAGGATGTTATGACTGATGATCATCTCAGACATGACCCTTTTAATTTGAAAATTGTTGATCACCTTAAACGTGATCCTTTTAATTTGAAAAACTGTTGATCACCTCAGACGTGATCCTTTAAATTAGACATTTTTGGTCACCTCAGACATGACCCTTTTAATGAGTGATTCTCTGATTGAATCCAGATGTATAGTCTTACTTTTACTTAACAAATAACTAAAAATTAATAATAATAACTAAAAATTTTAAAGACAAAACCAAGACATATTTTTTTTGGATTTAAGGTAGATTTAAACTTAATAGAGTACTTCTAACCGATTTTACTTCCTGGACAACACAACTTCAAGTATATTTTATCATTTCTGGTACGATTCATTATGGAATCATACAAGTATATCAGAATCATTTGGGATATTTTCATCAGCCATTTTGATGCTTAATTCTTGTTTTGACTGAGAGTTAATAGCAAGTTTAAGAAATCATACTAGAGCTACAAGATGCACACAATGATTTTGACTTTCGAGAACTGCAGCTCACGATGATTGTCAGTATACTTGTCCTCTTAAATCTATACACAGATTTTTGACACACATTGGTGATAAGTTAAGGTTTAATTATTTCAACAAGCATTTGTGAATCCCACGCTTATATGGTAATCAACGTTCCTCAGGAGATTTTTGAGCGGTCTACGGGTATTTTCAAAAAGAGACTATTCTAAGAGCTTTCAAAGAGATGCCAAGCCTCAGGTCAGTGCCATTGCACAACAGTGAGGCGCAAACAACAATAAATTCTATAATATTTAGGTTATGCTTATCCTCGGTCAGTGCCACCACACAACAAAGAGGCACACAACCTATCTTCTTGTTAGAGCATATATTTTCTTTTTGCACATAACACACCAACAACATAAGTTATTAGCTTGATTGCATTTAGCATTTTTCCATATGCTTTGCTCATTTTTATGGTCGTCCGCACACATTTGTGGCATATATTTTGCTCTTCACCCCTTATTGCAACTGCGTTTATTGTGTTTACTAGGGATAAGATGGGAACCCACAGCTCGTTGAACAACTTTGTTTGAATTTTAAATCACCAATGAGGTCTATTCATCTGTTGTGTTAATCTACTGACACATCATATAATGAACTAGCAGCCTCTAGGTTTAATTTCTCCATGTTACCTTAGTAGCTTACTAGTTTTACTATCATTTTTCTTTTTATTTTGCTTAGACTTCTCAGTCTTATGCTTTGAATTTTGCATTTTATACATTTAAAATCTTTTAAAGTCCCAAACAATCTATTTCCTGTGTACTATCATTTTCCATAAACGTTAAATCAGAGTCACATATTTGATTTCATTTTTTTTAGCTAAGCTGTTCTTCTCCCTTGTTTTTAAGTAATTAAATAAAACAACTAATTTAATACTGATCTAACCTATTCTCCCTCTAAAATTCTAAAACCGAAAATATTTTTGTGTTATTAGATTTTAATAAACAGAAAAATAAACTAAAATAAAATAAAATAAAAGAAAAGAAAAAAATTGTCGGACTATGAACTTTCGTCATCTGGAATCACGTCACATTTCTTTTTCACGCCATTTACCTCTAAAAGATATAAAAACCTCGGTTTATCAAATGCTTTAGTGTAGAGGTCGGCGTGTTGAAAATCCGTATTTATTATAACCACATCGATTAGTTGTTTTTCAAAACAGTCACGTATAAAATGATAATTAATATCGATGTGTTTAGTTTTAGGATGTTGGACCGGATTTTTTGTTACAACAATAGCAGCAAATTATCAACAAAGATAGGAGTGTTAGAAAATTGCAAACTGTAGTCACGCATTTGCTGTTGAATCCAGATGATTTGTGAATAGCAACTTGCAGCAACAACGTATGCAGCTTCACATGTTGACAGAGCAACAAAGGTCTACTTCTTATACTGCCAGGTGACTAACCGTCTATCAAAGAACTGACACCCTGCTGATGTTGACTTGTAATTCATTTTGCAACTGAATAATCCATGTCGCTATACGCCGTAAGCTCAAAGTCATCATCATGAGGATACCACAACCCGAGTGTTGGAGTACCCTTCAGATAATGAAAAACCCTTTTAACACCAATGAAATGGTTGACTTTGGGTTTCGCTTGATATCTGGAACAAAGACACGTCCCGTACATGATATCAGGACTAGGTGCTGTGAGATACATAAGGGATCCGATCATTCCTCTATACATTGCAGCATCAACCAGATCACCATTGTCGTCAGGTGCCACATCGTGGTTCGTGGCAAGTGGAGTTCCAGCAGCTGAAGCATTCTCCATGTCAAACCGGCTGAGGATGTCCCCTACATATTTAGTCTGATGTAGGAAGATTCCTTTTGGTGTCTGATCCACCTGTAGTCCTAGAAAGAACTTCATCTCTCCCATTGCACTCATCGCAAATTCTGCTTTCATGACAGATTCAAATTCTTTACATAACTCTTCGTTTCTGGAACCGAAGATTATGTCATCAACATAAATCTGTACTAGCAGTAAGTCACCATCTTTTTCTTTGATGAACAGCGTACAGTCAATGACTCCTCTGCAAAAGCCGTGTTTCACCATATGAGTTGAGAGTTTCTCATACCATGCTCTAGGGGCTTGATGGAGCCCGCAGAGAGCCTTATCTAGTTTGTAAACTCTGTCCCGATGATAAGGATCCTCAAATCCTTTGGGTTGACTGACATACACTGTCTCATGGATTTCACCATGAAGGAATGCACTTTTGACATCTAGTTGATAAACTTTAATCTTCATGTAAGATGCATAGGCTAGGAAGATACGGATTGCCTCCATTCTAGCCACAGGTGCAAACACTTCATTGTAATCAATGCCTTCGACTTGTCTAAAACCTTGAACCACAAGTCGAGCCTTGTTTTTGATTATAACCCCTTGGTCATCTTTCTTGCACTTCAAGACCCATTTAGTGCAATGACCTTAGCACCTTTTGGTCAGTCCACCGGTGTCCATACTCCTAACTTTTTGAACTGTAGGAGTTCTTCTTGCATGGCATTAACCCATGCCTCATTGTTTAAGGCTTCACTAACATACTTTGGCTCAAATTGAGACACAAAACATCGATTAGCACCGTCATTAATATAGCCTTTTTCCATGACTAAGGCATAATCAGCTGAGCATAGTTGATTTCGTGTCTGTACTCCCGATTGTACATCCCCTATGACGTTGTCCAGAGGATGATATACATTTATTCGAGATCCGGGAGTGATGGGAACAACTACTTCTTGATCCAAATTTTGAATCCTTGGTTCAGTATCTGTAGTTGTTGGAGTCTAAGGTTCTGAAGTATTAGAGGCATCAACATTAGATACTTGTGTACTTTCAGTAGCAGGAACCTGCTCCTCCTGGTCAACCTGTTGAGTATCAACTTCTTTATCATTTGAGGAGGAGTTGTTTACATCAAGTGCTCCCCCTAAAGGACTAGACGATTCACCTTGTGGAACTGATGTAGTCGAGTCTTGTGATGGTGTGTTTAAGACATCGAACATCATTCTGGTCGATAAATCATTATCAGGAAGGGAGAGAGGGATGTTGAAGGACTTAAAGTGTGAAGTAGGTTTCTTGGATCGATAAACATCCGAGCATGTTCTTGACGGAAGGATAAACAAACAGCACAAACCAAAAGTCAACCAATAATACGAACTATAATTGAATGGTTTAATTAATAAAACCTAACGATTAGAAGCTCGTTACAACATAAGAATCAAGACTCTTGGCAAGGGGAAGATCGAGCATGATCTCCCCTCTCATCCGGTAGCCCTAGGCTCCCGGGCACACTTGTTTCTAAAACCCTTAGAAAACCCCCTCCTCTCTACATATTGAAACTGGTATATATAGGCCTCGGCCTATATTAGATGCAACTGGGCCCATTCGTGTGATTGGACCATGCGTATGGTTCAATCGTACGACTGGACCATGCGTATGGTTCAATCGTATGACTGGACCATACTTATGGTTCAGTCTTATGAATGTCCCAATCGCATCTCTCAGTCACACGACTGGTCCATTAGCATGGCTCAGTCATACGACTGAGTCTCATTCGCATATGCACCTGCGAATGACCCAGTTTCATGTGTTTACAACATATCAGGTGTATAAAATTAAGCCTAGACTATTCGACAAGCGATGGACACACTATATATGACTATATATGCTTCAACAAATTCCCCCTTGGACGTTGCTTGCGAATAGTAGATAACACCTCTTACAATCTTCAGTCAATCTTTGCTCTGGTTGCCAATAGAATCAAACGAAAACCATATTCGCCAACGTTGCCGATCCGTTAGGTTACTACCACATCCCTGAAAATGAATTTAGGCACAATAGCTTTCGTTTACTTTGCAGAGCACCATCATAGCAGCAAGATTCCTCATATGACTGATTTTTCCAGATAATGATACGAACAGTTTTCCATTGCTTCAATCTTCACACAGGCTAACCTGATTAACATCACCACCTACAGAAATTCCCCCTCACATTCAGCATATCCCAATATATAGACATTGTGCTTTTCTGGCGTCTTCACACAGTGTATTGGGCAAAAGGTTGAAGGTTCCAATCCACAGCTGACAATATCAACCAATTCAGCATGTACGAAGATTCATCATCGGAAACCAGTTCACATCATCACTCTCTAATTGCGTCTTCACTTTCTCTATACATGGATTCCCCCTAAGAAGCAGAATCCTTTCTGTGCGGATAAATATAACTTGATTGGCCCATAAGTAGTCAGATGCTCCTGACAACCCCATAAAATTAGCACCGACTGCTGACATCTTCTCTTCTCTCTTTTGTGTTCCAAATACATTCACCTATTCTGGAAGTCCGACGAATAATGGGGTACACATCGAACTTATTTGACAAAAGAACCTTAGGGTGAATATGCTTTGCTCATCTTCAAATCTATGCAAGAAGCTGTTCCAGACACTTTTTTTTGGTCTGGAACAAATGCGGATGTCTCATTCGTGCGATTGAACATACGACTGGTCCAGTCGCACGACTGAACATACGACTAGTCCAGTCGCATGAACGGTTCATTCGCATGGCTCATTCGTACGAATCATCCAATCGCATGGCCTAGTCGAATTAACGGGTCTACACGCAGATTTTCAGATCTGCAGCCGCCAGAGCTGCCCAAAACCCTAATCTAACGAATTCAACATGAATCGAAACAAAGTAGACATCATCAGATTCGACAGGGTGATAGGAACGTGGTTTCGAATTCATTTTAACATTGAAGCAACGCACGTAACAAGATCTGAGCAAAACACGAAGAACACGAAGTGGGTTTAACGTCAAGATCTAAACTTTGATCCAGAAATCAAGAGCTCGGGTTGCTAGAATGATTGTTAGATCATTCCATCAGTAACCTGCTCTGATACCAATTATGAAGTCTGTTTCTTGGATCGATAAACATCCGAGCATGTTCTTGACGGAAGGATAAACAAACAGCACAAACCAAAAGTCAACCAATAATACGAACTATAATTGAATGGTTTCATTGATAAAACCTAACGATTAGAAGCTCGTTACAACATAAGAATCAAGACTATTGGCAAGAGGAAGATCGAGCATGATCTCCCCTCTCATTCGGCAGCCCTAGGCTCCCGGCACACTTGTTTCTAAAACCCTTAGAAAACCCCCTCCTCTCTACACATTGAAACTGGTATATATAGGCCTCGGCCTATAACATTAAGCCTAGACTATTCGACAAGCGACGGACACACTATACATGACTATATATGCTCCAACATAAAGAATCCATCATAGTCGAAGAAGAATGAGGGTCCTTTACCAGCAGGGGGGTGGTGTATCTCTGAACATCAACGTTACACCACACTTCTACCTGACCAGTTGATTATAAACTCTCTTATCCTATATATTGTATCCTAAAAAAATCCCTTCTTCAGCCTTCTCACTGAATTTTCCTGACTGAGTTTTCTTCAGTAGTATACATGGTGCATCAAGTGGTTCGAGGTACTTCAGATTAGGTTTACATCGCTGGAGCAACTCATAACACGTTTTGCCATGACGTTTGACCACCAAGACTTGATTTAGGGTGTAACATGCATTGGCAACTGCCTCGTTCCAAAATTGGATAGGCAGTTTTGAGTTGGCTAGCATCGTTCTTGTTGTCTCTATCAAGCTTCTGTTCTTTCGTTCAGCAACTCCGTTCATTTGTGGAGTGTAGCAGATGTGAACTGATGTACAATTCCATTCTCTTTGCAGAACTCCTCCATCCACTGGTTCTTGAACTTCATGCCGTTGTCTGATCGAATCTGCCTTACTTTCATCTTGTAAAGTAATTCCAAGGTTGTTACTAGCTGTTTGAATGGTTCATATGTCTCTAATTTAGATTTCAGAAACATCACCCAAGAAAATCTTGAGTAATCATCCGTAACAACATAGCAGTACAAATCACCAGTGATGCTTTTGGTGCTGACAGGACCAAACAGATCCATGTGTAGAAGTTTGAGAGGCATGTCAATGGTATTTACTTTCTTTGCCTTATGAGACTTCTTGGTTTGTTTACCTTTCTTACACGCCACACAAAAAATCTGGAAGTTGAAAGTTCTTGACATTTACTCCATTCATTAAATCATTCTGGATCAGATGATTCATCTTCTGTGGATTGATGTGTCCCATTCTCCTATGCCAGGAGATTGAGTCCCTCTCTATTGCTTTTGATAAGAAGCATTGAACTTTATGATCGGTTGTGGAGGCTTTTGATAGATCCAAGACATATAAGTCATTATATCATGAAGCTGACATTAAGATATTGTCCTCTGGGATAATATAATCCTTCTTCAACACATAGCACTTCTTGTTGTCAAAAACAACTTTGAATCCTTTGTCACAGATCTGGGAGACTGAAAGCAAGTTATTCTGTAGTTGTTGAACGTAGTTGACCTTATCAAACTTGACTTTCTGGTTTCCTACTTCGCCTTGAGCGGTGATGTATCCTCCTTTATTCCTAGCAAAAGATACTTGTCCCCCTTTAATATGTTTGACATTGAAAAGGAGAGACAAATTCCCGGTCATGTGCCTAGACGCCCCACTATCAACAATCCAGGTATTTATGATAGCACTATAATGGACACCCTGCACATTCAAAGGAAATGATCAGTTAGATTTGGGATCCAAGCCTTAACTGGCTTGGGTGACCTAGAGGAATCACACATCATAAACTCAACCCACTGTCCATTTGAGGGAGAGGGCATATCATTCTTCTAATTGTTCTCATTATCAGACAATGGACTTGACTTTTCTTTCCACAAACCAGTTTTGTGTAAGGCCTGTTTGTGATAAACAGACGTTTGGCTTAGAGTTTGAACTTTAGGTTCATTAGTTCTCTTAGGAGGAGTAACAGAACTCCTTTTAGAAGAACTTTGTTTTGTATCATAAATTTCAGTTTTCTTTCTAGGAGTCTGATAATAAGGACAATTTGAAGAAATTTGACCTCTCTTTCCACAGCTATAGCATGATCCCCCTTTCACATGTTGAGGAAACTGTTTATGTGGGGTTGAGTGTGATACATGTGTGACATGAGTCTTGTTGGGTTTAGTTACTTCTTGATTAGATGTCTTACCTTTATTAATAAAATTAACTGTTTTGACGTTTTGAACAGTTTTAATATGCCTCTTTGTTGGACTTTAATGACTAACACGTGTGTGGTTAACTGGTTTAGTCAGTTTGGGTTCTGAAATAGACTTTGGTGAACCTAACCTTACATTACCCTTTTAAATGCATCATCTAAATTCTCAATAGGCATCTTGTCTTTTGATTTCATAGTAGCCTCCTTCTGTTTAGTGACAGATTTCACCGGTTTACCTGTGGAATCAGGATCATTAACCAAAGGAGTGGACACCACATGATCCTTAACTGGGTTATGTATTAATAGTTTATATTTTGTATTTAAAAAGGTCTCATGTGGTGGTGGAACTACTTTATAACCCAAACCTTTCCCATTATTTCGTTTTTCACTAAGTATTGAACTATGTGAGAAGAACTTGTCCAACTGTGCAATTTTTGTTTTGATGAATTGACTTTGACTTCTAAAACTGCTTTCTCTTTCTTTGTTTCTTCCAAAGAATTTAAATAGAACTTTATTTCATTCTCTTGATTAAAATCCACAACCTCGGTTTTCCATAGTTGTTTACCTAACAATTCTATTTTCTCTTTATAACTATGCTTATTTTGTTTCAAATACGATTTGCTTCTGTGCACAGTTGTAAATCATTTACTAAGCTATCATTATGATCTAACAACCTAGAAAATTTCAAACTGTGCTTTCTTTAAATTTGTTACATTCATTACAAGCATGTTTTTCAAAAAGTTGATCTTTTGTACTTACCTGTGAAGATTCAGTTGAATCAGCTATCAATCCAGAATTTGACCCTTCGGATGCTGGAGATTCTGAACATGTCATTCTGAGTTGTTCTTTAATCAGGTGATCTACCACATTCACAGCTTCTTCATTATCTGACATTACTTGTTCAGCTATGATTTCGCCTTCACTTGCAGAGTCATCATCCAATCCCTCGACACAAGCAATGTTTGATTCACCCGGAGACACAAAACGGAAGGTCCAATCCTGCCTTTCGTCACCTTGAGCAGTTAAGGCCTTTGTCTCTTTGCTTGAAAAGGTAGTTCCACTCTTGTCTTTTTCTTGATGGTTGAAAGTTGAGAATAGATTTCCGTTACCTGTTTTCTTGGGCTTTACACATTCACGTTTGAAATGCCCCTTTTCACCACAATTAAAGCAGATTACTTTGGTTTTGTCGAAACCAAAGGTGGTGTCATTTGTGGCAACTAAATTTTGTCCTGTCTTTTTCATAAACTTTTTCGCCCTTCGGACAGCACTTGCCAAGGCCCACATAATATCCATTCTCTCTAGTTCATTTTCATCCACCTGCTCGTAATCTTCATCTGCAAGATGGCAGTTTCCAATCTTCCCTACAACTAAACCATCATAGGAGTGGACAACTACTGCTAGAAGATCCATGTGCTCCTTTGCAACTTCAACAGTGATCTCGGTCCTCAACTTAGTAGCATTGGCTTCAGGCACTATATGTTGGGTACAAGATGACCATGACATTTCTGATCCTGAAGTAGTGGATTGGGAAGGAGCTGCTGAACTAGACACAAAGGCAGTTTGAAGTGGTGCTCCTGAACTGGTTGGAGTGGGAGATGAGTTATAAAGTGAAGGATTCTGGTCGTAGGATCCTTTCTTTGACCTGTACTTCATCCTTAGTTCCTCCTCCCTTAATTTCAAGATGAAGTCATTTATGTATAACTTTGCAAGTATGTTGTTCTGTCTTAGATTAGAAACAAACGAGTCCCATTTCTCTGGTAAACCATAAGCAAAGCTTGATATTTTATCTTCCATTGACGTTGTTACCCCATGAGTGTGCAGCTCACTCATCAGATGGTAGAATCGGTCGATAATATCATCCAAGCTTTCTTTCCCGATTGATGAGAAGTTATCAAACTCCTTCTTGAGAGCCTTCCCATAACTTCTTCGCCTGTTTGTTTTCAGAGAACTAATGAAATATATCTTTTGGTATCGACTGAGTCAACAGAGCATACACCTTCTTTTCAGCATTGTACTTAGCTTTCTGGCTGTCAGTCATACCTCCCAAAGTATCAGCACCGACTGGCATACTATAACCTGTCTTAATTGATTCCCACAGATTGGGATCAACTCTATTTAAATATATCTCGAACCTTTGTTTCCATTGTGGGTAATCATCTAACGTTATAAGATTGGGTGGTTTATTATGATTCCTAATTTCATTTTCCAGAATAGAAAGTTCTGGATGCTAGAGTCCCTTTCGGTAGTAAAAGTAGAGAACTGATCTTCCATCTCTTTAAACTTTGAACTTTAAAATAGGACTGACTCAAGCGTGCAAATAGAGGGGAATGACTGGAGTTGTTCAGTCGTGCGGATGAGGTATGCGATTGAAGTGTGCGAATGAATTCAATTGTGCGATTGGATTTAGTCGTACGTTTGGAGCGTGCGATTGGAGACAAGCGAATGGGGTTGTTCAGTCGTACGAATGAGAGAGTGACTGAGTTCAATCGTGCGAATGGGGTGTGCGATTGAGTTCAGTCATGCGACTGAAGGCTGCTGTTTTGAAAAAAATCGAATTTGTTGACACTTTGACACAAAAACATGAATTTTCAAGAACCCTAATCTGCCGTATGCTGAAAAACATAAACTTTGAAACCTGGAATCGTCGAAAACACTATTTTACTCAAAAGGTGATTCCTTTGAATGAAAAACGTGATTTTTACATCGAAACTAATAGAATCACATGCAAAATCAAGAGCCAAAGCTCTGATACCACTTGTTAGGACCGTGTACGTACGGAGTACTAACTGATTATGCATGACACCGGATCAAATAGTGAGAAATCCTATTTGATTGGCGATCCAAATCAGTGAGAACGCAGTCTCCATCAATCTAACGATAAAGAAACGTTAAGAATGGGTAGAAGAAGATCAGATGCGAACTATGAACTTGAAATAGGCTTTCTGGACGCTTTGGACGGCCAGGTTATGAGTATGTGTCAAAAGTCTCTCAATTGTTTTTTTTCATGAATTAGGTGGTATTTATAGGTTATGGGCTTCTAATTGTACGACTGAGTCATGCGATTGATCCATACGCATGATTGAAGGTTCAGTCGTGCGACTGAGTCAATCTTATATCTCAACCGTGCGACTGATCCAGTCTTCTGGTTCAGTCATGCGACTGGTCCATTAGCATGAGGTATTCATGCGTATGGTCTATTAGTATGGTCCATTTGCATGAAGACTCATACGATTAAGTTTGAACACATTTTTCAATCATTATTGTCTAAGAACTATGCACAACAACCTCAAACCTATATAGTAAGTTCATTATACTTTAACACACAATAATACTATGAAATATTAAACATTATAAGCACCAACCACATATTATGTTTTATTCAACTCATTTATTACATATGTGTAAGACATGACAGACTTTTACATTAAGCACATAAACTAGGGACATATATCTATCAACAAAAGTCGTCACCATAGAGATTGTCGCCACAGTGCAAAGTGCGTCATCGAAGCGCCACATTTCTCCCTATCACAAGTGTGTGTTAGTGTGTAGATTTCCTGATTTTAGTATTCATTATGAATTGACAATAGTTAGAAGAATTGTTCATTTTATTTTTTGTGAATCAACAGGTTCATTAAGTTATCTTGTTTTTCGGTCTACATCATGAGCCCACACATTGGATGTTTGAAGCCAAATTGTTCTTCTCCTAGTTGTAGTAATTCTTGAAATTGTAGTTGGAATAAGAGTGACACAAGGAATCAAATTGTCCTTGACTAAAGCAAAGTATATTACATTAATAGAAGTTATCAAAGAGGCGTTAAGGTTGATCAGGGTTGTTGCTGAATTGGGAATAACTGAATAAGTGTTAAAATTGGTCAATTATTAGTTCAATTAAACTTTTCATTCTTTAATTGTTTAGTTTCTTATTATTTTCTCTTTTATATTGTGGTGGCTAGATTTGTATTTCTGATTGTTGAGGGGTTGAACATGTACACGGGCATCCTTATGGGCCAAACCTGTTGATCATGAAATCTGGTGCCTGTATATATAGCATAGATGATTCTAGAGATTGGAAGAAGAACACTCGTACTTTCTTATCTCAGATTTTTGCTTTGTTCATCATCTTCTCCTTTGTTTCTGTTTTGAACCTGCAACACATTGTTGCAGACTTGTGTTCTTCGTCATAGTTTAGGTGTAACTCTGCTGACCACAGGCTTACAGGTTGTCTTTACATAATCTACGTCTGTCTAGGGTTTAATCATCTAAACATATTTGAACGAATGTTCTTTGTATTTTTGGATTTCTATTGATTTAGATCTCTATTTTTTATCTTGGTATTAAAGCGAAGGCTCTCGAGCAATCAATATTTCAAAATTTAAAACCCTAGTTAGATCGATTGAACTCCTTGGGCATCTGTGGTCTAGTGCAAAGTGCTTTGCTGTTAGATCTGAAACAAGAGATATATGATGTTCTTCAGTGCAAGGCAATCAGATCTGTATCTCAACGGGTGATGTTTTCTTGCTCCAGTCATATGCATACACGTCTTTAGTCTTGTCAGGCTTGACCCTCGATTCATACGGTTTGGTCGCCATATCACCGTGAGGTTTTCTGATCCTTGATATATTAGCTTGATTATTTGCTTGATCTCTCGTTAATTGATATTCTCATTGCACCTTCATTAGACCGCTCTGGCAGAGTATTTGTTTTGCATGTTGTAGGCTCATGCTAGATGTGTGCTTCTTGTTGATTACATACTTTCTATTTTGTTGATTGACTCTATCTTGTTGCATTCATCCTTTAAGTGTTACTGTTCACGTGTGTTTCATTGCCAGTTTCTTTCTGTTTGAATAGTTAAAAGGAAATAAAATAAAATCAACTCAAAATGGATAGTGATACACCAAAAACTCCAAAATCTTCATTTTCATCAGTTGAAAGAAAACTCAAGTGAACAATTTTGACTTTAGTAATCTATTATATCTACATCCAAGTGACACTAGTAACATTCAATAATCAACATAAAATTAAAAGGCACTAAGAACTACACAATATGGGCTAATGCTATGGAACTTGGTCTTCAAGTAATAAATAAAATTGGTTTCATTAATGGTACTTCTGTTAAGAACTGTAATGATCCTGTCTTGAGCAATCAATGGGATAGATGTAACTCAGTTGTACTATCTTGGATTTTAAACATTATTTCTTTAGAGCTTTATGTTGGTCAAATTTACTCCAAAATAGCCCAGGATGTGTGGGATGAACTTAAAGAGACTTATAGTAAAGTTGATGGCTTGATAGTATAAAACTTATATAAACAAATAAATTCTACCACTCAAAATGGAAGCTCTATATCAGAATATTATCATAAGCTCAACTCCTTATGGAGACAATACGACACCATTACACAGTTACCAAATGGCACATGCAATGCCTCAACAAAAATCTCATCATTCAACAATCAAATAAAACTAATGCAATTTTTGATGGGCTTAGATGAGGTATTCAACCTCTTAGGTCAAATTTGCTAATTAAAGATCACTTACCAACTGTTAAACAAGCATTTGCAACCATCTCTGCTGAAGAGTCTCATAGAGACGTTAATTCAAACTCAAATCCTAAATCACAACCTATTGTCTTTGCTTCAAAATTTCTTGATAATAACAAAAAAAGGTTCAATCAAAAACAACCACTAAAATGCACTCACTGTAATCTCACTGGACATACCATAGAAAAGTGCTACGAATTAATTGGCTACCCGTCCAACTATGAAAACAAACCAAACACATTAAGAGCTCAAGCTAAATCAAATGCAACATCAGGAACCAACAATGTATTTGAATGCTCTAACCCTACCTCTCAGCCTTTTACCCCTGATCATTGCAAGAATCATGTCGTTGATTAGTGAGAGCAACACTATCAATCCTTCATTGGCAAACATGTCAGGTGATTCCACTTTCAACACAATCACCTTAGACTCTAATCTTTCAAACCTATTTTGCTCTAACAATAACCATAATATGAACAGTTCTAACATATGGGTCATTGACTCTGGAGCAAATCAGCATATGGTCACTACTGACACTAATATGATTAACTGTCTTGATGTGTCTGATTTGAACTTAACAGTGGGACATCCAAATGGAACAAAGACCCAAATAAAGAAAATTGGAAACTTAAAAATTAATGATAACATTATATTTAAAGATGTCATGATGATTCCAGAATACTGTGTCAACCATATATCTGTAAATAAAATGGCAAAAGAAAACAAATTATACTCCTTGTTTACTGATTCACATTGTTATGTTTAGGACTTATCAAACCAGAAGTTAGTGATGACCGGTAGAGAGTTAGGTGGATTGTATGTGTTAGATTCTGTTCAAGGAGGTCAGTTCATAGGTTGGAATAATGCGAATTTTTCTAGTGTTGCCTCAACTGAGTTATGGCATAGTAGGCTTGGTCATCCCTTCGACCAAGTCTTGTTTATTTTAAAGGAGGACTTAAATTTGAAAAAGAAAAACAATACTGATCCATGTGATGTGTGTCATAAATCAAAACAAACTAAAATTCATTTCATTCAGTGATAATAAGTCAGTGGAGGTGGGTGACTTGATTCAACTTGATATATAGGGTCCCTTTAAATTCATGTATTTTTTAACAATTGCTGATGATTTTTCAAGAACTGTATGGTTGTATCTTTTAAAATCAAAGGATCAAGTTTTCCAAAATATTGAATCTTTTTTTCACTTGATTGAAACTCAATTTAATAAAAGGGTTAAGGTTTGCAGAAGTGATAACGGTTCTGAATTTACTAATTGTTCTCTCCAAAAATTTTTCTCAAACAAAGGCGTTCTTTATCAAACTTCTTGTGCCTATACTCCCCAACAAAATAGGGTTGTTGAGAGAAAACATAGACATCTTCTTAACACTGCAAGATCTCTTATGTTTCAGGGGGAAATGAATGTGTCTTGACCGCTACGTACCTTATTAATAGAACACCATCTTCTATGCTAAATGGTAGATCTCCTTATGAGATGTTATTTTGTGATAATAATGGGCAGTTTATCGTGGGCAGTTTATCTTGGGAGAACAAACATAAATGTGAACTTATACTTTATTAGAGATGTGATCAATTCAAAGGAGGTGAAGGATCAAGAGATTGATAATGAATATAATCCAATAGACATGTTATCTAAGTTTGGTAGTTGTTTGGAAGATTTAAGAATTGGTTTAAGTTTTATTTAACTTTAAGGTGAAGATTGTTAACGTGTAAGGGGCTGTTTGATTGCGTTGACTGAGTAAGATCTGACTGAGTCAGAAGCTGACCCAGTAAGAAGTTCTGACTGAGTCTGCATCTGACTGAAACTTGGCTGTTTGATTTAGTATCTGACTCTGCTAAATGATAAAAATAACCTTATTTCCCTGTTGTTCTAACGAGTTTGAATTTAACTGGTGTTGTGTAATCAATAAAAATAGCCAAATTAGTATAATTCAAAATGTCATACAAAATAGAGGTTAACATAAATCAAACATAATCCAAACAACACATCGAATTTCAAACAACCCTTACAAGAGTTTGCATACAAATCTAATTTGAAGCATCTGAAAGTAGTTGATTAGCAATTTGGTCACGCAAAGTAGCCATATATTCAACCCCTTCTAAGCCCCACTCAATGCCTTGTTTGTTTTGACCTTCACTTCCTCCATCTTCACCATCAAGGGTAACCATAGTGTTATCTTTAAAGTTTGTAAATAATTCATCTTGAATTTTGTATTTTCTTACAAAATTATGCACTGCGTCTAAGGCAAGCATGAGCATGATTAAATCTTTCTTTCTTTCTTTGCACTGGAAAAGGATAAGGAGCCATTTGCTTTAGGAATGGAAATCTTGCCTTCAATACACCATAAGCACGCTCAATAACATTTCTAAGGCAAGCATGAGCATGATTAAATCTTTCTTTCTTAGTTAACGGTCTTCATCATTGGAAATCAGCTAACCAATACCTAGTATTGTGGTATGGAGTCATAAATCCACTAGTGTTGGTATATGCAGCATCACAAAGGTAATATTTATCTGCAAATTAGCTATTATATGAAGAATACAAATATATATTTCATAATAAAAGATATAATTATATTATAAACCTGGTGGAGGGAATCGAAATCTAGATGTCGGATTAAATGCAACTTCTTTCAAAACTCGTGAATCATGTGCTACGCCTTCCCATCCAGCCCATACAAATGTGAATATCATATCAAAATTACATATTCCTAACATATTTTGATAACATTCACCTTTACCTCTTCCCCTAAAACAAGTTTGTTAATTAGTGGGCACAACTGCATGTACAAGAGTTCCATCTAAAGCACCTATTGCTCCGGGAAATATTCTTTTTAGCCTTTGAAGTCGTTTCGAGGTATTTGTAGTTTCATTTGAAGATGTTGAGACTATAATTTCTTTAGCAAAACACATCATTGCAACTAGAACCTTGTCAAAACATTTATGAACAGTTTGATTGGAATGTTGAAATCGTCGTTTAACTACTCGGAACCGTTCATTATGCCCTATAATATGTAAGAACATAGCTATTTTCTCTTCAATGCTTATTGTCCTACTAGCTCGCAGCCAATTTCGTTGTGTAAAATGATTACATAATAGTACAAAAGCCTTGCGTGAAAGTCTCATCATTTCTTGACATTATGTAGAAGATCCATGTAGTAATTCATGTGTATATGCATGCCCAGTTAAAGCAGAATCATTATCTCTTATTCTTTCAATTCTACCCTCTCGTTTCCTTTTTCGGTCCAACTTCAACCAATACCATGAAAGTATAAAAAAAGATAAAATTTCACCATCCATATACATATTTGTCCTGTTAATACAAAAGTCATACAACTGTCAAATGACATAGAAAGGTCATGCTAATAAAAATATCATACAAAGTCATACAACTGCCAAACAAAAGTCATTCAAAAGTGATACAAATGTCATTTAAAAGTCATACAAAACACATAAGTCAACTGAATAATCCAAACTTTCTCCCAACATTTCTCACCCACGACTCGCAACTCACTGGCTTAAGACGTAACCAAACTTTTCTAATATCAGCACTTTCACCGAATAACAAAAGGTTGTATTATATGTCAGATCTTCTTCCCCCATTCCATTTTTATAGCTTATCCATGCATGCACCATTTCATTGTCAATATTATTTTTTTCCACCAACATCTTTGCAACATTGATAATTTCATTCCCAACTTCTCTTAAGTCGTCATCTATTGTTTTCCTACGCATTTCTTTACTAGTTTTAGAACTTGCCTTTCATTTTGACCAACCAGAGGATTCTTCACTTACAGGTGGGAGCTTTGTTTCCATTTGAGTGCACTTAACATCATCCAACTCATGTTCAAAGAATTTTTTAGCTAGATGAGGAAGTGTAGAAGATGGCCCCTAACTGTGAATGCCAGTCGCGGTCACCCCTTCAAACGGTTTGGTATAAAGATCAGGGTAAGGAAGGGGAGGATGTCTTAACTTTTCCACAAACTTGTTTAACTGTTTGAAAATTTTTATAGATATAATCAAGATACTAAACAAAAAATAATCTTATTAAAAAATATTTCATATTAAAAAAATACCTTTGCCTCCGCTTCCCATTCTTCATCACTCATATTGAAAGTGTTAGTTATAGGATCATAAATATTTCCCGTTTTGTTTTTTAGTTTGACCCAAGCCCCATACTTTGACTTTAGGTAATCATATCGATTTCTCATTTGTATATGGTCAACCATAAAATTATGATAATTTTTTAGCTTTTCTGCAACAACTTTCCACGAGCTTGCTTTAAGGCTACTACCCTCATGACCGTTGTTTGTTATTTCATGTATACATGCTTCGAGAAATGTTTTGTCGACACAATCCGACTTCCAATTAACTCTAGCTTTTCTTTCTGTCATGCCTAGATCAAGAACTAATTTGTTATTTCAAGATAATGACATAAGCAATATATTATACACATACATCTACATACATATAACATCAACATACTATCTACATACACATCTACATGCATATATACATCAACATACACATCTACATACACATACATATACATACACATCTACATACATATATACATCAACATACACATCTACATACACATATACATCTACATACACATATACATCAACATACATACATCTACATACACATCTACATACACATATACATCAACATACACATCTACATACACATACATCTGCATAAACCTCTACATACACATATACATCAACATACACATCTACATCTACATCTACATACACATCTACATACACATCTACATACACATATACATACATATTTATATGCAAATACATCTACATACACATCTACATACACATCTACATACACATATACATACACATCTATATGCATATACATCTATATTCATAAAGAAATGATGATTACCGTAGGGAGATGCTCGGGAGGCGCTCGAGAGGTGCTCGGTTTGGGCTCGCACAGGTCGGAGGGGCTCGGTTAGGGCTCGCATAGGTCAGGGTCGCTTAGTTAGGGCTTACGCAGGTCGGAGGGGCTTGGTTAGGGCTCGCGCATGTCGGGGTTGCTCGGTTAGGGCTCGCGCAGGTTGGGGTCGCTCGGTTGGCTTGCGCAGGTCGGAGGGGCTTCGGGGGGAGGTGGCCGATTGAGAGCGCAGGGGGAGGGGAGGCCGCCGATTGAGAGCGCAGGGGGAGGGGAGGTCGCCGATCGAGAGCGCAGAGGGAGGGGGAGGTAGCCGATCGAGCGTAGGGCTTCGGGAAGGAGAGCACAGGGGGAGAGGGAGGGAGGCGCTTGGTGTTGGTGGTGTGCAATAGAAAGAAAGAGGTGGAGATTTTGGGTCAGCAAGTTATTTTTTCAGGTCTGGGTAAGAAGAAATGACCCGGTCAGCTGGCTCCACGCGAGTATCAAACGAGTCAGCCGGGTCAGCCCGGTCGAACATAAACAAACAGCCCTAAGTACAACTAGTATTTTACACCTGCGCTTCGCGATAGGGAAAACAACTTGGAACGTAAAAGAATTGGAGGTAAATGGAGGTTTTATCAAAATAAATTTAGAATAAAAAGACATAAACAAATCGATTTAGATCTACAATCATCATCATCTTTTCAAAGGAAACCAACATCAAACAATGTCGACCTCACCACCAACACAACTACCACCAAAATCATTTGAAGGAGAAACATGACTACCACCAACACAACCACCACAAATAAAATTAATTAAAGTATAAAACAAGATGACGATCTACAATCATCATCATTATTGTTAAACCAATAGACTCAAACGCCTCTATAGCTACAACCAAAGTTGCCACACGAGGTACTAGGCTGTCAACACCGTCTGAATAATCAACTTAGATCTACAATCATCATTGTCATTGTAAAACAAAGGGATTCACATGCCTAGTAGTCCATCATCACCGCCACAACATCAATTAACCCGCATCTATAATGACATCAGGTGTAGTGGTTAACAGATGTTTGGAGCCCTATAATGCAATGATATAAGCAAAGTTGTGTTTGAAGTCCGTTAGAGCTGGACGTCTCATAAGTTTGAAGCCCTTTTTAACTGTTATGTAATGGTGTTTGGAGCATCATTTATGTACATGTTATAATATTTTACACCTCCACTATGTCTACTAAGTACAATCGGTGACATGATGAGATTTATGCATTTGACGTAGATTTCCTTGGTTATCCACATTTCTACATTTCTTAATTTTCTCTTAAAGTTTTCATTGTTTTGAGTTACTTTTAAATAAAATATACATTTTCATATATTTTAAATAGTTAATACGATATGCAACTACTTAAAGTGTCATCTAAATTGGGAAATTTTGAAACAAAACGTGTTTCATTTCTAAAAAGTTGCCCTCATTAACTTGTTATTTTGCGATTATTCATTTTATATAGTTAGATTGTTTTTATTATAATTTTATATATCATAAATACTTATTTTAAAATATCACGTGTTGAAAGCTAAAAGATCATATTCAAAACTATATACTATATGAACAATAATTAAGAAAGAAAACATGTTTCATTTCTTAAAAGTAGCCTCATCAACTTGTTATTTTGCGAATCCATTATTAATCTTTAGATTGTCATTTTCTTATTTTGAATATTATTTTAAAAAATAATATCATATTGAAAACTAAAAATCATAATGATGACTATTTATAAATTTGAAACATTATATTGAAAACTCGTACCCAATTCAAACATCTAGTTAAAAAATACATTTTTTAATTTTTAATATAATATTTACTAAAACTAAAGGACTGTTTGTTAGTTTTTTAATGTATCCATTAAGATGTTACCTCTCAATTCGTCAGAGGTAGGACTTGTTGTTAAAAAAAAAGCTTCATTAAAAGGTTACATTTGAATCTTGGGGATTCGATTGCTTCTGTTCATTCCATTTTGCAACATTCATCATGTGGGGAGAGTATTTTCTTCTTTTTTTTTGTTTCTGATACGAGTCTGCTGCATAGGAGTGGTAGCGGCAAGCCATGCATGGCTACGGCTTGACTTGAACTAAGCGTGCACGTTGGATGCATTATGGACGTGATCACTGGAGCTCACTGCTGGTAAAATAATTCCGTGATTACATTTACTGTTGTTTCTTCATCTTGGTCTTTCTTGATGGCGTTGAATATATGATTCTGATTTTCTAAGATTTGCTTTGTTTCCGTGAGTTAGAAAGTCACTCATTTACTTGCAAGAATTTTGATATGTGATGACACAGAAATTGATTTATTTGCTCTCTGTAGTTTGAATGCTATTGGATGTTTGCTATTGGATGTTTGTAATTGGCTTTCAAATTGATAAGGGGATAGCTAGATTCACACCCCCACCAATCAAATTTCACACCACTTCTGATCTAATTTCACATCATTTTTAAACGACCGTTTAAAAAAATAGTTTAAAAAGGTAAAATAGGTATTTCATACAATTATTCACATATCCAACCAAACAATACTTACTGGGTCAGCATTTACCGGCTCAAAATCTAGACCTTGGTTATCTTTTAAATTTTACCCTAGCTAGTTTGATACAATAATTTGCTTAAGTAGCACCCTTAGATTTTAGATTATATCAATCATTCACTTCCTTTAAGGAAGGTTCATTTCTACACTTTTTAAACAAAATTTCTTTTTATCAAAACACAAACCTAGATATGTGTGCGTAAAGTGTATATGGGTTGTATTATGGTAATAGCCTATATACACATGTAACACACGGTTGTTGGGAAATTTTTTGAAAAACGAATTAACCGAGGACATCTGAGAGTTGTGATTCACTTTCAGGATAAAACTCAGATTTTTAAGTAAGAATTTAAGTATGCGATTTGAGAGAGTGTTGATGAACCAATACAGAAATTCGTATGATCAAAGAGATTCGTATGATCAAAATACGTTATATCAGGGATGGAAAACTGCTTGGGCAGTTATCCACTAATTTAATTTTGAATTAATTCGAAATTAATCACAAATTCGGGTCCATTATTTATTACATAAAATGCATACGAAATTCAATAAATTAAATTTCTCATTCATTTTTTAAAAAGTTATATTAATGAAAATAAAAAATTTCTAAGCTGACTTGACAGCTTAAAACCCCAGCCAGGGGCTTTGTCCCTTGGACCCTGTCGGGGACTGCCGCCCCTTGGACCCCGCTACCAGGGGCGCTACCCTCGGACCCCCACCAAGGGGGCGTTGCTCCTTGGAACTCCCATTATTGTAAGATCAAAATAAGTGTGTACACCGCACCCGCTTATTTCGATTCATACTATAATTAAGTTTGATCAACAAGTTAATTCCACTACACTACAATAGACAACACGGGTTAAGTTAAACAAATCATAAGATTCGTCTAATTTTAATTTTAACAAAATATGCTTTTACTCTTTAAATATTTTTATGATTTTAAACTAATTTATTTGACTATTAATTATATTTTCAAAAACATTTTTTCTATTATAAAGTAAAATGAGGCGAGATATTTAAAAGTAGGTTGTGAGATTTCAGAGGTCTTCTTTATAATCAATGGCTAATCTAGTAAAAAGATCAAAGTTTGTTTTACTAATTTAAATGATTAACTATGTAGTTTTAACGGCTAATAAGATCGTTAATGGGTCATTGGCTCATCTGTTCATCGCTATTACCTGAATACGAAACTTGAGACCACATTTAGTTTGAAACTCGTATTATGTGAGAAACCCTGTAATATTACATAAATGATCACTGTAAAAGTTAAAAAAAGGTTTGGAACATAAAAAAATAAAAATCAGAGAAGGCATCAAAGATTTACAAGAGACTGACAAGTGATATAAATGTGCTCTAGAATTATACCAGTTGTCTCAAAATTTAGTCTTTTTATTATATAAAGATTAAAATTACTGCCGGAAGTAATTTAAGTTTATCTATTCATCATAATGTATAAACATCAAATGTTATATGATTTTTCTCAGGTTAATTAATCAACTTACGTAGTTGATACTCTCTTTTTCTCTTAAATAAATTCCTTACGCTTGATTAGAAATTATAGTAAACTACACATGTGTTAATGTTTATAATATTTATATACACATATTTAAACATCAATTCAAAAAACTCACATTATAACATGCTGTGTGTTGATGGTTATGTTAGAATATTACAAATAAATACATCTATGTAAATTGGTTTTGTTATTGTTATGTAAAAACACTCCTCTGAATATAATTTTAAAAGTATACGAATCGTTTCTGAGGTTTGTTTAAATTTTACATTTCGTTACTGGGATTGAAAATTACAGTTTTAGTCCTAAAGTTTGAAAAAACGTAACACTTTTCGTCCCTTGTTTCGACCGGCCGCAGGCCTAAAATGAAGACTTCTAGCCCAAGTCATGATCATTTCAGTAAAGCTCTTGTTGACAAGCGATCTTGGGCCTCATAAAATATAATAGCTCTCTCCTCCACACTTAAGCCCACACCGATATCTAAGACGAAACCATAAAATTGTCAAAGTGTTCTATTTTTTACATCAAACATGGTACTTGAAATAATGGTGATTGGTTTCTCGAATGTAAACCATATCTATATTTACAGGTGGGCTGTTATTTGTCATTGCTTGATCTTCTTTGTTGGTCATTTGCTAGGTCTAGTCATGATCACAACCTAATCACTTGCTCCATTCTTCTTTTGGCTTTTATGCTAAGGTTGCAACCTTCCTTGTCTCTGTCAATCCATTTAGGCTTCAACTACACTACTTGATCCATAAAGGTTTCAACTCTTCTACCTCTTTGTTGATTATGAAGGTTTTGATTGTCTTACTACATCATGATGTAGGAGCATCGTAATTAATTTATCCCTAATCTGTACCCCATGATGATCCATTGGAGCCAGTTATTTATCTTGGACTGCATGGAATAGCTTTAGTAATTATCTTGTTTTTTTTTTAATTCTTTGCATTTATCTTTTTGGTTTTCAAGATTATCCCTTTTCTAGTTTTCAGGTAATGGAACCCCTTTATTTGTTTTGGTTGTTCGTTTGTTTAAAACATGTTGATCAGACTTATAATTCCTATAAAATTTCATTTAGTTTCAAATTTATTTTGATCACCTAATTTTGGCCATTTGATTGCTTGCTGATCTGCATTAGATTCACAAAGGTTTTGAGGTTTCTTTCTTCATGTCTCTCGCTTCCTCAATTCACTATTTGAGACTTCGTCTATTCTAACACTTCAGTAATTAGATTTCAACTACTCCGAGTGTTTTGCTTCAAATCATCAAGCTCCTTTGTACCTTGACTTTAGAAGCGGTCAGATTAGAACCCGTAGGCCGTAGAACACACCAAATTGTGTGGAAACATCACGCTCTTTTCTTGTATTAAACATGGGCAAATGAATTAAAGAAAAGAAACGACACATAATTATATTGACCAATTACCCTTATTTATTAATATGGAAAAATATCACAGAATAGTAACCAAGTTTCAAAGTATTCTTATTTAGTCACTCATGCATATTTTTCTCAAATTGGACATCCAAACGATCAAATCGAATCATTACCAAATTTTATTATGACAAGAAAGTAATGATGGAAAAGACATTGGAGTTAGAATTTTCAATATATAAAATTATATTAAAAAATAAAAAAACATGTTAATTATGAAAAAAATAAAAAAAGTGCCTAAAATTTACGTCAACGTTCTATATCAGCTTCAAAAGATAGAAAAAAATATTTTCTAACTGAATCCAAAAGTATAACATGCTAAAAAATATGTTATGACTTTTAATTTGTATAAAATATAAGAATAAGTGATCTAAATGGAACACTTTTAAAACATAAGTTACTTAATTGGAACACTTTTAAAAGTTGGTTATTATTTTACAAAGTTACTCCTATTAATATTATAGTAGTTCTTAATAAACAAGAACAAATATTCTAGGTTAAAAACTGATTTTCATATTTGACATGATTTCCTACTAACATACCATTCAAATATAACACACAGAAACAAATAAAATACTAAAATAATGAAAACCGACTTAGCATTAAACCAACCAACTTGTTTCCCAAGTTATCCTTTAACAGTATCAAGATTAGTCCTTCTATCTGTGCATATAAAACAAGAAATTGGGGAGTGAAGATTTCCTATTGTTAGGGAAAAGGTGTTTAAGGGGTAACTTAATGCTATCATACTACCATTTCCGACCATGTAACTAGTTAACATTAAGGAAACCAAATTGATAAGTGGGTGAGCTGTAATGTTGGTTTGAAACTTATAACTAGGACCAAGCAATAACTAAGCTATAATATACTTAAAATTCCACAAAACCGTTTATAAAAATGAACACAAATCTAAACAATCCTATCGACATAGCCAATTGTCGTATTGTATGTGATTAAGTAGATCCCTTTGGAGAGAAACATTCTCAGTTCATCTACAGAACCATAGATTAGCGGTGGTATTGCAGCCCTAATTTTCTCTTCGTACTTGTTTGGTTGTTTAATCACTTCATAATCTCTTGAAAATATGAAGAACCCTCAAGTTCTTTCACAACATGAGAAATCATTAGCCGATCTACATGAGATTTGTTCAACATAGTTATGCAATGTTTAAAAATGTTTCCAAAGACTAGATCCATTTGTAATTTCATCATACCATATGTCACATCCCGGCGGAAGCGTGAAATACATAGGGAGTGACTTGATTGTTCAGAACTCATTGTCAAATACTAGACAACACATAATCATACATATTTCATAACATAATATTAAGGTTAGGATTACATAAAATCATAATAGTCAAAATTTGAAATTACATAATCCTATTACATCATAAAGTATTAACAGCTACATCTTCAGAGACGATGGAAGTGAGCATCCATCGACACACTGAAGTCATACAGGTTCACAGTTAGGTTCACACAAACTTTTCCTACAACTTCACCCCAGCCATTAAAAACATCAAAGGAGAACGTTAAGTTGTTAGTCATGATGAATTCCTGAAAAAGCATACCAAAAATAGTCAACACAAAGTTGGTGAGCTTCACAGGTTATTAAACAGATAATATTGATGCATTATATATACAACCAAACCTTACATAGTAATCAGATCATTCATATCTGTCATATCATATTCTCATAAATCAGATAACATAGCATTATAACACTCATTCTGTTAATGCAGGAGATATCCCCTAAGTAACGCTACCAATGTTATCTAACGGTTCCACATCCGAACTACTGGTTGTAACATAAATTTCAGTATTAATGCATCAATTCATAAATTAGTATGCTTTTTCCCCAAAACTTAATAAAAACAAAAGGGCCATGAAACTCACCTTTACTCCAAATGGTAACCTATAAACAAAAGAATTTTATAATTTAGAAAACATAACTATTTTCTTCAAAATTTTCAGTACCTTAATTAATTTTGAAAATTTTATAACAGACAGGTTTAATAATCTAGAATATCATATTAATTTCTTGTTTCCAAGAAATTTACAGATTATTTTCTATAATTGTTATAAATTCATCCTAAATTGCCAAAAGTAGTTTTTGTAGTCCATAAATTCCAAAATTTTACAGAGGGTTCATCATAGTAATTTGAACTTCTTATAAATTTATCAAAGTCTAACACATAACAGATTAGTTTCTGTAATTTTTACAATAATCCCAATTCTTCATAGAAATAGCTATATAGTTCCAAAATTTATTAAATTTATACATTCTGCAGTTTTAGACTTATTAATTTATTCAAAATTTTCTCAGATTTTATTATGCTATCAAAGTATTTATTTTGATTTTTCTACTGCAGAACATGTAAAAATTCATATTTCAGATAATACTTTGAGTTAGGTCACGAGGTTTTTCCAGTAAATTCTATAATTTTTAATGATCGATATATAATTTTTCCATACATTTACTAGGGTCGATTCTTCCGATATAATTTTTCCTTTTAAATACTTAAATAATTTATATAAATTAATTTACTTATGAGTATAGCACCAAAATTTATATTTCCCAATATTCTTAACATGTTTTCAATGTTTTTTCCCACAATCATAATCGTTAATATGCAGAACTGATTTTTAACAAACTATAACTATATTTCTAACCCTTTTGTTGATAATTTGTTATAAATTTGAGTTTTAAGTGTTGTTTAACTTATTTCAGATTTTTAAAAGCTTCCTTTTTGTTCTGAAAAATAGGTTTGATTGTGTGTATGTTTTTGTGAGAACTTTATTTTAACCAAAAAGGGTTAATCACATGTGCTTTTATTTAACACATGTCTAGTTTCCATAACCTTAATTAAGCAAGGTTTTAGGAGTTAGAACCTTGATTTTGACAGAGGGAAAGTGTGAGGAGATGATGAGGATGGTCTCACCTTGCTTAGTTTTGGTGTTCTTGACAATCTTTCGAGAGGTGGTGTTTTCGCGATGCTTGTATGTTGCTGCCTAGTAACCGAGAGTTAGGCAAGAAATGGTGATAACAAAGGGTTGTTATGGTGTTATCCGAGAGTGTGAGATGTCCGTGAGGTAAAGGATGGAGATGATGGTGGCTTACGGTTATGGTGGTGATATGCGAAAGCTTTGTGTGTTCCCATGATCCCTTCGGCCGAGCTTCTTCAAATAGTGGAGTTAATCATCATTAGGTCTAGTGTTAGGGTGTGATGTGGATGTTATAGACTAGGTGAGTCGATCCTTAGGATGCTAGGTGGCGATTTGTGGCTTAGCTTAGTGGTAAGGTGAGTGTAGGTGTCAAGCAAAGAGAGTGTTGAGTCATAGGTTGTTAATGAGTGTTTAAGATGTTAATTAGGTGTTTTAAGGGTGCTTAATGAGCCGGTTCTTAGTCTTAGATAACACTTTAGTTGGGTTTAAGTGTGGAAGATTTGTTTAGGTTTTGTTTGAAGTCAAGTTTCTCTTGATGTTAACTTATGTTTAGGATGTTTTGGTTGGGTCATATTTAGTGTATTTGATGTTGTATTGGTTGATGTATCTTGATCATATATGGTTTTATGTATTCGAGTACATACATACGTAAAAATTATACATGTATGCAACCATGCATACGTGCAACACATAATATATGCATATAGACACATAATACACACATGTATCTAACAAAAGATGGCACATGTATGTGTAAAACATATATATATATACATGCATACGTACATCACACATATTTGTACATAAACATATACATGAGTTAACCGATGTAATGATATGATGGTTTATATATATTAACGTATGAAATCCTATATTTTTAGGGTTGTCACACCATAATAATCACATCTAAATTTTTTTGCTCATAGCATTTTTCCACTTAGGCACTAAATTTTAACATTGACCATGGTGATATTCAATTCACAATCTCCCACACAATAATTCAAAGAAGATGACCCCAAAGAGTATGTATCTAATTCTATTGTTAGAAAGCTGAGTTCTGTGTACAATGGATCAAAGTACTCCGAGTAACTAAAGCATGAGAGATAAGAACCCTGTGATGTTGATTTGCAGGGCCTAGTTTTGATAATCCAAAATCAAAAACTTTAGCGGTTGAGGTCTTAACAAGTAAGATGTTAGAGCTTTTCATGATAGAGAACTTATTGTTATGACCCTTTGGGATCATGAAGATATTGTAGTGCCCTTGTGACCTCAAGGCATATTCTGAGACATTGAATCCACTTTCATAAAATCTGACATAAATAGTGATCAAGGCTTCCACACGATGCATACTCATACACCAAGATCTTCTAATAACCTTTCTAGAACTTAGGATTCCCTTGCCTATATCTAGGATCTAATCTCTTAAAAGCAATAACACTTTTCCCTTTACTATGAGTGATATCTCCTCTATACATGCTCCTGAATCCACCTATGAGAAGGTAATAATAAAGGTTATGGTTGGTCTACCTCAAATTCAGTGAGGAGCCATATATATATATACATAAAGTATTAACACTTGACATACATCAAGAATGGAATAAATACAATACAACACCCTATACTATCACACATATTAATGTTGGCTAATATCCCCCGCAAGCGAAATAGTGGCGGATCGAGACCGAGCTTATCTCGAAAGAATTCAAAGTGAGTGCGAGATAGACTTTTAGTAAAAATATCTGCAACCTGAAGCTTGGTAGAGATGAACTTGGTATGAAGCTTGCCGGATAAAACAAGTTCATGAATAAAATGGTAGTCCAAATCTATATGCTTTGTGCTTTTGTGAGACACCGGATTCTGAGTGAGAAATAAAGCATTTTTGTTGTCACATAAGAGAGTGGAGAGACTAGTTGGCAAAGCATGCAACTCTCGTAAAAGATGAGTGATCCACATGATTTCAGCTGTCGTATTTGCCATAGCTCGGTATTCCAACTCACAGCTTGAGTGAGGAATGGTAGGAAGTTTCTTTGCACTCCAAGACACAATATTGTCACCTAAAATGGAGTATCAATAGGTAGAACGACAAGTCTCAATGCATCTAGCCTAGTCGGCATCAGTATATCCAAGGATAGAAGTTGCAGGATGCCTAGAGAACGTGAGGCCGAAAGTTATATTCCCTTTGACATAGCGAAGAATGCGCTTAACATGTTGAAAGTAAGCCATGGTAGGATGTTGCATGTATTGACTGATTTGGTTCACATCATAAGAAATATCTGGGCTTGTGATAGTCAAGTATTGTAAAGTGCCCACAGCGACCGGTAAAGAGTGGGATCCTTGAAAGGTTCCCTAGTCTAGGTAAACTTTTCTTTGGTGGAAAGAGGAGTATGAACTGGTTTAGAGTCTGGCATGTCAGCTCGATCAAGAATGTTCATGGCATATTTGGACTGACTTAAGAAGAGACCATTGGTGGTGTGGACAACTTCAAGACGAGGAAGTAATTCAGGCTACCAAGATATTTGATTGTAAATTCACTGTTTAGCTTCTTGATAAACGATTGCATGACCTCTTCTTGATTACCTGTGAGGATTAGATCATCTACACAGACCAAGAGATATAGAACACAAGCATCCATATTAAAAATGAACAATGACGTATCCACCCTGCTATACATGAAACCATATTGTAATAAAAACACTCTTAATCGGTGGAACCACGCACGTGGAGCTTGCTTAAGGCCATATAAGGCTTTGTTTAATCGACATACGTGGTTCGGAAACTGATGGTTAACAAACCCGGGTGGTTGTTCCATAAACACGAGTTCATTCAACTAGCCATGTAAAAAGCATTGTTGACGTCAAGTTGATGTAACCTCCACTTACTAATAACAGCAAGGGATAAAACAACACGTATTGTTAAAGCTTTAACAACGAGACTAAATAGGTGTAAGTAGTCAAGACCGGGTATTTGACTAAAGCCCTAAGCCATGAGACGAGCCTTATAGCGATCAATAGACCCATCAGATCGGTACTTAACCCGAAATAACCACTTCGAGCCAATAATGTTTTGGTTGGCAGGTCGGGGTATAAAAATCCACGTATTATTATTAGACAGAGCATGGATTTCCTTTTTCATAGCCTCCACCTAATGATGATGCTTTGTTGCAGATTTGAAGCCTCTTGGCTCAGTATTGGCAAGAAGAGCAGAGTGAAGGTCGTGTGGTCCAGCATGAGTGAGATTCGCATGAAGTTTAGGCTTGAATACACTTGCTTTAGCACGAGTGATCATGGGGTGAGAAGAGGTAGTAGGTTGTTGAGGATCGATATGAGGAGGTGGTGAAACATTAGGGTCAAAGCAATGGTTGTGGGTGAAGGTGGTGGGGGCATAGTTGTAGGCGCAGGTGGTGGGGGCAGATTGATGGGCTCAGGTATGGTAGGTATAGTTGCGGTGGTGGCGATTTCCGTGTTAGGATCAAAGTTGGTCGTATTATGGTTGGCCAAGTTGTGTGGCTCAAGTGGATTGGATGTGGGTGTGGGCTTAGGTTGAGTGGTTGAAGGCTCATGGGTGCTGATGGGCTGTGGAGATGGGCTAGATGGGATTAAAATGGAATAGGGTAATTCTAATAGGTTTGGGTTAGTAAGAGAAGATGTATCAAATTAGGTGTTAGGCGGTTCTTCATCATGGTAGTGAAGATCACACGGTTGTTGGGAAGGAGGGTTTGGGTGACTAGGGTGGGAGGCATGAGCGAAGCGATCGAGAGGGGTGTCTGGGATTGGTGTAGGGGAAGTTGGTCGAGATTATGTATGTGCTGATCACCATCATATGGGAATTGATGTTCATCAAACCACGCATGAGTAATGTACATACGGGAGGTGCATGGATCAAGGCACTTAAATACTTTGTATTGTGAATTGTAACCCATGAAGATGCAAGGAATACTTCTAGGTGACAATTTGTTTGGTGAGTAATCACAGTTTTATGGATAGACACGACTGCCAAATGCGCGAAAGTTGTTGTATATTGGTTTTGTGTTGTACAAAAGTTCATATGGAGATCACCAATTTAAGACTTTGGTTGGTAAACGATTAATGGTGTGGACCGCGGTGCTGAATGCTTCAACCTAATATTTTGAAGGAATGTGAGCATTAAAAAGCATCGCAAGACCGGTTTTGATGAGATGACGATGTTTACGTTCGAATCGCCCATTTTGTTGTGGGGTGTATGGGCATGACACATGATGAAATGTGTCAATTGAAGTGAATATTTTACGAACATGTTGATTTAAGAATTCCATACCTTTGTCGCTTTGGAATACTTTAACTTTTGTGGAGAATTAGGTTTGAACAAATTGAAGAAATATAGACAAAACATCGTAGAATTCATTTTTTTCATTTCAATGGATAAAACCATGTAAATCATGAGTAATCATCCACCAAAATGACATAGTATCGATAGTTTTCAATGGATGCTATCGAGGAGGGTCCCCACAAGTCACAATGAACCAACTCTAATGGTTTAGAAGCACGTTTCTTATTAAGTTGGAAAGGCAATTTAAGACTTTTGGACATCGCACAAGATGAACATATGACTGGTTTGGGAAGAAGCGATGTGACAGACAAAGCACCCATTTTATTTAAACGAGACACAGTTCATAGGATACATGTGCTAAACGTAAGTGCCATAATTTAAAGGACGCCTTCCAGGGAGCATAGGAACTAGCAGTCATTACGTGAGGATTGGTGTACAAAATGTAGAGGCCGCCTTCACACCGACCTTGAGCGAGAACCTGTTTCGTGTTCAGTCCTGGATATGAAATAAAAGATAGGAAAACAAAACATCCACATTCTTTTCAGAAGTGCGTTTACTAATGGGCATAAGATTTTTTTGTAAATTAGGAACAACAAGAATATTACATAAGGAAATATTGTGTGGTAAGTTGGTGTGTCCAACATGAGATATGGGTAAAGAGTTGCCGTTTCCAAAGATGACACGATTGTTACCGGTGTATGGTATGGATGTTTGAAGATTATCGATAGAAGTTGCCATATGATCCGAAGCATCGGAGTCAAAGAACCAATCAGGTCCCGAGTTAGAGACATGACATTGAGCATGGAAGGCTTTGGCTAAGTTGACGGGAGCCTGAAAATGGGACGCATAGGTGGCGAGGTTTGGACACGCATTAGCAAAGTGGCCATCCCGATGACATAATTGGCAATGGGGTGGGTGTCTACCACGACCACGTGCACCGAGAGAACAATGGCGTTGGTACCAACCCCGTCGTCCTCGGGTTTGATTTGAGGGGGTGTTTGTGTGAGCATAGAAAACAACAGGAGGTGGTTGATTTCCATAAATACAATACAACACCCTAACTATCACACATATTAATGTTGGCTAATAACCTAATTCTCTCAAATTGTTATCATCAAAGTTGATTGTCGCAAATTGTATATCTTCCGGTGGGATCTTAACTTCTTAAGATGTTGAAGTTTTTCCATGAATGCATCCATTATTTATTAAAGTCAAATATAGATGCCTGAGTTATTTAAATCAAGCACCCCACACGTTAATAAAAATATGAAAAATGATATCATTTGAAGAAGGGAGCCCCAGATTCGTTGTAGTATATCCAGAGACTAACATGGTGATGCCGGTTTGAATTTTGTTTGCCGTTGAAGGGACTGGCGAGAATAATAATGCAAATAAATTGGATGCATTCAAATATACGAAAAGGTACGATACAAAACATCAATGTTATTTTGTTATATATGATTCAGTTGGCATTTTGATTCCACACATTAAACATGAGAGTGATTCATACGCCATTCACCCAGACATGGATAAAATGTAGGCTTAATAATGTAACCTGCTTTAACAAAACCACTTAAGCATCTAACGAACACCAATCACCAACTGCAGCTTAATTGTATAATTTCAACTGACTGATACAAATCAGATAGCAATACACCAAGACTACCCGAATCTGTATAGTTTTGGAGAGGAAAGTGCATTCCTGCAAACAAGACTTTCAACAACATCTTTTGGTCGCAAAAGATATGTTTTTTTGTTTTCTTAATCTTTATTTTTATTTTTATTTGTGGATTTCAGTACATCTTTTGGTCACAAAAAGCTCGGTTGGATGGTGTATGAGAAACGCCTTGCCCACATCTTAAGATCGACTATCACAAATTTGTTCTGCTTGTCATTGATATGCTGCATAACAATAAATGATGTGTGTCTATAATGTAGTTATGACGTGACTTGGGATAACTGAATCAGTTGTAATAAAATGTGCTACGGGAGCTAGTGTTTGGTTGTGCTTTTTGCTGTTTGAGTTGTAGTTGTTGGATATAACCCTGATAGCTTCCCCAAATAAAGTTATTGGTCAAATAGGTAATTATATATTAGTTATAGTTTAGAGTCATTATGTTTGTAAATAGGTTAAGGGGTCATCCTTTAAGGTTTATAACTGTCACAAAACATGCTCATTTAATTCTAACCGGTCTGTGTTTGTGCTTGTTTTTGAAAGTCAAAGGTCGATCTGTCCCAAAAGAGTCCACCATCTATCAATTGCATAAGAAAAATGTCATATTTTTTATGAATTCACAGTTTTCTCCAAGATAATAGGTTTAAACACCAGCTCCCAAATAACAAAATGGACTGTGTCTTTGTCTTTTTGAGACGGTGAACGTAACAGAAGAGGGAAAATTCAACACACATATATATATTCTTTTCATTGAAAAAAACATATACTAATGTTGTTGAAAACAAAATTTGAAAAATAATTGCAGCGTCACCTACATTAGCTGAAAATTGCAATGTTATCATCAAAAACAAAATTATCACACCAATTTTGGTCAACAAGATTCACTGAATATGTATTCTGAATATCCAAGTAACATCATTAAGTAGACGGAAAGACATGGCAGAAAGAAACATATCAGTCTATGGACAAACTTTTTGGTCAGAATACAATAACCTCGCATTAGCACCTAATGAAAATTCTAAACAGTCTGGACCACTGTTTCTATTTACAAACATGTACCGAGAGATCCTAGTTGTTGTTTTCTACTTACAAAATCATTATAGCAAAGATTAACATATAGATCAGGTGATCATAATGCACCAAAACGAGAAACAAGATCAAGAAATATGTCTTCACTACATGGGATGGTGAGGCCACCCATTGGATGATTGTACCCGAACTCTTGCTCTGCCACGTGTAGTAATTCTTGAAACGTTGATTGGCTTAAGAGTGATACAGGAACCACAAATCGTCTTTTCACTTCTTCCCCAACATAAACAACAAAATAGCCTTTTGGGACATCCATGGATGTTGATGGGCTGCTTCCATTTGAAAATGATCGTCTAAGAATTTGTTTTGGTTGAATAATCTGAGGCAAAGAGATGGCAATTTTTGAAGAGGGTAGAGTCGATCTTTTAACTAAAAAGAGGCTGATAGAGAAGGCTAATACCGGTGAAAGATTTTGTGAAGTATTTTCAAGGAAGTTGTGATTGATTTACACACATTGAAAGGTATTTATAACAAGGGGTTGTATAATAGACAATGACTCTTGATGCTTGACTTTTTCCTTTTTTGTGGCTTAGAGTGACCCATTGATGACCCACCTGGAATTGGAATTTCAGTTAGGCTATATTGATAATTCCTGAGTTACTATACCAAAGTTATTTGATAGTCTATTTTAAGTGAAGCATATTGACATCTTCTTTGAGAACATAAATATATATTTTATGCAATCATCTTTGTTTACTTTGAAACATTTATATTTTATAAAACAAAGTTCAAAATTTTTCCCTCTCTTGGAAGGCTACCTATTGAATTTGATAACAGTCAATTCTCCCTTAATTGTAGCATTAAATTATCTGAAGTTTATCCATTGAAAAATTCTAATCACATGTAGAAAATCTTGTTGAGTTTATCTGAAGCTAGAAGGAAACTTCTAGCTGGTTGGTGAAAGTATGGGTCAGTCAATTGTTTAAACGGGTCTTTCGGATCTGTTCAGAACAATAAATGCTGTTAGGATTTTCTGTTTAGAGTAATTATGTCTTTATATCCATTGTAAGTTCTCTGCCAAACGTGTTGACCTTCTTTCTGTTTTCCTTTTTGAAGCTCAGAGTATTCACTTCTAGCTTATTTGTTATTCCTTTATGTTGTCGCCGAACACTAATGAATGAAACAGGGCAACTCTACTAGTTGAGCTTCATTGATTAATTTTCAGTAATGAAAATGTCCTGTACATGATTTTGGCAATTAGCTTTTTCAATTTGAGTTTTTTTTTGTATGTGACAAAAAGAAAACCGGTAACCAATTTAAGTCTATAAAATAAGGAAGAAGATGAGGTATGTTATTCATTCAGCTCATTGGTTACAACAATAATTAAAGTACAATAAACACAAATTAGCTCCTACTTTAAATTTCACATGGCTTGGACAAGTGTCTCTATTTACAAACATGTGAAAGGCCCTCAGCTAGCTGTTGTGCTTGCAAAACTGTGACAGAAAAGATTAACACATGGACTCGATCATAGTGCCCCCAAACGAGAAGCAAGATCAGCAAATACGTCTTCACTACATGGAATGCTGAGGCCACCCGTTGGATGGTTGAACCTAAATTGTTCCTCTGAAAGGTGTAGTAAGTCTTGAAATTCTGGTTGGTTAAGAGTGACACAGGAACCACAAATCATATTTTCTGTTCTTCCCCAACATAAACAACAAAAGAGCATTTTGGGATGTCGATAGATGTTGAGGTGCTGCTTCCATTTGAGAACGATCGCCTAAGAACTTTTTTGCTTGAATGATCCTTGGCATTAAGATGGCCATTGTTTAAAGATGGTAAAGTCTTGTCACTAAAAAGAGGCTGGCAGAGAAGAAAACTATAGATGAAAGATTTTGTGAAGTATTTTCAAGAATGTTGTGGTTGATTTATACACATTAAAAGGTTTATATAACCAGCTGATATTATATTGACTTTACAATATATAGACAATGGCACATGATGGAAAAGAAATAACACATGGCATGGTCTTCCTAATCACTAAAAGAGACAAAAAAAATTTTAAGGTGAGATTTATGATCAAGAACAAGTGGTTACATTATATAACAAACACCACAATCTCTCTTACTGATTTTCTTGATGTTGTATGCAATATTTGGTATATGTAGGACATTTTTGTTTACCACCTAATAACATATACTCTATTATTTTTATGAGACAGTAAATATGACCCATTATGAACCAGACTTCACATGTCTCTTAGGCTATCCACTTGTGTATGACCCAGCTGAGTTGGTTTGTTGGAAGTGATTTTATCAAGAAATCATCTTCAAATTTAGTATTATTAGATAATTCATGAAAGTCAAACATAAGTCAACTGATGTAATTAGGCGGGAATTAAAGGGTTAATTATGTTAGTTCTATTAGTTGTTAGATGCCAAATGTATTTGCATGAATACCACAACAGATTGTCATTTGAATGTGTGGAATTACAGAAGTATTATGCGTGTATTTATTTTCCCGTTTGACCCTGTTCTTCCACCGGGCTCCCTGCATAATCTGTGCAGAAATCCATCGATTGTTCATCCAAAACATCGATCCGAAGGGGCCTCAACCTGGTTATATTACTAACCACTTTTTATCTTAATTCTCTAGCATTTAAGGATACATGGGTTACTATGACAAGATTATTTAATAGATGGTCTATGTTAACTAAAGCACGTTGATCTCTTCTGTGAAAACTAATAGAATGTAAGTAAACAGTTTCAGAAGTAAACTTTTTTTATGCATTTCTGTTTAGTTATTAAATTAGCATGTCAATATTGTTTCAGATGATTTAACCCATAAAATTTAAATTCTATAACCGAGGTTCAAGGATTATATCCGGTGATGACAATTGTGACAAAAGACATGTAAAACTTCTACAATCACTTGTCACATTGTATAATGTGCATGATAAGCCGATTATAGCCAGAAGTAATGATAATTTTTTATAGTTAACACATGTATACTCTACCCAAATTTAACAACTGACAATGTATTAAATGTTAATGTAACAATATTTTTCACCTACACAAAGTGTGTTGGCCTTCTTCATATTTCTTCTCTCTTAAGCGTAGAATAATTACTTCTAGTTTAATTTGAATCGTTTATGTCAACATAATGTTGGTGGTAATTTATTAACCAATTCATATGCCGGTGAAGTTTGGGAACCTAAGTTGACTAGTCAGTCAAGTTTGGTTTAATTTTATTATTTAATAATTAGTGTTGTAGTCAAATAGGACTCTAACAAATTAGTTAGTATAATGTAACAACTCATTTATTATCATAAATGTCGTTATTAAGTTATATCTTTTCTATAGATTGGAAGACAATGCTATGTGATATGGACAAATGATGATAAAGCAAGATGTCCTACGTATACAAACTTTGGCATCAAACTCAAAGACCATCATGGATTTCCTATAGTTAGAAATATTTAATGATAAGAGTAGATAATAAATAGTTATATAGTTTTCATTGAAGGACAATGACCACTTTTGATAGAATTAGTCTAACATTAAATTGATTAATGATAATATTTTGTAGTTTTTTTATTCAAAGAGAAGCTGATTGAAAAAATATTTTTGTGTCCTGTAATGAAATCATGTTGGATCCATGTATGCATTGTATGCTAGTTCAGGTTTAAGATTAAATAAAACACACACTAAAACAGAGGGATTTACTGCTTTAAAACTCATTTTCATTTATACTCAGACTTATTAAATAGAGAAAAACTATTCTAGCACCTAAGGAAAAGGAAAAACAAGTCACCCACTACTTTGATTCCACAAATCTAATTAACCTGTTATTCATTAAAATTATATAACCATGTCCCTAAAAACAATACTCCTGATAACCTGAACCCAATTTAACCTCACTGTGCATAAATGACTTTGACCTAACCGGATCAAGATTAATCCCTATAGGCCTATAGTATATATAACAAACTTTCGCCAAATATGAGGTCAATGTATAGGACAATAAATCTGTAGCCAAAGTCAGAAGAGTACTATAAAATAGTTATTTGTTATGTTTTCTTACACGTATAACATTTTTAAATAATTTCAACCATAAAACAGTATTTATATGAACACTTAATTAACTCATGTACCATAAGAAAACTTGTGAGGTATGATATATACTTATATATTAATCTGTGAACACACAATTTAGTTAAAATTTATCTCTACAAAACAAAGAAGATCATAAATATAATTTTCATTCAACTCATTTGGTTACAACGATAATTTGTATAAAATAAACATAAATCAGCTCCTATTTTAATTTTTACACAGTTTTCACAGGTGCCGCTATTTACAAATATCCTAAAGGTCCTAGTTGTTAGTGTTTTACAAAATCAATATGTCAAAGATTAACATATACACCCTGTGATTATAATGAACCAACACAAGAAGTAAGATGAGCAAATATTTCTTCACTACATGGAATGGTGAGCCCACCCATTGGATGGTTGAACCTAAACTCTTCCTCACCCTATTAGACTAAGTTATTATTAGTGAATAGTTTAGGGTTAATTATGTAATATTGTCCTTTATATAAATGGTCCTCTATTGTAACCCTAAACACATAATTACTCGATATAATTACAATTACAACGTTTAATTTGGTATCTGAGCTGGGAAGGCTCGATCACCGAAACCCTAATCAGGGCGGTCCTTGCCCAACCATCCATCACTGCTGCTTCCATTATAATAACAACCACTACCATCTTCACCTTTAACATGCGAATACAAACCGCCCTCGTCTCTCTCATTTCACACAACCACAATCGTCGTTGCCAAACCGTAACCCTTGCCACCACCAAACCCTAATCCTAGTCGTCACTAAACCTAACCCTAGCCGCCGCTAAACCCTAATCTTAGCCGCCGCACAACACATACAATCATCGCTTCTCTTTTTTAATCTCAACCCGTCATCGCATACAACATGATGCTTCACCTTCATTGTCATTGATAGCCTGATATACAAAAATGGCTCCGCCATACAACGGCAGCGCACCTTCATGCAAAAGTTGTATGTGTGGAGACATGTGAGAAGATTCATAGGATAAGAACAACGGTAGTTTTAAACTCACATCGCATACAACGTGATAACCGAAGAAGATCAATAATTTACTTTACTTATTTTTATTTTTTATGCATTTTTAGATTTCAAGTTGAATCTCTCCCGAGCTTAGCTTGCGGGGGAATATTGGACTAGGTTATTATTAGTCAATAGTTTAGGGCTAATTATGTAATATTTTCCTCTATATAAGGGATCCTCTATTGTAACCCTAAACACACAATTACTCAATACAATTACAATTACATGGTTTAATTCCGCTAGTTAATAATTCTTGAAATTCTAGTTAGCTTAAGAGTGATACATGAACCACAAATTGTTTTTTCTCTTCTTCACCAATATAAACAGCAAAATAGCCTTTTGGGACATGCATAGATATTGATGTGCTTCTTCCATTTGAAAATGATCGTCTAAGAATTTGTTTTGGTTGAATGATCTGAGGCAAAAAGATGGCCATTTTTCAAAGAGGGTAAAACCTTTTAACTAAAATTACTTGATAAGGAAAAAATGCTAGTGAAAGATTTTGTGACGTATTCTAGCGCAAGTTAAGGTTGATTTATAGACGTTGAAAGGTTTTTATAACCAGTTGGTAGTAAAGGGACTGTGTAATAGATAGTGACACATGATTGAAAAGTAGAATCACATGGAATTGTCTTCCTAATAACCTAATAACCTATAATTAGCTTTTTTTGTGGCATATACATGACCTGTTTAGGACCCGGACCCTCTTTGTGTTTGATGGAGCTGAGTGTCTTATAACCCGAGCCACTTGTTATCTTACTTACCTATAGTTTAGGGATACCTGTGTTAATTATATCGATAAGATTAAATAAGAGATGGCCATTTTTAGTTAGGCACAATGACCTATGATAATGCGTTTCTGATTATAGTTACCAAAAAACATGTCAATATTGGTAGAGGGGAGATCAAACACAAGTTTCTACAATGGATGAATTTAGAGAATTTGACTATGTAGTAGTACTATGTACTATGTACAATAGTATTTATACACCGGGTTACTTAACCACCAAGAAACTAACATAACTAACTTATCTATACCAACCATAATTATACAGTTGTCACACTAACTTATAATAACATATATACATACTTATTAAATTTAATTTAACTTTCAACAAATATTCTTTCAATTGATTTAACAGTTGACAATTTCTTTCAAGAACTATGCCCAGTGAAGTCAATTGTGACGAAAGACTTGTAGGTATTCTGCAACCAAACATGTTGTGACATTATATAGTCCACACGAGTAAAGTAGTTTTTAGCAAGAAATGATGTTTTTTTAGTTAACCCATGCATTGTTTGCCAAAATTTGACAGTTGGCCTTCTTCATATTCTTTTTTCTGGAACTTACTTTTGTACTAATTGAAAACGGGAACTTACTTTTGTACTAACTGAAAACCGGAACCTACAACTCCTAAAAACTACTTAAAAATAAACAGCACATGTGCATATTCAACTCCTAAAAACTACTTAAATATAACCCATGGTCTAACCACTAACAAGATTGATCAAACAAAAAATAACAAAGCATAAAATAAACCTGCTAATTGAAAATTAACTGATGACCCAAAATCAACTTGACCAGTGTTACCCATGAAATGATTGATTAGCCCAACATTGCTGTACAGTGTTTTCTGCAATTAAACTTTTCTGTTTGGTTGGAATTAATTTTACAAAATAATGAAGATGTAGTATGTTTTTCATTAATCTCTTTGGTTATAACAATAATCACAATACAATGAACTCGAATTAGCTCCTAATTTAAATTTCACATCGTTGCACAGGTGCCTCTATTTACAAACATGTGAAATGTCCTAGTTGTTGTGCTTTACAAAATCAACATAGAAAATATTAACATATAGGTCATGTGATCATAATGCACTAAAATGAGAAGCAAGATCCGCAAATATGTCTTCACTGCATGGAATGGTGAGGCCGCCCATAGGATGGTTGTAGCCAAATTGTTCCTCTGCCAAGTGTAGTAATTCTTGAAATTCAGGTTGGCTTAAGAGTGATACAGGAACCACAAATCGTCTTTTCTCTCCTTCCCCAACATAGACTGCTAAATAACCTTTGGGGATGTGCATAGATATGGATGTGTTGCTTCTGTTTGAGAATGACCGTTTAAGAATTTGTTTAGCTTGAGTGATCTGTGGCATAAAGATGGCCATTTTTAAGAGGATATAGTTTTTACACTAAAAAGAGGCTGATGAGGAGGAAAAATAAGGGTGAAAGAATTTGCAAAGTATTTTCAAAGAAGTGAAGTTGTGGTTGATTTCTACATATTGAAAGGTTTATATAATAAGCTGGCACTAGGGACAGTATAATAGACAATGGCACATGATGGAAAATTAACATCACATGATATTGTCTTGTTACCTATAAAATAGACCAAAAAATTATGAATGGCATTTATGATTAAGATCGAATGGTTATGATACATAACATACAAACACCACTATTATGATGGTCTTGTTTTTTGATGCCAACGTTTGTATATGTAGGACATTCTGCTTTACTACCCATATGTCCATAACACATGGTATTGTCTTCTTATATGTATTAGAGATATGAAAAAAATTTATGGTAACATTTATGATGGACTAGTTACGTTATGCAATCAACAGCACATCCTCATAATGATGCTCTTGATGTTTCATGCCAAAGCTTATATATTTAGGACATTCTGCATTACATAATAATAACATATACGTCATTACTTTGTAGCACAAACTTATCTGTTGGGTTAGTCAATCTCTTCCTGGGTCACATGCGTCAGCGGTTCTGCACATGAATGGGTCACCAGGTCAAAGTTGTGGATAGTTCATGATTGTGACAACCCTAAAAGCTAAGGTTAGGTAAACTAATGTTTTAAGAAACTTTTATAGTTTTATATTTATATACTCTTTATGAATCTTACATGTTTTGGTGATTATGCATATGATACATGAGCATGCATGCCTGCATAATGTTTATGTGTGCATGTACATGAATTATATAATTACCATCTTAGGGTAATATGATTAGTTAGTTAGATGCTAAATGCGTTAAGTAATGTACTAAAAACTTAAGCATAATCAAACCATATTACATCAAGTTAACCGTATGCCCAAAAACCAAAAGTAAAGTAATCTTAAACACCTAAACACTCAACAAAACACAACCTAAGCACCATGTATCAGTTCATTAAGCACTACTAAAACAAATTAAACAACTAAACCACTAGTTAAACCTTGCATGAATGACCAAGTTAGTCACTAACCCACTTGATTGCCACCTAGCACCACCAAGACACCAAGCCAATCCCAGACTCGCCACCTTTTCCTAAGGACCGACTAAGCATCCGTAAAACTACCACGACTAAGCATCCGTAAAACTACCACCTCACCATCCTAACATTAGGTGTAATGATGAAAGGCTCCACTACTGTGACGGCCCTAAGGTTAGGCAAGCTAATATCTTAAAAGAATTTATAAATACATGCTTATATACTTATTAAGGAAACATTAAAGATAGGTTTATTAATTTAACTCTTTAGGACCCTTATATGTTTTGGTTAATTGTACATGGGTATTCATGCATGAACATTTACATATGCATGAAACTTTTGTGCATCAAATTTATAACCTATGTACTTATATGACTAGTTATCAAATGGTAGGCTTATTTGACTATGTTATGGCACATATCCAATTCTTCTATGAAGTAAATTAAGATACAAATTCAACCAAACACCACAAAAACAAGATAACATCAAGAAACTTGGTATCAAAACAAAAACTAATCAAATTTTAAACACTTAAACACCAACATAAGCACCACCCAAGTTCCAATCTCGATTCATTATGTAACCCGATTAACAACCACACTAGTTAAACCTAGTATTAATGACCTAGTGAGTCACTAACCCACTTTAATCAACACCTAGCATCACCAAGACACTAAACATCATCCCATAACTGCCACCTATTCCTAATGATCAACTAAGCACACTTAAAGACTACGACCTCATCATCCTAAAACTAGGGTAATGATGAAGGTTCCACTATATGGACCGGACCCTCGGCTGAAGGCTCTCCACAATTATCCGCCATCAACCGAAACCCCACACAACCACCACTATCACTCTCGGATACAACCCTTGGTTCTTCATCTCTTGGCTCACAAACCACAACCAACATCCGCCATCCCTTACTCCCTCTTTTGATCTCCAAATCAACCACACACCATCATTAAGAACACCACCTAATCATTATCTTCAAAACATACTAGTGATCAACTTTCCAAGATCAACACCTCAACTGGTTCATCAATGAGATTAGAAGCCATCATCAATCTCTCCTTCTATCAAAATCAAGCTTTAATCCTCAAACTAAAACTACAAAGTTAAAAAGGTGTATATGTGTTTAATCAACACATATAACTAACTCTTTAAGTTAAAACATCAAGGTTATTCACAAAAACCTTATGGAACCAGGGTTTTTATAAAAAATCACTAAGAAAAAGGATTCAAAATTTTAAAAAACTGGAAAATACTATAAATGAAGGATTTAAACAAAATGTTTACAAATAAAAGGGTTGAAAATATGAGTATTCTTTATAAATTTGATTAAATACCTAAATGACTGTGATTTTGAGAATAAATTAGAAACTTGTTAGAAAATACTAGAAATAACATTCTGTGAATTGTGGTGTAATTATAATAAGTAAATTAATTTATATAATTATTTAATTTGATAAAAGAAAAATATCATTTTGAAGCTCTGGCCTGGTAAACACTTGGAAAACTTTTATAATGGAATTTATATTTTATAAGAATTTCTATGCAAATTTCATGACTTAATTCATTAATATGATTAAATTATATAATTTAGAACTTTTTGTTATTTGAAAATAAGAAGAAATAGCAAAAAGGCGAGATAAATCATGAAAAAATTACATAAAATATGGTACCTTTATTAGAGCATTTTTTATAAAATTTTGAAATTTAGAGAAATTTTACTATTTATACTAATTTTTAAAAACCTGACAAAAATCATAGAAAATTTACTATTATGAGTTAATTAACAACTTAAGTATTTATGATATAGTTTAGATTTCAGAATATAAATCCCGGTAAATTTTGGTAAATTTTGAGAACCCGTAGGTATTTCTGTTGATTTATTTAAACATTATAAAAATTCCATAAAAATAACTTATTTATATCAATTAGGGCAACTTATTTATTTTGGTTAAATATTTTAAACCAAAATACAGCTCAATTTATTTTGATTGTGTTTAATATGAATTCACGTACACCATATGATTGTGTTTAATATGAATTCACGTACACCATATGATCGAATGGCTATGTTTTGGTTTGATTTCATATATTCTGGTTTTTTTGGTATTGGCCCATTTGATGACTCAAAGTTGTAATAGATTAGGACTTTTTTTATTATGTATTTTTTATAAATATTGTAATATTTGAATATCTGAAGTCAAAACTAGACACGAGACGAATCAAGGAGTCGGTGGAAGCTTATCAAGACATCATAAACTGTAAAGCCTCGTTCCCGGGACGCTTACAACATATAACTTCATCATATTACATAAAAACGTTGCAGCGGAAACATTTAAACAAAACATTCCATTTCATAATAAAGGCTTTTGCAAAATAATACATCATTATCAAGTTACAAAATACATGTTGCATTACATCACAAAAGCATTATAAAAAATGGATGCCATCCAAAAGAGCTGAGTAGCCGCCCCGTGCCATCCTCAGCAATCATTACCTACCAATTGGAAACACATAAAAGTCAGAGTGAGTTCTAGTTTTATAGTAAAACATACTTTTCTTTCATTAAAACCGTTCTTTACTTTCATGCGATCATACATCATACATACACATAGATAATGCCATTATTATCTTTATCGTTCATTAACTTCCATTCACTCATACATTCTTACTTTCATTCATTCGTTCATCATTACATCTTTTCTTTACGTCAAAAGCATGAACTTTACCATTCAGTCTCATGGTACTGGGCCTAAGCCTATCATAGGCCTTCCATCACGGTGCACATCACCTCTGGCCACAATACATTTGATAAAGTTCAGGTATACCGTTGTCATGTGCTATGCCCTTCAGTCTCATGGTACTAGGCCTAAGCCTATCATAGACCTTCCATCACGGTGCATAGCACCTCTTGCCATAGTACCTAAGGCAAGCAACAATAGTTCCATACAAATGGTCAATCACAAAGAAAGACCCCGATATGCATCCTTCTGGGGTAGCGAACCCGCACAACGTTAGGCTAATACCCTCCAATGGGGCGTGTCCCGACATACCAGGCTTGCAAGACTTTCATTACATTCATCATTCATTAATGCATGTATTCTTCATTTTGTTTCTCTTTTCATTATCTTCTACTTTACGTTACATAATACTTTCATTTCATTCATTAACATTCCACGTAAAGCCAAAGGAAAATAATCATACATAATAATAAGGAACATCATCATACACAGTCAATATTATCACATAGGTCATCAAGATACATACATAACATACAACATCATACACCATCATCATGCCCAACATAACCTCTAAGGCCTCAAAAGTCATCTTACATGAACCCCCGGGATACTTCTATGTCAAAACTTACTCTGCACTTTCCCCCAAAAGTGAGTACATAAACTACGTTTTTCCCCGGGTACACCAGCCCTACTTGGGTGTATGGGCACCCATCAGTTGCATGGCCTCCAGGCGACTGAACATCATGCGAATGGACCAATGCAGATGGACACCCATGCGAATGAACATACATGCGAATGGACCTAATGTGGATGAGCTCAATGCGGATGAGTCCCATGCGAATAGAATTAATGCGGATGAACACCTTGTGCGGATGAACACCTTGTGCGGATGAAACTAATGCGGATGAGCACTTATGCGAATGGGCCCTCAGTCGCACGACTCCCCATGCGACTGGCCCTCAATCGTGTGATTAAACCTCAATCGCACCTCATTCGGCTGTATGGCCTCCATTCAGTCGCCTAGCCCTAGCTGTTGCACAATGCAGTTCATCCCGAACCCAATTTGCCATTTTTGACCTCCAAGCTCTTCCAAACCCATTCTAAGCCCAAATCAACCATCCTAAACCTTAGGAATACATACCACAATATCATACAAGCACACACAAGCCCGAAATCATACATCATTCGCATCATACACAAACACATACACACGGGTCAAACACACACATTTCAAAAACGGGTTTTCACTATGTGTTCCAGCACCAAATCAGTTGAAAACAGGTAAAAGAGGGGTCCTAGAACTCACATAAACAATACCGTCGAGTAGAGCTTCGATTAGACCCGCTACACTTCGATTTTCAAGCTCGAATCCACTCGAGCCAAGCTTTTTCTCCCCCTTTTCTCCCTTTCTTCTCCTCTCCTTTCTTTAACTGAATTTTTGTGGGTGTGGGCTGCCCTCCCCTCTTATTCCCCAACTCTTCCAAACTTTCTCCCGTTTTGGCAAGTTTGGTCCCCCCGACTTTGGACTTTATTTCTTTTTCTTCTTTCGCCGGCTTCAAAAAAAATATCCGGGTGTTACATACACTCTTGTGGTTGTTTTGTTTTATGACCCCATGACCTAGTTTGATTTCGCTATTCGGCTCTAGCATGATAAAAAAAACATAGCCATGAGATTTACATATTTACTTTACTATTATGGTTTTTTTAATTTTATAATTGTTATAACATGTCACCTAATACCAAACTAATTAAAAATATCTTTTTAACAATCAAAATAAATTACAAATTCTAAACTTATTTTTACAACTTATTAAATTATTAAAACAAATAATTTATTTTAAAGGATAATCACTTAAATTTTCAAATTTAAAATTTGTTTAAATTTCAAAACTTGAAAATTGATAATTTTAAATTTAAATTGGTTATCTATCTTAAATGATAACTAGATAAGTTTTCAAATTTAAAATTAATTTGAATTTCAAAACTAGAATCTTGATAATTTAAATTAGTAATTTAAAAATTGATTATTTATCTCGCGATAAATATAGTTTTAATAGGGTATTAAAATTTAGTGTCCGGATAGATGAAATGATTCATCACTTATTGTCACGATCTAAATATTGTAAAACTGGATTTTATAACACACGTATGACTTAATCATTTGTTGTGTTTGACCCTATTCGATAAACACTAAAATTGGATGCCATAAATAAAAATCAATAGTCTATGCCACCCTACTATCCGGAACACTTGGAATTAAGAGAAACATTAATGCTTAGAACCACAACACCACACTTGATGTGTAGTTTATTCTTTCGAGGTGCAAGAGTTGTGTTGACACATACATCCCTTCCATACATACCTATTTTAGGATGACTATTACTTTTCTCTCTTATTACGTGCCACAACTATCTAGAGAGAAAAGTAGACATTGATGAGGCTAAACGTATCAATGCATTGCCAAATGTTATCATTGCGCCCCATACCCGAGAGTTGTGCACTTTTCACAATTGATAAACGTTGTCAGTCTATGTAATCACTTACTAATTTTGTATGCCCTAGCTGCCCTTAGTAACTGACCAAGCCAGATTCCCATTCCTTATTTAAAATTATTGTAAATGAGTCATTAACTAAAATAAGGAAATAATACATCGAAAATATTAATTAATTTGTTTTTCTTATTTAAACAGATGTCTTCAGAAACTAATAACTCCTTTATTCTCAAGTCTATCTTTGAGAAAGAGAAACTGGATAACACTAACTTTCTCGCATGGCACCACAATCTAAGAATTATTATTAAGATGGTGAAAAAACTCTATGTTCTAGATAGCGTTATTCCTAAGGAGCCTGAAAATAATATGGTCGCTGCCCGTATAACTTGGGGGAAATTTGGAAAATGCCGATGAGGTAGCCTACCTTATGCTAGCCACCGTGTCCCTTGAGTTTTCTTACATAAAAACATGAGTTTTGGATCATTCTTTGCCATTTTCAAAAACCCCAAACCTAGAATCCGGGTTTAATCTAAAGAAATGATTAAATGATGTTTCTTAACTAGATTATTGGTCTTATCTTGTTGTTTGGATGTCCATAAACACCAATATTCAATCCCTTGATCAATCGAGCCTTGGATCTTCACCGCCTCTCCTCTTTCTCTCTCTACACTCTCTCTCTAGAAGTTGACTGCTTGAGTTGCAAATGAGAGTAGCTCAAGATGATTCATTTATATATATCGGGTGTTCCCGAGACCTTAAACTCGCCTAACACATAACCTATGAGGTTTACTTTGTTCATGATCCATATCTCTCTTATTTCCATAATATAATCCCGGCTAAGCCCATTGTTATTAATTGGCTTATTTTGACTTTATTTCTAGTGTTACAAAACATTATTTTAGTTTCTTTATTTTTTGAACAAGTATTCAAGTACGTTTTTAATAATACTTTTATTTCTGCTTACTTGAATGATCTCTTTTACTTTGAGGCTAAATCTTGAAATGGTATTTATGAGATTGATGTTCATACAAACAATAAAATTTATAATCTTTCAAAGCATATCAAATCTAGAATTAATTATACATTTCTATAGTATTGTAGACTTGGCCATATAAGCAAGGTCCATGTGATAAGGCTTCGGTTCGAAGGGATTCTTGAATCCACATGACAAGAATTTTTTAATGAATATGAATCTTGCTTAGCTGTCAAACTCACAAAGGATCCTTTCACCCATGTTGGTGAACGGGCAAAGAATCTTTTAGCACTCATACATTCAAATCTATGTGATCGTTTCAGAACCATGTCTAGAAATCATGAAAGATACTTCATTATGTTTATTGACGTTTATTGTAGATATGCCTATGTCTACCTTATGAAGCATAGACATGAAATTTTTGAAAAGTTCAAATAGAGTTTCAAAATAAAGTTGAATACTAACTTGGTAAGACTAATCATTTAAAGGAATGTGGACTTGTTTCATAGTTCACTACACCTGACAGACTAAAACTTAATGGCGTGAGTGAGAGGCGAAATCGAACCCTACTTAATATGGTTCGATCGATGATGTGTAGAACAAACTTACCTCACTCCTTTCGGAGTTATGCTTTTATGACCACCACCCGCCTTGTCAATCTGGCACCGACTAAGAAGGTAGAAAAAACCCCATATGAGACATGGCATGGGTCTAAACCTAATTTGTCTTATCTTAGAGTATGGGGATTTGATGCTTATGTCACCAATGAGTCTGGTGACAAGGTACTTCAATCAGATTGAGTTGGAGAATACCTAAGCAAAGAGTTCACTAATCATTTAAAGGAACGTGGACTTGTTTCATAGTTCAATCCACCCGGAACACCGCAACTTAATGGCGTGAGTGAGAGGCGAAATTAAACCTTACTTAATATGGTTCGATCGATGATGTGTAGAACAAACTTACCTCGCTCCTTTCGGAGTTGTGCTTTTATGACCGTCGCCCGCCTTGTCAATCTGACACCGACTAAGAAGGTAGACAAAATCCTATATGAGATATGGCATGGGTCTAAACCTAATTTGGCTTACCTTAGAGTATGGGGATTTGATGCTTGCGTCACCAATGAGTTTGGTGACAAGCTACATCCTCGAGGTGAAAAAGTTATTTTTGTCGGATACTATAACAGAAGTGGATAATACTTTTTCCATCCTGGTGCAAATAATAAAAGGAAGGAACATTTCCTCGGGAAAAAGTTTCTTGATCAAGGAGCTGGAAGTAATATGTTAGATCCTGAAGAAATTCGAGAACCAAAAAAACACAGATGAAGTTTTGTCTTCAGCACTTGTGTCTTCAGACTTTGTCTTCAGCACTTGTGTCTTCAGACTTTGTCTTCAGCACTTGTGTCTTCAGACTATCTTCAGCACTTGTGTCTTCAGACTTTGTAATCAGTTGTTGTCTTCAGCTGTTGTGGACTTCAGCAGTTGTTGTGACGTCTGTGGGACTTAAAGGTTTTTCTGATCCGACTCATTGGTTCTTTTGGTCCAACAAACTCCCCCTGAACCAATGCAGCCAAAACCTTTAACTTTATTGAGGTCCCACTTATTGTTGGCAAAGACTTCTCTTGATCAGCTTCAGAGAATCGGATCTGCACAGGCCAGGAAGAGGTTTCTAATCATGTGTTTGGCTAAGTACGGAGAGGAACTCTGTTTTGGGGAATCTGGACATAGAGTTGTGATCCCAACCATGAAACCTACTTCCCATTTATGAGTCTGTAAGACTCACGAACATAGGCCTCAAGGAGAACAACCTGTTCCTCCTTGGAGAGTTCTTCTACTCCTCCTTCAAAGAAGAACTCTGGACCATAGTACTCAGATAGGTACTTTACAGTCCTGCCATTCTTCAACTCCACAGTAGTTGTCTCCCTATAGACAAATTCATCAGGATGGGTGCCCTCAAGGAGTAACTGGAGCTCATTCTTCTTAATGTCCAAAACCTATTAGTTTACCATCTGTTGATGAGAACAGGCCCAAAACCAAAAATGTTTGGGTCTCAAAATCTAACTAATTTGTTGTGTTTTGCAGGGTTCTTCAACATGCCACAAAGGCATCTGGTATGTAGACAGTGGAGGATCCATGCATATGACAGAAAACAGATCACTTCTTAATGATTACTCTCAAGGAAAGAAGGGATTTGTCTCATTTGGAAATGATGCTAAAGGTTACATCATTGGAAAGGGATTTGTGTCTAATGGAGATATTAGATTTGATGATGTTAACCATGTGGAAAATCTCAAGTACAACCTCTTGAGTGTAAGTGACAACTACTGATGATCTCAGCTCACAATTACTGATAATCATTAGTTTATTATTGTCATATATAAGTACTGAAGTTATCCTACCTTCAGAAGTTTTTAAAACTACTGGAGCGTAAGTAACTTCTCAGTACTCAAGTACTTTATTTGTTAAAACAGCTGATGTAGTTACAACAGCTGATGTAGTCACAAAATCTAATGAATGTTGGTACAAAAGGGTTTAAAACTCCAAAGGGATGAGCTCATTAAACTAGAAATAAATAAAATGAAAACTAAGTTTGAGACCAAGTTTGTACCACAATCATCTCAACCTGATAAACCCAAGGCCTTACCCAAATCCACTAAGAAGGATGCGGTTTATCAGAAGACAACTGATATTGTTCCTTATGATAAACATAAGACTAAGTCTGTGAAATCTAAGAAGGAGGAAATGGTGGGTCACAGGAACTCATCAAAAACAAGCTCTGGAGTGTCAAATGAACTGAAAGCTCGAGCTTCAAATCAGACATAGCTTGTTAAGATGGTTCAGCATCTGTTGGGGAGAGTTAACCAACTTGAAGCCCCTGTGATCAAACCACTGAAAAGGAAATCCAGGTCCAAATCTATTTCAGCACCATCTCCATCTTCATCAGTTGTTAATCATGAGAAACCAGCTATGGTTAAATCTGTTGATAAAGTCAGTCCCAAAACCAAAAAGGTTTGGGTCTCCAAAGCTAACTAGTTTCTTATGATTTTGCAGGGTTCTTCAGCATGCCAAAGAAGCATCTGGTATGTTGACAGTGGAGGATCCATGCACATGACTGGGAGCAGCTCTCTTCTTCATGATTACTCTCAAGGAAAGAAGGGATTTGTCTCATTTGGAAATGATGCTAAAGGTTACATCATTGGAAAGGGATTTGTGTCTAATGGAGATATTAGATTTGATGATGTTAACCATGTGGAAAATCTCAAGTACAACCTCTTGAGTGTAAGTGACAACTACTGATGATCTCAGCTCACAATTACTGATGATCATTAGTTTATTATTGTCATATATAAGCACTGAAGTTATCCTGCCTTCAGAAGTTTTTAAAACTACTGGAGCTTAAGTAACTTCTCAGTACTCAAGTACTTTATTTTTTAAAACAGCTGATGTAGTTAGAACAGCTCATGTAGTCACAACAGCTGATGTAGCTACAACTACTGATGTCAGAAATGCAGATAAGTACTGAAGACAAAATGTGAAGACAAGTACTGAAGACAAAGTCTGAAGACAAGTGCTGAAGATAAGTACTGAAGACCAAGTATCAGACGTTGTCACAACAGCTGAAGAGGTCTTCTTCAGTAGTTGTGACGGGTTTTCAATTCAGTAGTTTTATGTTTTTCTTTTCAGTAGTTTTGTAAAACGACTGAAGAGCTTGTTCTTCAGTCGTTGTAGTTTCAGTAGTTTCTTATCAATAGTTTTATGTTTTGTACTTAGCACTCTGATATGTTCTCAGTAGTTGTGAACATTTCAGTAGTTTGTTAAGTTTTAGTTATTTTTGTAATAAATCTGCCAGATGTCACTATCCTGTGATATCAGCAGTGATTGCACTCTATATAAGGAGTGTCACCTAATTGTAATCGGTAATGATTGAGCAGAAACATTTGATATAATTGAAACATTTCTTTTCACAGAAATATATTCTCTCGTTACAACTGTATTTGTTCTTAATGCATACGAATATCAAATTCTTGCTATAATTTGTCTAATTCTTGATCTTATTCCGCTGCGTTACACTCTAATCCATCAAACTTGAGATCACTGATCCTGTCAAACATTTATACAACTACTGTTTCATTAAAACAACTGAAGCCAAAACTATGTCTTCAGTAGTTTACAACTACTGAAGACTAACACCAAGTCTTCAGCTGTTTACAACAACTGATGACAAAACCACTGTCTTCAGTAGTTTCACAACTACTGATGACAAACACCAAGTCCTCAGTTTACATCATTTGAAGTCAAAACCAAGACCTTCAGTAGTTTCACAACTACTGATGGTTAACACCAAGACTTCAGCTGTTTCAACGTCTGATGGTCAAAACCAAGTTTTCAGTTGTTTTATAACAACTGATGACAACACCACCACTGTCAGTCGTTTTAAACCTCTGCAGGTTAATACCACGTCATCAGTAGTTTCAAACAGCTGACGACCACACCAAAACCTTCAGTAGTTTTCTTTCAGCCTTTTCCTATCCCAACCCTATAAATACCTGTCTTCTTCTCAAACGTTTCATTAGCCGTTATATTCTGACCTTCTCTCTCTCAAACATGGCGACCATGAGTCTGAAACCACGACATAACTGCTTTGCATACCTTACCAAGTCGGCTTTCTGGAACAAATTTGATAATGCCATTGACCTAATGGTGGATTCCCCATATCGCACATCCTTTCTCTTGAATCCGACCATCTACCCTGAATCTCTCAGTCAATTCTGGTCAAATGTTTTTGTTCATACTGATGAGTCTACCGGCCAAATCTCTGTTCGGTCATTGGTCAACCACAACAAGTAGAGGTTACACCTGATAGCATTCGTCGAGTGCTAAATTTACAAGATGCTACTGCTGTGACTGAGTACCCGAAGGGCACAATTGATATGTCCTTCATCAACAATGGGTACGACGGAAATCTTCGAGCTGCTACCATACTAAAGAAGAACTTCCCTGATGCTGAAAGACTGATATTTCATATGGTGAATGTTTGCTTAGCCTCGAAGACATCCTCATGGGATCAAATGTCTTCCCGGTGGCAACAGGTATTATATTCAATTCTAGAACACCAACCTTTAAATTTTTCACAAATTGTGTTTCTAGAAATCAAAGATCTGGCACAAAAACCTATGGGAAACAGATGGCTATTATATCCCAGGTTTCTGATGCCCATAATTTTAAATGAATTACAAACTGATGGCCTTGTTGGCCTTGGAGTCCCTGCACCAGCTATTCTAGCTGAGGTATACTCTAGGCATAACTCCGACCAATCTCTCAAAGAAGCTGCCCGTTTGCTCAAACCCAAGCAAAGGGAACCCACAGCTTCAACTGCCAGATCCAAAGTCCCCACCAAGCCAAAATCCAACCCAAACAAGCTAATCAGGGAGATGAGTCCCCTGATGATGCTCCTGTACCACCCAAACAGGACAAACCTACTGGTTCAAACCCTCCAGTAGTGTTAAAGACTCAACCAGCAACAGCTGCACAGGTATCCTCTCAAAAGGATCCTGATGCAACCTTATCAGGGGCAACCATATCGCTGAGACCTCTCTCACTTGAGGAGGTTATCATTGAAGAGCATTCCTCTCCCCGAATGCAATCTGTTTCTATCCCCTCTCCCCAAGCAAATGCCCCCAAAGTCCAACCATTATAATTGCAAATGTGCTGACTCAGCTGCATGCCTCTCCTCCTCCCAACAAACACCAACAAAGGGGAGAACTACAACAATTGAGGAAGAGGATCAACATGCTTCTGACAACCCACAGCACTAGGGTTTAACTGTTCTATCTCCTGGTGTGGATATGCAGATACGAACACCTGGTGAGGCTGCCACCTCTTCTGAATCAGCACATGATCAGACTGAGGCTGGTAACATAGCTAAGACCTCACCAGAGGCAACAGCTGATGAAGGACATCGTCCTGAGGCTGGAAGTCCCCAGTTCCAAGAAAAAGGGGCACATGCTAAAACTGGTCTACACCCGGTGCATGTACATCCTGCTACAAGCAGGAGGTCAGGTGATTCAACATCTGCTGATGATGACCTAGGCTTTTTCTATGATGTTCTAGCCCACAACACCATCCTGGAGGCTGAGGTAAGCAGACTACAAGAACTGCTTGCCAAGAAGTCTCAGGATGTAAGTCCATCTGCCCCCACTAACCCACAGATGGCACCTTCATTCGAAGGTCCCCCAAACACTTCACCCTCTCACTTCACTGAGCCTCCAACCTCTACCTTTGGCACTATCTCTCAGGGACAGAACCCCCCTGAGCAGATGGTTGCTGCATTCCAACAATCCTTACCTCTCATCACTCCCATCATCAATGACATTGTTCATAAAGCCATTAATGAGAGGATCTCCTCAAGTCTACAACCACTCATTGATGATGCTGTGCACAAGAAACTTTCTGCGGTACAAACCCCTGCAACCAATGCATCCAAAAAGGGGGAGAGTACAACAGTGAAAGAAAAGAAAAGAAAAATAACTGAGGATGAGAAGGCACAAGAGAAAACCAAGGAGTTGGAGAAGGAAAAGGAACAACAACTGATCACTTACAAAAGAAAGAAAAGTGATGGTGATCAAAAGAATGCTGAAGAAAAATCCTTGGAGGAGCTGATAAAAGATGCAGATGAAGCACACAACCGATCCATGGACAAAATCATTGAGCAACTCTTGAAGCAAGACTTTGATACAGCCAAACTAGACAGTGAGATCAGGAGGTTGGAAGTAAATGAAATCCAAAACAGATGGGCTGGGTACAGTGTGCTGGAGAAAGAGAGATTGGAGATCATGATTCGATTCATAGCCAAATATTTAGGAAGATCACTGATGGAGATTCGTTCATGGACCAGAGACAGCATTCTGGCTATAGCCACCAGAATCTGTTTGTCTGAGCAATTCATAAGGGGATAATTATTGAAGCACTTGATGAGGCTGGAGCTGGGAAAAGTCTTGAAATGGCAAAACTCACAAAAGCCAAACTTACAACCAAAATGCTTGAACAACCTTCCCAATCACCCACTCAAAAACAGCCTACCCCTCAAATCTCCAAACCAATCTCAAAACTCAAATCCAAACATCCTCAACCCTCAAAACCAATTCCTTTACCATAAAAACCAACCCAACCATCATCCAGTGATGCACCTAGAAGGAGGAGAAGGGTGCTGAGGATAGAAGAAGATGAAGAAGAAGATGATGAAGATGATAGTCTGCCACTCTCTGCTATTCTAAGGGTACCAGAACCCAGGAGTCAACTCATGATCACACCGGACTCACAAAGGGTAATGGTTAGAGTCAAAATTGAAGATGAAGAACAACAAAAGCAGCACGATGAGCAACTACTGAAGATGGTTGACAAGGAATTTCCCCAGTCATCATCTATACAAGCCATGAAAGGGCATGCTCAGAGGCTGTACACTCTCAGACACACATTTCAGTATCAAAAAGAGAGAGTGAGAGTATGGCCAGACCCCAAGGTGAGCTCTAGAATACACAAAAGATCCATTCCACATAGATACAATGGCCAGGTTAGAAAAACAATAGACTCTACAATCATGTTGGCCATTGTAGTCTCACCTTGGGAAATACTCGATGAATTCAAGAAGGCTCATCAATCAAAAATGACCCCTCAAGCCTTACTGGAAAACAAGATGATCAAAAAGGGGTTATTATATAAGAAGCTTGAAGACATTAAGAAGAATGAGCTCCAGTTACTCCTTGAGGGCACCCATCCTGATGAATTTGTCTATAGGGAGATAACTACTGTGGAGTTGAAGAATGGCAGGACTGTAAAGTACCTATCTGAGTACTATGGTCCAGAGTTCTTCTTTAAAGGAGGAGTAGAAGAACTCTCCAAGGAGGAACAGGTTGTTCTCCTTGAGGCCTATGTTCGTGAGTCTTACAGACTCATAAATGGGAAGTAGGTTTCATGGTTGGGATCACAACTCTATGTCCAGATTCCCCAAAATAGAGTTCCCCTCCATACCTAGCCAAACACATGATTAGAAACCTCTTCCTGGCCTGCGCTGATCCGATTCTCTGAAGGTGATCAAGAGAAGTCTTTGCCAACAATAAGTGGGACCTCAATAAAGTAAAAGGTTTTGGCTGCATTGGTTGCCAGATCAAAAAAACCTTTAAGTCCCACAGACGTCACAACAACTGCTGAATTCCACAACAGCTGAAGACAACAACTGATTACAAAGTCTGAAGACACAAGTGCTGAAGACAAAGTCTGAAGACACAAGTGCTGAAGACAAAGTCTGAAGACACAAGTGCTGAAGACAAAGTCTGAAGACACAAGTGCTGAAGACAAAGTCTGAAGACACAAGTGCTGAAGACAAAGTCTGAAGACACAAGTGCTGAAGACAAAGTCTGAAGACACAAGTGCTGAAGACAAAGTCTGAAGACACAAGTGCTGAACACAAAGTCTGAAGACACAAGTGCTGAAGACAAAGTCTGAAGACAAGTACTGAAGACAAAGTCTGAAGACAAGTGCTGAAGATAAGTACTGAAGACCAAGTATCAGACGTTGTCACAACAGCTGAAGAGGTCTTCTTCAGTAGTTGTGACGGGTTTTCATTTCAGTAGTTTTATGTTTTTCTTTTCAGTAGTTTTGTAAAACGACTGAAGAGCTTGTTCTTCAGTCGTTGTAGTTTCAGTAGTTTCTTATCAGTAGTTTTATGTTTTGTACTTAGCACTCTGATATGTTCTCAGTAGTTGTGAACATTTCAGTAGTTTGTTAAGTTTTAGTTATTTTTGTAATAAATCTGCCAGATGTCACTATCCCGTGATATCAGCAGTGATTGCACTCTATATAAGGAGTGTCAACCTAATTGTAATCGGTGAATGATTGAGCACAAACCTAGTTATTTGCTACATGTGTTTGTGTTAGATTTCAGGCTGCACCTAAGGAGTCTCATTTGATTGCAGTCAAGAGGATCTTTAGATATCTGCAAGGAACTCCATCTCTATGTTTATGGTATTCTACTAGACATTCTGGTAAATTAGTTACTTTTTCTGACAGTGACTATGCAGGGTGTAAGTTGACAAGAAAGTCCACTTCTGGAGGATGCCAATTCTTAGGCAACTGCTTGATTTCTTGGCAGAGTAAGAAGCAGACCTCAGTTGCTACATCAACTGCTGAAGCAGAGTACATTGCTGCTACAAGCTGTACATCTCAGGTACTCTGGCTTCAAAACCAATTATTGGATTATGGCATAACAGAGACTAAGACCCCATTGTGAATGGACAGTTCTTCAGCTCTTTGTATTGTCAAGAATCCTGTCCAGCACTCTAGGACTAAACATATTGAAATCAGACACCATTTTATTAGAGAATGTTTTGAAAAAGGTCTGATTGATCCAAATTTGTTCCTAGTGCTGATGAGCTTGCAGACATTTTACTAAGCCCTTGGATAGCACAACTTTCCAAAACCTAGTGCTGAGGCTTGGTAAGCTGCAGCTAGAATAAGTGACAACTACTGATGATCTCAGCTCACAAGTACCGATGATCATTAGTTTATTAGTGTCATATATAAGTACTGAAGTTATCCTACCTTCGGAAGTTTTTAAAACTACTAGAGCTTAACTTCTCAGTACTCCAAGTACTTTATTTGTTAAAACAACTGATGTAGTTACAACAACTGATGCAGTCACAACAGCTGATGTAGCTACAACTGCTGATGTCAGAAATGCAAATAAGTACTGATGACCAATGAAACGTCTGAAACTCAGATCTAAGTCTGATGAGTTAGTGTGGAGGTCAGACTGAAACAGCTAAAAAGCTATGAATTGACGAAAACAGCTGATGAAAAATTTCTCTTCAGTCGTTTATACAACTACTGTTTCATTAAAACAACTGAAGCCAAAACTATGTCTTAGTAGTTTACAACTACTGAAGACTAACACCAAGTCTTCAGCTGTTTACAACAACTGATGACAAAACCACTGTCTTCAGTAGTTTCACAACTACTGATGACAAACACCAAGTCCTCAGTTTACATCATTTGAAGTCAAAACCAAGACCTTCAGTAGTTTCACAACTACTGATGGTTAACACCAAGACTTCAGCTGTTTCAACGTCTGATGGTCAAAACCAAGTTTTCAGTTGTTTTATAACAACTGATGACAACACCACCACTGTCAGTCGTTTTAAACCTCTGAAGGTTAATACCACGTCATCAGTAGTTTCAAACAGCTGACGACCACACCAAAACCTTCAGTAGTTTTCTTTCAGCCTTTTCCTATCCCAACCCTATAAATACCTGTCTTCTTCTCAAACGTTTCATTAGCCGTATTTTCTGACCTTCTCTCTCTCAAACATGGCGACCATGAGTCTAAAACCACGACATAACTGCGTTGCATACCTTACCAAGTCGGCTTTCTGGAACAAATTTGATAATGCCATTGACCTAATGGTGGATTCCCCATATCGCACAGCCTTTCTCTTGAATCCAACCATCTACCCTGAATCTCTCAGTCAATTCTAGTCAAATGTTTTTGTTCATACTGATGAGTCTACCGGCCAAATCTCCGTTCGGTCCCTCGTCAACCAGAAACCAGTGGTCGTTACAGCCGACATCATTCGTCAGGCATTACACTTACACGAATCCACCACTATGACTGAATACCCAAAGGGCACAACGGATATGTCCTTTATCAATAATGGGTATGAAGGTGATCTTCGAGCTACAACTATTCTGAAGAAACATTTCCATGATGCTGAAAGACTTATCTTTCACATGGTAAATGTATGCTTAGCTTCAAAGACATCCTCTTGGGATCAAATGTCATCCCAATGGCAACAGGTATTGTATTCTATTCTAGACCACCAACCGCTAATTTTTTCCGAAATCTTGTTTCTAGAAATAAAGAACTTGGCTCAAAAACCTGCGGCAAACCGCTGGCTATTATATCCCAGGTTTCTGATGGCCATTATTTTAAATGAATTAAAATCTGATGGCCTTGTTGGCCTTGGAGTCCCTGCACCAGCTGTTTTGGCTGAGGTATACTCCAGGCACAACTCAGAACCCACTCTCAAAGAAGCTGCCCGAATGCTAAAACCCAAGCAGAAGGAACCCACAGCTTCCACCACCAGATCCAGAGTCCCCACCAAACCAAAAACCAAACGCCCCTAAACAGCTATTCAGGGAGATGAGTCCCCTGAAGATGCTCCTGTACCACCAAGGCAGGATATACTTGCTGGTTTAAACCCCCTAGCAGTATCAGAGACTCTACCAGCTAACCCCGCACAGACATCCTCTCAAAAGGATCCTGATGCAACCTTATCAGGGGCAACCACATCGCCGAGACCTCTCTCACTTGAGGAGGTTATCATTGAAGAGCATTCCTCTCCCTGAATGCAATCTGTTTCTATCCCCTCTCCCTAAGCAAATGCCCCCCAAAGTCCAACCATTATAATTGCAAACGTGCTGACTCAGCTGCATGCCTCTCCTCCTCCCCAACAAACACCAACAAAGGGGAGAACCACAGCAATTGAGGAAGAGGATCAACATGCTTCTGACAACCCACAACACCAGGGTTTAACTGTTCTATCTCCTGGTGTGGATATGCAGATACGAACATCTGGTGAGGCTGCCACCTCTTCTGAATCAGCACATGATCAGACTGAGGCTGGTAACATAGCTAAGACCTCACCAGAGGCAACAGCTGATGAAAGACATCGTCCTGAGGCTGGAAGTCCCCAGTTCCAAGAAAAAGGGGCACATGCTAAAACTGGTCTACACCCGGTGCATGTACATCCTGCTACAAGCATGAGGTCAGGTGATTCAACATCTGCTGATGATGACCTAGGCTTTTTCTATGATGTTCTAGCCCACAACACCATCCTTGAGGCTGAGGTAAGCAGACTACAAGAACTGCTTGCCAAGAAGTCTCAGGATGTAAGTCCATCTGCCCCCACTAACCCACAGATGGCACCTTCATTCGAAGGTCCCCCAAACACTTCACCCTCTCACTTCACTGAGCCTCCAGCCTCTGCCTTTGGCACTATCTCTTAGGGACAGAACCCCCCTGAGCAGATGGTTGCTGCATTCCAACAATCCTTACCTCTCATCACTCCCATCATCAATGACATTGTTCATAAAGCCATTGATGAGAGGATCTCCTCAAGTCTACAACCACTCATTGATGATGCTGTGCACAAGAAACTTTCTGCGGTACAAACCCCTGCAACCAATGCATCCAAAAAGGGGGAGAGTACAGCAGTGAAAGAAAAGAAAAGAAAAGAAAAGAACTGAGGATGAGAAGGCACAAGAGAAAACCAAGGAGTTGGAGAAGGAAAAGGAACAACAACTGATCACTTACAAAAGAAAGAAAAGTGCTGGTGATCAAAAGAATGCTGAAGAAAAATCCTTGGAGGAGCTGATAAAAGATGCAGATGAAGCACACAGCCGATCCATGGACAAAATCATTGAGCAACTCTTGAAGCAAGACTTTGATACAGCCAAACTAGACAGTGAGATCAGGAGGTTGGAAGTAAATGAAATCCAAAACAGATGGGCTGGGTACAGTGTGCTGGAGAAAGAGAGATTGGAGATCATGATTCGATTCATAGCCAAATATTTAGGAAGATCACTGATGGAGATTCGTTCATGGACCAGAGACAGCATTCTGGCTATAGCCACCAGAATCTGTTTGTCTGAGCAATTTCATAAGGGGATAATTATTGAAGCACTTGATGAGGCTGGAGCTGGGAAAAGTCTTGAAATGGCAAAACTCACAAAAGCCAAACTTACAACCAAAATGCTTGAACAACCTTCCCAATCACCCACTCAAAAACAGCCTACCCCTCAAATCTCCAAACCAATCTCAAAACTCAAATCCAAACATCCTCAACCCTCAAAACCAATTCCTTTACCATAAAAACCAACCCAACCATCATCCAGTGATGCACCTAGAAGGAGGAGAAGGGTGCTGAGGATAGAAGAAGATGAAGAAGAAGATGATGAAGATGATAGTCTGCCACTCTCTGCTATTCTAAGGGTACCAGAACCCAGGAGTCAACTCATGATCACACCGGACTCACAAAGGGTAATGGTTAGAGTCAAAATTGAAGATGAAGAACAACAAAAGCAGCACGATGAGCAACTACTGAAGATGGTTGACAAGGAATTTCCCCAGTCATCATCTATACAAGCCATGAAAGGGCATGCTCAGAGGCTGTACACTCTCAGACACACATTTCAGTATCAAAAAGAGAGAGTGAGAGTATGGCCAGACCCCAAGGTGAGCTCTAGAATACACAAAAGATCCATTCCACATAGATACAATGGCCAGGTTAGAAAAACAATAGACTCTACAATCATGTTGGCCATTGTAGTCTCACCTTGGGAAATACTTGATGAATTCAAGAAGGCTCATCAATCAAAAATGACCCCTCAAGCCTTACTGGAAAACAAGATGATCAAAAAGGGGTTATTATATAAGAAGCTTGAAGACATTAAAAAGAATGAGCTCCAGTTACTCCTTGAGGGCACCCATCCTGATGAATTTGTCTATAGGGAGATAACTACTGTGGAGTTGAAGAATGGCAGGACTGTAAAGTACCTATCTGAGTACTATGGTCCAGAGTTCTTCTTTGAAGGAGGAGTAGAAGAACTCTCCAAGGAGGAACAGGTTGTTCTCCTTGAGGCCTATGTTCGTGAGTCTTACAGACTCATAAATGGGAAGTAGGTTTCATGGTTGGGATCACAACTCTATGTCCAGATTCCCCAAAATAGAGTTCCCCTCCATACCTAGCCAAACACATGATTAGAAACCTCTTCCTGGCCTGCGCTGATCCGATTCTCTGAAGGTGATCAAGAGAAGTCTTTGCCAACAATAAGTGGGACCTCAATAAAGTAAAAGGTTTTGGCTGCATTGGTTCAGGGGGAGTTTGTTGGACCAAAAGAACCAATGAGCCAGATCAAAAAAACCTTTAAGTCCCACAGATGTCACAACAACTGCTGAAGTCCACAACAGCTGAAGACAACAACTGATTACAAAGTCTGAAGACACAAGTGCTGAAGATAGTCTGAAGACACAAGTGCTGAAGATAGTCTGAAGACACAAGTGCTGAAGACAAGTCTGAAGACACAAGTGATGAAGACAAAGTCTGAAGACACAAGTGCTGAAGACAAAGTCTGAAGACACAAGTGCTGAAGACAAAGTCTAAAGACACAAGTGCTGAACACAAGTCTGAAGACACAAGTGCTGAAGACAAAGTCTGAAGACAAGTACTGAAGACAAAATCTGAAGACAAGTGCTGAAGATAAGTACTGAAGACCAAGTATCAGACGTTGTCACAACAGCTGAAGAGGTCTTCTTCAGTAGTTGTGACGGGTTTTCATTTTAGTAGTTTTATGTTTTTCTTTTCAGTAGTTTTGTAAAACGACTGAAGGGCTTGTTCTTCAGTCGTTGTAGTTTCAGTAGTTACTTATCAGTAGTTTTATGTTTTGTACTTAGCACTCTGATATGTTCTCAGTAGTTGTGAACATTTCAGTAGTTTGTTAAGTTTTAGTTATTTTTGTAATAAATCTGCCAGATGTCACTATCCCGTGATATCAGCAGTGATTGCACTCTATATAAGGAGTGTCAACCTAATTGTAATCGGTGAATGATTGAGCAGAAACATTTGATATATTGAAACATTCCTTTTCACAGACTTAGTCTTATGTTTATCATGAGGAACAATATCAGCTGTCTTTTGATAAACCGCATCCTTCTTAGTGGATTTGGGTAAGGCCTTGGGTTTATCAGGTTGAGATGATTGTGGTACAAACTTGGTCTCAAACTCAGTTTTCATTTTATTTATTTCTAGTTTAATGAGCTCATCCCTTTAGAGTTTTAAACCCTTTTTGTACCAACATTCATCAGATAGATGATTGAATTTACCACAAATTTCACATGGTTTATTCTTCATCTTGGACATCTCTACTGCTGAAGTGGAAACTACTGAAGGTGTGATCTTCAGTACTTTCCTCCTATCAGTACTAGGTACTAAAGGATTTGTAACAGCTGAAGACTGGTAATTCAACTGTTTTCCATCCGTCCTAATAGACCGTTTGATGGATTCCTCAGCAGTTGTTAGTCCTTGTATTTCAACTGATTTGAAATGCTTTTCAGATGTTGGGTCTCTTTCAGTACTTGGGGTACGTTGAGGAACAACATCTGAAGTACTCAGCTTCATATGAGTCTCAGTAGTTAGACCATCAGTCAATTTATTTGCTGAGATCTTAACACTGGTTTCATTCTCTGATCTTAGATTATCATTGGAGAATGATTCACACGATAATGTGGTTTGGAGATTGCTTTCACTTTCAGACTTAACTATGGAGTTAGGAGTAAAGTCTGTTGGTGGAGCAGTATGGTTGTAACCAATACCAAACTTCACATTTGAAGCAGTTTGCTTGCTAAGAAGCATTTCAAATCCTTTGCATGATGAGACCCAGCAGTCACACTCAACTTGGGTCACTGCAAGTTTTTCTTTGAGACTCCTATGGTCTTCCAGAATAACCTCTAGCTTGGCCTTTTCATCATTTAATTGGCATTTAAGCTTATAAATCTCATCACTTTTACTGTTAAGAGCAGACTCATACTAAGCTTTTCTTTTGGAAATGGTTTTCTCAAACTCAATTTTTTGATTTATTAATGCTACATTTGCCTCTCTAATAGAGACAAAGGCAGCTATGCATGATTCAGAACATAACTTGGCTTTAGCCTCTGAAGATACCTGAGTTACCTGTGAAAATGATGCATTTGAGCAGGAACCCTCAGTAGACTCCAGGGCCATGAGAGCAAGATTTCCAAAAGGGTGTTCACCACCATGTTGACTAGCACCAGCATAGTATTGCTCAGTGTGACCAGACAAGTTATCAGGTAAGCTACTCCAGTCAACGACTCCAGGTGTGAAGAAGCTGTGATGAGGTTGTGATTGAGATGGAGATGGTTGAGGTTCTGGTAGTGCATGAGGTTGTGGTACTATAGGAGCTTGAACTTGATTTGACTGTGGCATATAATAGCGGGGATAAGGATATGGCATTTGACCCTGAGGAACAAAATATGCAGGAGATTGAGGGTGTGATGAATGACTAGAACCAGCAGAATGTTGCCCTTTGGATTGTGAATTGTTATTTGGAAAAGTCAAAAAGGGTGCAGAGGTGTTAGATCCAGTTGATCTACACTCTCTTGCAAAGTGTCCAAGCCTGTGGCATTTTTGACACTTCAACTTGCTCTTGTCAAAACCGACTTTGGTTTTGTCAGAGAGTCCAGGAAATTTCCTGCCAGTTCTCTTGAAGATTTTCTGATATCTGATATTGATCAAGGCCATTTGGCTCAAAATATCCATCTCTTCTAAATCATCATCAGCAAGGCCCTTCAAATCATCCATGATAAAGCATAGATTGTCATTATTATTACCAGAATGACAATCAACACTCACAAAGGCATGATTAGAATTGTTTGAGGTGAAATCAATATGCTCATCATAGTGGCATTCTGATCCTGCATACTCTGACTCATGACTTACCAAGGTAGTGTTTCCTGGTACAAAGTCATCAGTGAGCTTTCCAGATGATGACAGTTTTCGTTTCTGTTCTATCTCTCTCTCAAATGTGAGCAATTTCCCATGGAGTTGGGTGAGAGATAGTTTGTCCAAATTTGCACAAATGCGTAGGACAATAGTATATGTGTCCCATCTCTCAGGTAGTGATCTGAGAAATCTGTTATTCATCTGGCTATTGGTGTACTCATGTTTGACCATTTTTAATTCAGAGATCAAACAAGAGAACCGCTCAAACTGTTGAGTCAGTGTCTCACCCTTCCTATGAGAGAATATCTCATATTGTTGGGCAAGGATTTCTCTATTATTTGCCAAGACCTTATCTGTTCCTCCAAATTGTTCTTTCAAGGCATTCCAGAGGTCATGGGTAGTTTCATAATGCATTAGCCCAGAATAGATTTCATTGGGCAGTGCCATGGCCAGAATTCCATGGGCTTTTGCATCAATCTCAAACAATTTCTTATCCTCATCTGAGTATTGCTCCCTCCTCTTCGGAACCATTTGATTGGTTTCCGGGTTATTCACCATAGGCTTGTGTGGACCATGTACCACTGATGTCCAACAACCTGAGCTGTTAACAGATAGGTGATGGAGCATTCGTCGTTGCCATATGTTATACTCACTCCTAACCAGCATTGGAGGCTTGGTTGAGGAACCAGTATTGTGAGGATCATTGGAAGGAGTAGTCATTTTAGGTCCAAATACAATTTAATTCAAGCTTTTAAAAGATTTTACACAGACCACAACAGACTCAATGAAAACCAAGAATAAACCTCAGGATGAATGGCCAAAAACACAAAAAAATTCAATCTCTATAACCGTTTCTTGCAAAAATGCTAATTCAATCAAACTTGGATCTTGGATAGCAGTTTCAATGATCAATTATTAGATCGATCAATGATTAACCTGCTCTGATACCATTTGACAGGATCAGTGATCTCAAGTTTGATGGATTAGAGTGTAACGCACCGGAATAAAATCAAGAATTAGACAAATTATAGCAAGAATTTGATATTCGTATGCATTAAGAACAAATACGGTTGTAACGAGAGAATATATTTCTGTGAAAAGGAATGTTTCAATTATATCAAATGTTTCTGCTCAATCATTCACCGATTACAATTAGGTTGACACTCCTTATATAGAGTGCAATCACTGCTGATATCACGGGATAGTGACATCTGGCAGATTTATTACAAAAATAACTAAAACTTAACAAACTACTGAAATGTTCACAACTACTGAGAACATATGAGAGTGCTAAGTACAAAATATAAAACTACTGATAAGAAACTACTGAAACTACAACGACTGAAGAACAAGCTCTTCAGTCGTTTTACAAAACTACTGAAAAGAAAAACATAAAACTACTAAAATGAAAACCCGTCACAACTACTGAAGAAGACCTCTTCAGCTGTTGTGACAATGTCTAATACTTGGTCTTCAGTACTTATCTTCAGCACTTGTCTTCAGACTTTGTCTTCAGTACTTGTCTTCAGATTTTGTCTTCAGTACTTGTCTTCAGACTTTGTCTTCAGTACTTGTCTTCAGACTTTGTCTTCAGCACTTGTGTCTTCACACTTTGTGTTCAGCACTTGTGTCTTCAGACTTTGTCTTCAGCACTTGTGTCTTCAGACTTTGTCTTCAGCACTTGTGTCTTCAGACTTTGTCTTCAGCACTTGTGTCTTCAGACTTTGTCTTCTGCACTTGTGTCTTCAGACTTTGTCTTCAGCACTTGTGTCTTCAGACTGTCTTCAGCACTTGTGTCTTCAGACTTTGTAATCAGTTGTTGTCTTTAGCTGTTGTGGACTTCAGCAGTTGTTGTGACGTCTGTGGGACTTAAAGGTTTTTCTGATCCGGCTCATTGGTTCTTTTGGTCCAACATAATATGTTAGATCCTGAAGAAATTCGAGAACCAAAAAAAACACAGATGAAGTTGGTACGTATGAACAACAAGAAAATGTTCTTGATTCAGATGTAAACACAAGCATTCGCAGAAGTAACAAAACTCGCAAAGAACCTGAAATGTATCTTTGTAATTTGGAGGGTCCTAAGGTTCTGGTAGTAGCTGATTCTGGTGATGAACCTAGTAACTACAAGTCTGCTATCTCAGATTCAAAATATGTGAAATGGCTAGATGCCATGAACGCCGAGATGCAATCTATGTATGGTAATGAAGTCTAGGACTTGGTTGAGCTACCCCTCGGTTCACAGGTAGTAATGAGCAAATGGTTTTCAAAAGAAAAACCAACATGCATGGAAATATATACACCTATAAGCACTGCTAGTAGCGAAGGGTTTCACTCAAACTCAAGTTGTTGATTATTGTAACACCCAGTTATTTTGTAGTCATGGAAGAAAAAATAAAAGTGGAGGAAAAGAAAGAAATGCTATTAAACCCAAGTTGAGGGGTTGAAAGTGTGCAAAGTACAAATTTATTATAATTTTGTACAAAAGTAGCATGGCCACCCATACAATGCCACTTTTCACATTTTCTGCCAATTGTAGAGAGAGAAAGAAGTAGAGCAGAAAGCTCTTGGGTTTTGAAGAAGAAAAAGAAGAAGAGTCAAATTCAAGGTAAGAATTCATGTGTTTATGATGTTCTTAACTGGCTTTATCCTCGATTATATGCTTATGTGTGTTTGTGTGTTTGGTTGTGTGTGTTTTGGTGGGTTTCTAGGCGGTTGAACTCTATTGCAAATGGGTTTTTTGAAGAAGTCATAATCAAAGGCTGCAAAGGTGAGTTCTAGAACCCCCTTTTTACTTGTTTTAAACTGCTTTGGGGTTGGAAATACATGTATGAATGTTTTTATAAAAGTTGGGTTTATACCCGTATATATGTATGTGTGTATGTTGCGGGTGGGGTTTGATTTTGGGCTATGTATATGTTTTATGTTGTTATGATTGTGTTTCTAAGGCTTAGAATGCATAATTTAAGCTTAGAACATGATAGGTGATGATTGGGGATTGAATTATAATATTAAGTGTGTTATAGATAGCTCATGCGCCCAACTGAAAATAACTGCCTAAGTGTCCCATGCACCCAAAACCTCATGTACCCGAATAGTACTCATGCGCCTGGAAATAGGCTGAAATTGACTAAGTGTTCATGCGCCCAGATAGCTCATGCGCCTAGGCACTCATGCGCCTGCATAGTGCTCATGCGCCTAGAATTGCTCAGAATGGACTAAGTGTTGCTCATGCGCCCTAATAGTGCTGATGCGCCTGAAAGTTTCCGATGCGCCTGAAAGTTTCTGATGCGCCTATGTGTTCCTCATGCGCCTGAAAGGCCATGTGCCTGCATAGTGTTCATGCACCTAAAGACTTAGATTATTTTCTGATTTTTAGGGAAAAAGTGTAAAGTAGGATTTGACTTGGGATGTTCCCGGGGGCATAGTAAGTTGACTTTTTAAAGTCATAGATGATGTGATGGACATAGTATGTATGATGAATGATTGATGCTTATGCATGTTGGTATGTTGCATGATTGTTATGTCATGTGTGATGGTGCCTTGTATGGCGATGTTTTGTATGATTATGTTTATGTTCCTGTTATGTATGTTTATCTTTCTCGTGGCTTTACGTGTTATAGTTGTGGAAGAAATGATAAAGTATTATGTAATGTAAACTGAAAGATAATGAAAAGAGGAACATAATGATAGAATGCATGCATCAATGAAAGAGAAAATAAAGAAAGGCTTGCAAGCAAAATGTACGAAGGTGCACGGGTCTAAAATGTCATAAGCTCAAGTGTATGTGGTTTAGCTAACCCTTAAGGATACACGCAGGAGTCCAGTCTTTGTGACTAACCAGTGATGTAGTACATAGTTTATAATGATTACTCACCTTGGCGCTGGTGCCAAGCTTTGTGCGTTATGGAAGTCATTTATAATCTTCGGCACAATACCCGCTTTGTGCATATGTTTGGGGTGTAGTATATAGTTGGGATCTTTGTTGCTTGCCCTGGTGCTGGTGCCAGGCTTTGTGTGTTATGGAAGTCATTTATGATCTTCGGCCCAGTACCCGCTGTGTGCATACGTTTGGGGTATAGCTGATGACACTAATCCGGAAAGGGTTACTGAGATAAAGAGAGAAATTGATGAACCGTAAAGAAGATAAAAATGTTATTATCTATGTGTACGTACAATGTGTGACCATGTACGATGGTATAGTATGATTTGAAAGAAAGTAAAGAACAGTTTTAATGAAAGTAAAGTGTTTTATTTTTAAACTATAACTCACTCAGCAACACTGACTTTTATGTGTTTCCAGTTGGCAGGTAAGGTTGTTGTGGTGCGACGGGGCGGCTACTTGGCTCTTTTTGGATGGCATCCATTCTTATAATGCTTTTGTGATGTAATGCAACAAGTATTTTGTAATGTGATAACGATGTATTATTTTGTAAAAGTTTTTATAATGAAATGAATGTTGTTTTTAATGTTCCGCTACAATATTTATTTGAGTTAATGTAAATGTATCTTTTATGTGCGATGATCGACCAGCTGTGAGCATCCCGGGATCGGGGTCTTACAAGTTGGCATCAGAGCTAAATTTTAAGCAAAACAAGTAAATTTTCAAAAGAAACCTAAACTGAAAATGGAACGGAAAGGGAAGGGATGCCAGTCCGAGTAGCTGCGTGCCATCAGGTATTTTCTTAGTGTTAACAGCAATATGTGCGCATGTTATGTGGTTTATGTGCTGTTAGTAGATTTAGATACTGATGTATTCAGGATAGGTAATGCTTGGGGTATGAAGAGTAAAGTAAGTGGCTAATCACAACTGACCACTATAATTAGGGACTTACTATACTTGACATAAACTGAGTTGTTCCCTTGAATGACCGTGTTGGTGTTTGAATCTTATAGCGTGTTGAGGATGGCCGTGGTGGATCATCGTAAGCTTCACGTGGTGGAGGTCGTGGTGGACGCGGCACTGAACCACGGGTCATAAGAGGAAGGCCTAGAGCCAAAAGGGTGGTTCATGAAGAACCCGAGACTCCTCATCCAGAGGGGGAGACGAGAGTGCTAACTTAAGGGCCTTAGTGAAGGAGGCTGTTGTGGAAGAGGTGCATCAGGTCATGTAGACGATCCTACTATTTGTGGTGACTAAAGTGATTAAGGCTGTAAGAGAAGGAGAAGAAGGGAGAGTGATGCAGTCGGAAACAGAGAGATAGATAATTGAACCTATTGATTCAACGAGAATACCAGGAACAATTCTTCTAACTATCGTTGATTCATAAAGAATACCGATAATCAGGTTACACTAACACACACGGTGATAGAGAGAAAACAGATTTTTCATAAACTTCAATAATTATTTCACCCATCTCTTACAAACATAAAAAAAATCAAAAGTCGAATGGGCCACAAAACATAAACGATCCGAAAACTAGGCCAAATGTAAAGTTCAACAAAATGTAAAATAAGACAAAAACGTAAATAACTCATAAAATAAGCCCCTTTTGATAAGCGATCTTGGGCCTCCAAAAAGGCTAAAGCTTGCTCATCCAAACTTGGGCCGACATCAGAGAGGAATATGTCCTCGGGAGGACAGAGAGACCGGAGACTGAGACGGTCTTTCTCCGAAGATGAAGAAGAGGAAGAAGAGCCTACGTCAGAGTTAACACAAGGCTGCAACTATGGGACATTTCAAAGATACAAGCCCCGTACCTTTGATGGTAATGGTACTGTTGTTGCTGCTCACCGATGGGTGAGAGAGATGGAGGTGGTACTCGACATCAGCGAGTGCCGAGAGGACCAGAAGGTGAAGTTTTCTACCCACTCATTGGTGGACCCGGCTCTGTGTTGGTGGGACAATATTGTCCAAGCCGAGTGTAGTCAAGCAATTGGAAGGATGAAGTGGGTGGAGTTGAAGAAGTTGGTGATCGAGGAGTTCTGTCCTCATAGGAAATGGATAAGTGTAAGCCCCGTTCCCGGACGCTTACAGCTGGCTAATCATCGCTCATAAAACATATAATTACATTAATTTGAAATAAACGTTGCAGTGGAAACATTAAAATCAACATTTTCATTAAAATGCTTTTGCAAAATAATACAACATTCGTTACACAATTTCATTTGTTCGCATTACAATGAAAAAACGTTAAACAAAAGAATGTTATCCAAAAAAGCCAAGTAGCCGCCCCGTGCCATCCTCAGCAACTTTACCTGCCAACTGGAAAATGCATAAAAAGTCAGCGTTGCTGAGTGAGTTCTAGTTTTAAGTAAAACATACTTTACTTTCATTAAAACCGTTCTTTACTTTTGCATGTGATCACACATCATACATACTCATAGATAATATCATTATTATCTTCATCATTCATTCATTCATTAACTTTCATCCATTCATGCTTTCTTACTTTCATTCATACGTTCATCATTACTTCTTTTCATTTCATCAAAACCATGAACTTTATCCCACCGTCATGCATAAAGCTGGTACTGGGCCGAGGTCTATCATAGACCCCCCGTCATAGCGCACAGCAGCCTGGCCACAATACCTAGGGTAAAATTCAGGTGTACCATTGTCATGTGCTATACCCACCGTCATGCATAAAGCGGATACTGGGCCGAGGTCTATCATAGACCCCCTGTCATGGCGCACATCTGCGTGGCCACAGTATCTAGGGTAAGCGACAAAGGTTCTATACACATGGCCGGTCATAAAGACGGACCCCGGTATGCATCCTTCTGGGGTAGCTAACCCACACACCGTTGAACTAACACCCTTCATTGGGCGTGTTTCCACATACAAGGCTTGCAAGAATACTTTACTTCTCTTCGTTCATTAATGCATGCATTCTTTCATTATGTTCTTCTTTTCATTATCTTTCACTTTACGTTACATAATATTTTCATTTCATTCATTAAAATTCAATGTAAAGCCACGGGAAAATAATCATACATAATAAGGAACATCAACATACACAGTCAACATCACCATACAGGGCATCATACATACATAACATACATCATACATACCATCATGCATAAGCATCAAGCATACATCATAACATCATCATATAATGCCCATAACATCATCTATGACCTCAAGAGTCAGCTTACATGAACTCCCGGGAACCTCTCAAGTCAAAGCCTACATTTCACTTATTCCAAAAAAGTTAGAAAATATTCTAAGTGTTCATCC